>VWZX01008611.1:77471-555764 GCA_013399015.1 Galbula dea | reverse complement strand
TTTTTTTTTTTTTTTTTTTTTTTTTTTTTTGGGGGGGGGGAGTGTCTGTTTTGTTCTTTCTCTGTGTGTGTGAGGTTTCTCCTGCCCCAAGGGCTAGTAGGCACCTCTGTGACTGAATGGGAAGGTGAATGTGCTATGTTAGAAGCATTTCTCCCGAGAAAAATAGGAAGGAACTTGTCCTGTTTACAGATATAGAAGGTACACAAAGAGCTGTTTAAATACACAAACAGGATTGATTCCTAAATCATACTTCTGCATTCAGGAGCAATGGATGTCAATCAAACGTGGGTGACATTTGCCTGTCAATAGAGGGGTGATGGGTGGAAAGACTGTGACTTATTACAGCAAGGCAGGAATCAGAAATGAGCAGCAGCAGCGGCAAACAGGACAACCACCACCAAATAATCACATCTCCAGCGGTGATCAGAGAGCTGTGATCTTGTCTGGGATTTTACGAGCACGAATCCCCTCTCCCCTCACCCTTTCTCTTTTCTATCTGTTCTGTTCCACAGCACAATAAGGTCAAACAAGCAGGCAGAGGGAAACAAAGATTCATTGATTCCTCCTTTTAAGCAGAAATGTCAGCAGCTCCTTTTGCTCTTTCCTGAGAGGCTCAAAGGCAGCAAGTGTGTCCATGCCGCGTCGAGATGAGCCAGTCCAGCTCCTTATCTCCCCACAAAACTCCTGATAAAGCTCTCATTTCCCACACTGTAAATATCCCTCCCTTCTCCAACCCCCCCCCTTTTTTTTGTTGTTGAGGGTTTTTTTTCCCCCCTTTCCTCTAATGCTCTTCCTTTAAAACATTTCTTATCTGGCAGTGACACAAACTCTTCTGTTCCCTCAGCTGAGGGTTTCCCTCAAGACCCTAGAAGGAAGCAGAACACACTTGGAGGTTTGTGATCCTATCTCACCACTCTCCTCACCCCACGGGAAAGGCCTTTCAAGTGCTGCTCTTGACACCTGGGCAGTGGGAAAAGAGGAGTGGTGCCGAGAGGGACAGATCCACCTCAGTCTGCAGCTGGACCCTTGAGGTGCTGTGTTTATCCACCCCTATCCCTGGTGTTTTATGTCACTCTGGGATGTGTAATCCTCTGTTGCTGCAGCAGAGGTTGTGTTTCACACTGGGAAAAGAGCAAGTCTCTCACCTTCCAGCAGACACAAACCTGTGGTGGTCTGTCAAGCCACAGTGACCCACTGGCACCAAACATGCCCTCAGCTCCTTACCCCAGCTGTGCTAAGCCTGATTTTTACAGCGAGGCCATACCACACCAACCACATCTACCTTCTTGATAGCCAGTTCTATCTTCGTGCATGTTACCAAGGATGCTCATTCACTCTCAGCTCTTGCAGAGTTTTTCCCAGAGAAGACAGCCAGAAACGACATCCAGAGCGAAAAGGACAAAGGAACAGGGCAAGGTCTGGTGCTGGGCTGTCAGTGGAACTTGTAGGTTAGCCAGGAACATACCTGGGACCTTGCATGCCAAAGCAGTGCTTTAGATACCAAACAGTCCTTAGTTCCCAAGGAAAAAAGTATGTTTTGGAAGGAAGCTAATAATGGGAAACTGAAAGGCTCAGAAGTTATGCACTGGAGGTCTCAGTAGTCTGGAGCAAAGTGAAAGGAAATGGCAAAACCTCTTTTTACCATGGGATCTTTGTTTTCCTGGAGTGATATGTCAAAGCCTTGACTGGCTGTAATTAAGGCTCAGGTAGCATTTATCTTAGGACACAATCTCCTCCCCATGCTAAAGGCTAACAGTTGAGATGGACAGTCCATTCTTGGCAGAACCCTCGTACCTACATGAGCTGCTGCTGGTCCCAATGTGTCCAACCTTGCTGCATCTCTGAAGTCCTCATGCAGGCTTGCTCCAGCCTCTTTACTTCACTCCCAGTTCTCCCAGCCCCGTAGCTGGTGTCCGAGCAGTCCCCCTGCAGCTCTGGAGCAGCTTGCCCACAGCTCTGTGCACAAAGAGCCTCCAAGATCCACAGCACAGCAGGCATGGCCATTGCACACTTCTGTTGGTGCCTCAGCACTAAGGCAGTGTCACGTTAACAGGCAAGACCCCAACACAGTGCCACAGGTAGGGAAAAACTGGAGAGAACCAACTAAGGATACATCCACTGGCATGCAGGGAAACACATAAGCTTTATTACACGCTTATTACAAACATGTAAGCTTTGAGGATCAGCCTCTGAACGTGAGGGCAAACAGGGAAATGATCCAAAGAAAATGAGTTCAGCCTGGAAAGGGTTACAGCCACTTCTGAAATCCGGAGGAGGGGGGAATTCAGGGAGGGCTGTCACTAAAGTGACAGGGCTCAACAAGGAGAATTTGCAAATAAATTCCACATATCCTTTCCCTTTTAGTTTTTAATCTGGAAAGATCAGTCAAACATGACTGGTTACTGAGTGGAGGTGGAATTAAAATGGAAGGATCTGTACCCAAGTAATGCATATCATGTTTTGACTGGTGAACTAACATAGATGTAAAAATATAACTGTGTAGGTAAAAATAAGTCTTAAACACATAGGGAGCTAAAGATTATACATTCAACTGACCAAGTTTAAGGGTATGAGATAATAGTATATGACACTTTATAGTTGCCAACATACATAGCAGTAAACCATAAAAGCTACTCATAACTGCAAATGTCCTTGTTTATCTCAAAGATGAAACCACTAGTTGCAACCACAGAAGATTGTTCCTGCAGGTTTCTCCTCTCCTTTCCCACGTGCTTGCTGCTATCTTTGTCTTCTCTCTCTTCCCTCCCCTCCCCATGCTCGAAGGTGGCAAGTCCCAAGCTGTAGTGATGCACAGGAAGAGTACATCCAACCTGGGGAGCAGTTTTGGTAGTTATGCTACTGGGACTGTACTCAGTGGGTTGCGCTGGCACCGGTGTACAACTGCAGGAGCTGTATCTAGGGTCAGTCTCATNCCCCCCCCCCCCCCCCCCCGTCACCCTTTCCAGGTGACACAGACCAACGCTTTCCTTGGCTGTGATCTGGACAGTCTCTAGTGAGGTCACCAAAAGCCATGGCACTATGGAGGTGCCATTTAGCAGTGCTTGCAGCAGTCAGTAAATGCCTCCTCCATGAACAGCCTCAGTCTGCTGCTAAGTCCACTGCTCCTTAGGAGCTGGGTTTCAAACAGTAATTTTTTTTACACAACACTTCCATCAGCTTTCTTCACAGGAGTCTGGACATCCAGTGTCCCCAGAGACCACCACAGCATCTGCTTGCAGCATGGTCCAGCTCACAGTCTGGGTCAGCTGTACTTGCTGAAAACACTCTTTTTTTTTTTTTTTTCTCTCGACACTCCACCTCTCCTTTCCTGTAGGATTGGTATTTTAACTCATCACCCTCTTCTGATGGAGCAGTCTTGGCTTCTGCAACTGCCTATGTAACCACATCAGTTGTTGAGATGTTTTTCATGTAGACTTTCTGCCTGACTCCCCCTTAACTCCCTTCTGATCAAAATCCACAGCAGATAACTTGTCATAAGTAGGCAGAAGGATTCACTATGTTCATCAATAAAGCCTCAAATATAGAGATGTTCATAAGTGCAATTAAATCAAGGAGCATGGCTAATGGTGAAGGCTACAGTGTCGGCATGCTTATGAAGATGTAAATAGTCAATACAAAGGGGTGGAAGATAAATGCCTCTAACAGGGGAATAAGATTAAACAACCACTTTGTCCCTGCTTAAAACTATACCAATAAGCAAAGGCATACATCATGTTGCATTCCTATTAAAAGTTGTTAGAGTCAATCAGGAGGAGATTTCCAGGTGATTTGCCCATGAGTAGGATTATGGTTACCTTTGGAATGGTTATTAGGCTGCCAAGGCTATTAAAAAGAGATGTTGGGGGGGGAAAGGCAAGAGCAGAGCAAGCTTTTCTAAAATGTCATCTGTGATTTACCCTACCTCCTCCAAACCTGAATGGCTCCCTTCCCATTGTTCTACCCACCCAGCAATCTTCTGCTGCTTCATACCAGAGTTCTTTCTATTCATTAGGACGTTGATGGATGGGCAATAAGAATGGATAGCTGGGAGTGGAAAACTCAAAATTAAACTCCCCGGAGTGGCAAGGTGCCCAAGAGATTTATTTTTTTTTCTTCTGTCACCCCCTCAACTGATTTTCTTTTGGTGCATGATTATTGATTTCTGGAGTCATTAATCATGTAATTTACTTTGCAAATTGCAATTATTTCTGATCATTCATTTTTCTTCTTGTTTCATTAGTTAAAACAGGAGACTTTTTGATCCCAAACAATCTTCACAACAACATGGCAAACAGTGGACTTTGGCCTGATCCTGCAAGATGGTGAGTCTTTGATCATTACAGTAGGGAACTGTGCTCAGAATTTTGGGAAATTTGGCCTTGAATCATTAGAGCAAAACATGATCTGTAGGCATGCCCTGTCACAGATCAGGAACAGCTCTTCTGAAGCCATTTGTAAATTGAGTTAATGAACAAACACGGGATCAGAACTGGGTCTGCTATTCCCATCACCTCCACAGAGCTGTGGAGCTCAGGGAGATGCAATGAGTGCTCTGCTCCCCAAAAGGGTCTGATTACACCTGCACAATGAGGAAGAGACCAGGAGGTTTCCTGGTGGCATTGGAGAGATACAAGCCCTGCAGAGGAACCACCGTGTGTGTTTCCCAGAGCAAAGTACTGTCAGTGCCATTATTGACAGGATACCTTGTACTGGAGGCAACTTTGAGTTTGGTATGTATGAATTTAACTTACATTTGTGGATTTAGCAATAGCAAAAACAACAACAAAAAAGGATGTAGATTGGGGTAAAAAATTGAAGTATTTACCACTTTTTATGCAGGTGTTCTTATGTGATACATATTTTTTCAGCTAGACTGTTGGGATGCTTTCTATACAGCAATAAAAGTCCAATATGCACAATTACTGCACAAATCCCAAGAGCAGCAGGAGAAAAGAGGACTGTGACTGGCTAGAGAGTGTGGTTACCATCTGGAGACTGAGATTTTCTACTCTCCAGGAAGGTAAGATCTCAGCTGGAATTTTCCCTTCATGTAGTGAGACATCACAGATATGTTTATAACATGCAGAGGCACACACATGCCCACACACGTGCATACAAATGTAAAACCAGGAATCGGTATGCTTTTCTGGAATCAGAACACCAAAACCTGTCCTTATCCCAACTCAGCAGCTTGATATTCTGCATTTCATTGTTGAAATGCAATCCAAAAGAGCAGGCTGAGATACACAATATTCCATGAAAATACTGTCACTGGTGTGCACACAGAGTGACACCACTGAACTAACTGATCAAGTGCCAAATGCTGTCTGCACTCAGCCCATGAGTGACCCCACTGAGCCCTCACCTCTGTGTTACTGTGCAGTGAAGCTCACTGAATACTCTTGTATTAGAGCTTCACTGCTATTTGTAAGAGCAGAATTTCACCTGGAATCTTATGTTTCATTAACTTTAAATTGCTAATGTCACTCTTTAAATATCTAAGAGAGGCAAGAAGCTGTTCCTGAGTTTAATGCTGCAGCAGAGGTGAGTGGAAACTTCAAGAACCTTGGACCAAATTCTTCCTCCAGACAACTTGTCTGGTAACTGCTCCTCCACCATTTGTCTCCCACCAGGTAGGGATGCTAATGGTTTTAAAAGCAAACTAATTTACTGCCAAATTTGCCACTCAGGTTCCTTTATCCAGGAAATATGGCAAGTGGAAAGCAATATGCTGTTGTGCTGCCAAGCATGGATGCTGCAGGATCCAGCCACTGGAGCCTGAAGACTTTGAGTCAGAGTTCTCTCTTTATGTATTTAATCATCCTGTTAGGGATTATAGAACAAATTTTTGTGTTGTTGTTTTGTTTGGTTTGGTTTTTTTTTTTTTAACACTGGGCAGGCATCTATTTGGCATTTAACATATGGCTTTTAATATGTTTGTGTTCTTAAGTGTGTCATCATCACACCGCCTTGCTCAATCTATTACACCTTTCTTCTTCTTCTTCAAGTGCTAGTAAGCAGGTAGTCTGAAGCCAGCAAGTAGGTATCTCAGTGACAGCATCAGGTCTGGGCTCCTCTTCCTCTTACCATGTTCAGTGCATAGGCAAAAACATAGGTGGTGTGGGGATTTTGTGCTTTCCAATGAAAATAAGTGGGCTAATTGTTGTGATCTGGATAAACTCCTTCACCTGCTCAACATCCTCCATCCCAGCTCCAGGTGAGTGGCATAAAGCATAAAAACTGAGGTGCCCTTGCCCTTTCCTTTGCAGGTTCTCTTTCATTTGTTCAGAGAGAGATCAGTGCAGAGGATGTTGTTGTCAGGGGACTATGAGGAGATGGCAAATGTGAAACCATCCTCAGTGCTCCAGGCACTTGGAGGATTCACTTGCCTCCACTCCAGACAATCACACCTGATATGTTCTCTTTATACAGATGTATTTTTGCCAGGTTTCAAGTCTATTCCTGAGACCACTTCAAATACCTGTGTGCCCCCAGACACCATCCTGAGGTGAGTGAAGTCTTTATTCCTTACACTGCTTTCTCTTCAGTTGTATGAAAACATTATTGACCTTTCCACTTGTTTCAGGTCAGGCAGGCTGTAGAACAGTGACAAACACAGACCACAGCTGATTTCAGTTTGCTTGTTGTCCCCACAGCCTCCCCCACTGGACACCTGCTCAGGGCAGAAGGTGCAGCCCTTGCTCACCCAGGTGCTGGGATGTGGCATCCGGCAGAGAGCAACAGGGAATGAAGAAAAAGCGTTTGTCGTGCAGAGGACATGAGGTGCTGGCAGTTTTCAGGTAAGCTGAATGCTGCAGTTGAGGTCCTTGATTCTGCAAAAAGGCATGTGTTTGCCTAGCTCCACATGAGAGCTGTGGGAAGTGGAATAGAGAGCAAAAGTCTGTGGCTGAGCTTGCTGAATGGGACAGATGGCAACCCTTGCCAAAAATAGCTTTGCTAGAAGTAGAACACATGGTAAATTGCATTAATTTTAATAATTGCTTTTTATGCTTTGATAAAAACTGGCAAAGACCTCACAGATCCTCTACCCAAGATAATTAGTGTAGCTCTCCTTGACTGCCCCCTTTAAAGAGAATGCTGCTTTGGGGCTCTCACGGCTCATGGAATTGAGAAGGAGGAGGCTGCCCACTCGTGCCAGGAGAGCAGAGTGCTTGGCTGTACACGGGACCCTCAGAGATAGCAGCTTAGCTGCTGACAGATCAAGTAGCTTGTGGCCACTAAAGCAGTGCTGAGTTCAGTCTGCAAGGGACATGCTTGTCTGCAGCCTGGCAACATCCAGTGCCTGTCTGGCCAGAGGATCTTGCAGAGTCACACTCTGAAGGCGAGCAGATCCAAAGTCTTGGGAAAAAAAATCAGTAAGAGCCTTTTTCCAAGAGGAAAGGCATATTTTAAGAAATCTTTTTTTTTTTTTTTTTTTTTTCCCCAGCAGAAACACCATTTCCTGGCTGCTGTAAGAAAAAGAGAGCAGGCAGCTCCTTTGCCCACTGCAAAGGAGATTTTTCTTACCACAGTGCCAGTGACAACTGTCACTTTGCCATGTGAAAACGTTTAATGTGGAGAACACGGCCCAGCTGGACTGAAGGTCACCATGGGTGGTGAAACATGCTGTGTGTTCACTGCTGCTTCGTGCAAATACCTCCAGTCAGGAACTAGGGATGCTTGGCTTGGGAAGAAATCCTCATACCAAAGCCACAGTACTGAGCTCGGTGCCAGACAGCACCAGCACCTTGTTTACACCAAACTGGTTTAGTCTTCTGCCCAGCCTCAGCTCAGCTGAACCCCAGCACTGGGCTGCAGTTAGTGTCCACACAAGGAGCTCTGCCACTGCCACAAAACTGGCTTCTAATTGACGCAGTTAATTCAAGGTATCCCTTGTTCAGCTGGGTCTAAAATGATGTTTGATTACCTGGGGGATTTTGGAGAGCCAGGGACACATGGCAGTTCTTTCCAGTTCCTGGGAATGCAGAATGTGCTTCCTGCTCACTGTGCTACACAATTTTTATATGAATGGAATCTATTCTCTTTTGCAGCTAAATGTGTGCCTGTCACTCCAGATCAGTCTCTCTGGGATGCAGTCACAAACCTGTCAGTCATGTAGGCAAAAGGCCAATGTCTAGGAGGGGAATTTGTCCCTAGTAGATTAGGAAAACTCACTGGAACTGCAGTTTTGTCCCCAGAAGAGTGCTGTGTGACTGCAGCTGAGCAAGGTTGAGTTTTTTTCTTCCTGGCATGGCCAACCTCAGGCAAACAGACAGGATTTGTCACCTAACAGCAGCCTTTGCAGCTCTGAGTGTGTGATAGAAACATGGAAATAATGTGTCTGCATGCAAGCAGTGCCTAAAAAGGACACCTGAGCTAAACACTGTTGGGAGGTCTGCAGGTATGACTGAGATGCACTAAATGCTGATTGTTCAAAGTGCTGGGGCAGATAGCTGGAAAAAATCCTGCTAATTCAGGTCTTTTCCAGCCACAGGGATTACAGAAGTGAGTAAACTCTTCCCTGTGTGAGGGACCTGCTCCTCTCAAGAGTGGTGTGGTTGGGTGTTTCCCTCCCCAAGCCAGAGCTGAAGCACACAGGCAGGAGCTCAGCAGGGCTGGGGGACCCAGGGAGGTCCCACCCAGGGAGGAGGCAGCAGGCAGCAGCAGGTCTGTGCTGTGCTGCGCTGCTCAGAGCAAGCTTGACACCAGGAGCCAGAGCCTCTGCACCCTAAAATACTTCTCTTCCTTCCTGCACCCTCCCTCAGCACCCCCAAGGGTCTGGCCCTTGTCTTTTGTGTGGATTATGCTACTGATGCTGTTTGTATTTGGTATTTTTTTTGAAGCTCAGTGATTTAGATTGGCAAATGTATTCTGATTCCCTAATATGTTTTCTTCACATCTTTGCTGTGTTTTTCCATAAGAATTATTTTGTTCAGCAGCTCAGAAAAAAACAATCAACAGCTAGAAGGTATATTCCATTTCAGATTTTTGCACAGAATTACAATGCTTCTTTTTTATTATTATTTCTCTCTGAAAAATGTGTCTGTTTTCCCCACTGGCTCTGTGTTTAACTTGCTACTCCTGTAGCCTTCATGTCCCTGCGGATGTGTTTCTGTGAGGTGTCCCAGGTCAGTCTGGCATATTGCTGCTCCTTTTGCTCCCACTTTTTTCCCCTGCAGCTGCACTGCTGTTGAACAGCCTCTTCACAGAGCACCTCGAAGGCTCTTGACGTCTGTGTTGCTGCAAGGGCAGAGTGAAGCCCTCTTCAGACAGGGCTGGGAGCGAGCCACGCGGCGAGAGGAGCAGAGGAGTGGACATCCTTGAGCAAACACTGCCAAAGGGGTGAGATGCTCTGGAGCTGCTGGGGTGGAACATTTGACTGCATCACAGGCAGCAGATGAGGACAAATCTTTGGCTTTTCTGCAAACCTGTGGGGTTTAACTCTAACTGAAGATGAATGTCTGAGTGTGTCAGGAGATGAGAAACCTTAGAAACACCAACAGAATACCAAAAACCCTGCAAAGAAATGGAGCTGGTCAGGTTCTTGCCCTACTTAGTCATCAAAGAGGTTGCTGTTGATAGCTTGCTAGTGAACCAGGCTTTGTCATCTTTCTCCTGGAAACTAGAAACTGTATTTGAATGACTGTGAAGATGTCAAAACTATGCAGGTGGTTGGACAACTACACAAACTGCATTTCAGGACTGACTGGGGGTGAGCAAACACCCAACTGCAGCACATAGTGATCAGAGCCACCGGCCTGCTCTCGTAGGTCCCATCAACACAGAAGCCCAGCTAGGCAGTGGTGGAGACTCTGCAAAGTGCCCAGGAGAGTGCAGTTACAGATCTACTGGTTGAGCTGAGTAGGTTTGTGTGGTAGTAGTCAAGTCATGCTGCATGGGTAATTAGAAGGATTAGATATTGGTTCAGAAGGAGACTGTCTGATGAGTGAGCTCTGCTCTCTGGCAGCTATTTCCAGCATGACAGGTACAAAGTTATTTGAGCATGCTAGGCAGAAAATTCCTTTTTTAATCCATCACTGGCAAGTTTTTGTCCTGATACTAGCAACAGGCTAGATTATTTCTAGAGATGGTGGCTGAATGTCCTTTTAGAGCCAAGTTTCTGGACTCTGCAGAGGGGCACACGTGTCCTGCAAGCTCAGGGTGGACACAGGCTTTCTGTTCAGGAGGGGAGACCCCAGACCAGAGCACTGCTCCACACTGAACCCCCTTCAATGAGTAACAGTCATCCAAGTCTTGTGTCTGGCTCCAGAGGGGAAGAAGAGTCACTGAGACCTGCGAGCCATGAGCAGAGTGAAAGTGTTGCAGAACTTGGGCCAAATTTTATTTGCCTTCCTGGTAGAACATGTCTGCTATGGCACTTGTGACTAGGAGAGCAAGCCCAAGTGACAAAGGAGAAGCATTTTCCCTTTAAAGGGTGAATAAAAGGAAAGAGACATTAAGTAAAGACAAGGTGGAGGAATGGCTGGGTTGAGAGGCACAATAGCTGTGTGATCTCCTTAATAATCCCACAGAAACTGATTATCTCAGTTTACAACTCATGCAAGGCAAAGCTCACAGAAATGACAAGGCTGGAGTCATCACCATCACTTTTTAGGGGAATTAGTCTTATTCTATTCCAGGGAAGAGTGAATCACTACAAATCCTTCTTCACCTCAGCGTTGCTCCCAATTACTGCTGCTCTCTCCTGAAGGGATTTGTTGTTGCTTTTCTCAGGGGCAGAGACAGTCCTGCAGCCCCATTCCTCCATCCAACGCCCTGCTGACCCCCAGCCCTTGTCCTGGCTGGTTTTGGGAGCAGGGCTTAGCCAGGCCATGGGGCAGGCTTTGCACAGGTGGGGATCTACAAAGAGAGGTCCACCCTCTGTCCTCTCACTGCTACCACCCCCACCATCCAATCTCTCCTTCCTCGGCCCTCGCCCTAATGACAGCTCTATCCTTCTGCAGGGTTGTCCCACACCAAACCCCAGTTCTGTGCAGGGAAGCAGCCCCTGTGCCACCTGTCTGCCTCAGGAGAGCAGCAGGAGGCACCAAAGCCTCCATTAGATGTTCTCATGCTTAACCCTGGCCAGAAATGAATTGTCTGTCCCAGGCAAGCCTCCCTGTGAGAAGGTTCTGCAGGCTCTGCAGCAGCTCCCCAGTTTGGGCTGGGGTCCCTCAGCACTGTCTGCTAATCACCTCTGCTTGTCATGGCTTTTCCCTGCCCTTCCCCTGGTGCTGCCCTGAGGAACTCCTATTAACCCAGCTGACTTCCAGACTTCCAAACCAACTGTCTGGAGACTCATCCAATTATTCACCGTCTTATATTTCTTCCAGCATGGGAAAGGGCAGTTGGAAGACTTAGATCAGCTTTCCTCTCTGATGATTACAACTCCCCTCCACAAAGACTTGAGCTCTCAGGGGTGCGAAGCCTTTTAGATCTTGCAATACAGCACAAATGGCTCCTTCTGCCCACTGAGCCAAGTGTGTCCTGGTGTGAGTTAGAGCAGAACTAATTCTGCTCAGGGATTCCCTTCCCAGCTCAGGCTCTTCTCAGTCTCTCACTCTCTGCAGCTCCCAGCATGTTCTCCCAGACAGTGCCTGCTGCTAGCAGGGACAGCACTGATGGGGAGAGTTAGTGCCAAGGCTTGGGCTGCAGAGCAAGGTCACTGCTCCAGCTTGGGTCCCACCTTGGGCTGCAGGGAGGAGGGGCAGGAGAGGTGACCCTGAACTGACCAACAGGGGATTCCATCCCATCTTCAGGACAAAGCTGAGGAATCGGGAGGGCCAAGCTCTTCCTCACTGGCCAGTGTCCCAGGAGGACTGTCTGTTCTGCCTTTGAAACCCTGTCGGGAAGCTGAGCCTGAGCAGCCCCCAGGGCCTGTGTGCAGAATGGGCAGACCTCCTGCCCTCAGGACTGAGCACCAGCTCTCACCAGCACTGTTCACTGAGTCCCTTTACCTGTTGGATGTGGTGTTCAGCTCCAGTTTGCACTATTGAAGTCCTGGAGGGTGCACCAAGGCTCAGCTTTGGCTCTGGCTCAGGCCCATCTGTCCCATCTGGCTTGATTCAGGGGTGGCTGAGGGGCAATACTCTGTGGGGACATATCTCCAAAACCCATGTGTATCCAGTGCTGACCATCACCACATGACAGAGAAGAGCTCTTGCCCCCTGCTATGCTCTTCAGAGAGGAGCTAGGGTCAGTGCTCCTCACCTCCTGGCATACGCTTTTACAGGATTTGTCTCTTACCTTTCACTTCCCAGGAGGGTTTGTGAGCTTCTAGAGCACCGAAAGCATCTGAGCTCCTTCTCCTCCCTCTGATCCTTACTCCAAATGAAACCTTTCTCCCTCTACCCCACCTGTTAAGCTTTTCCCTACCTCTAACCCCCTACACCAGCAGTGTTACCCCTCTCCTGCTTTCCACAGGGTCCCCTTGGTCACCTTTCTGTGTCACAAGATCCCAGGCTGTTGTGTGAAGAGACAGAGGAGCCAGGCTGGGATTTTCAGAGGCACTTGGTCTCCAGCGACACCTCCTTGTTGAAGAGCTTTGGCTACAGAGTCTTCCTGCATAAAAAGCCTTCACATGTCAGAGAGGAAAGACAAATGATGACAGCAATAATGTGGAAGCACATCCTCTGAACATCTGAGAGGGTTGAATTCATGAACCACTTCCATCAAGGCATGCAAGAGGTACTTAAATATTAGCTACTGCTTATAAATAATATTGGTATGTTAAATACAGACATATTTTCACAGTTTTATAAAGCAAGTGATCTCTGCTTGCTTTCAGCTGGAAATCACAAAGTAAAAATCAATGAGCTTATACCAAGCTTATATTATAGTCCTTGAAGAGTCAATTGACTCTGTAAAAATGACTGTTTTCTAACGAAGATATCATTAATTGGATTGAGTTGGCAAAGTTTAAGTGCCTTGTCATATTTTGATCGCTGTGCAGTGCTAGAGGTTATTGATTTTATAGACCAGACTGTAGATAAATGCAATGATTAATTTCATTTGGGTTACAAGAACAGAAAACTTCTAGGCAGAAATGGATGCATTATTTTATCTTTATAACCAGCAGAGAGAGCAGCTCCTGCTCCTTTGCTTCCCCTCCTCAGGAAGCTGGAGAGCACCATGAGGTCTATCCTCAGCCTCCTCTTCCCCAGGCTGAACAAACCGAGGGACTTCAGCCACTCCTCATACAGCCTCCGTTCTAGACCCTTCCCCATCTTCATGGGCTCCTTTGGACACTCACTCTCTAGTAGCTTTATCTCCTGTTGATCTGGTGGCACCCAGAAGTGCAGCCAGTGCTGGAGGTGAGGCCACAGCAACCCAGAGCAGAGCAGGACAATCCCTTCCCTCCACCAGCTGCAATGCAGTGCTGGGTGCACCCCAGGACAAAGTTAGTTGCCCTCTTGGCTGCCAGGACACACTGGGGACTCATCTCCACCTTGCCATGGACCAGAAGCCCCAGAGCCCTCTCTATGGGGCTGCTCTCCAGCCTCTCCTTCCCCACTCTGGATGGACATCCAGGGTTGTCTTGTCCCAGGGACAGAATCCAGCACTTGCCCTTGTTAAACTCCATATAGCTGGTGACTGCCCAGCCCTCAAATATGCCCAGGCCTCTCTGCAGTCTCTGCCTTCAAGGTGTCAACAGCTTCTCCCAGCTTTGTCCCATCTGTCATCCCCTTGGTACACCCCACAGCAGGGCTCTGCTTAGTGCCAAGCGCAGGAACTGCTTCTCCCAAGGCTTTGGTGTTATTTTTAGCCCTTGCCATGGCACTTGGTGCTGCATGGTTGCCTCCAAATTATTTGGTCTCTTAACTGAAGGAGTTGATGTAAAAGCAAAGCAAGGGCAAAAGGAATACCAGCAGGCTCCCTGGGCACACCCTGCCAAGCCTGCGGGACACTCCTGCTCGCTGTGAACTGTCTCCACGTGGTTTTGTACCAACAGGAGCAATTAGAAGGACTTCAGGCCCCAGTTTCTGTTCAGCTCTGGTGTTGTCCTTCCTGGCTCTTCTCACTGTGTTACTGCACCCGCTGCTGGCAAAGGCACAAAACTGCATCTCTGGATGCTGCTGGTCACTGCCCATCGGCACAAGCACCGGAGAGCTTCTGACAGTGAGACAACATACCTGACCTTAAATCAAAGTTTTGATTTTCATGTTTGCCCTCAGGATGGGTTAGGAATGAATTGCTGGTCTACAAGGTGCTTAATGTATCGCTGGATATCACCACCTGGAGCAGAAATCTTCTAGCTTAAGTTGGCCAGAGCTTAAGACAGGAAAGTCACAGTATGGTCTAGATGGGAACAGCTATGGCCACATGGCAGCAGGCACCTGTGCACCTTACTCCTAAGTCACAGCTCGCCTCTACTCCAAACACACAGGTGCTCATTTCGGTGTGATCCTGGGAAATCAGGTATTCCAGGTGTGTTTGGGTAGCTACCCAAACCAAAACACCTGGATTAGTATGAGAGGTGGCTAAGGTTGGTCAAACCAGGCTACCAACAGCATGGTTCCTAAAACTAGCCCCGGGTGGGGGGGAGAGTTGGCAAGAACACCAGTTCCCCATGTCACTGCTGTGATGTGGCCTCCCATACCACATGGCTGGGGGCAAAACAACACCCAGCATTAAGCTAAAATTCACTCTCCCACTGAGAGCCCGAGCCAGCCACACCCCAGCACACATCCCAGCTGCTGTAGCACTGTTTTTCCCCCAGCAGTGCCCTGAGGTGAGGAGCTAAGCCTCAGATCACCTTTTGGCTCTGCGCACCTCCGGCTGCATGCTCAGGGCTGCGGCAGCACAGGGGCAGGGCATGGCAGGCAGAGGGGCTTTGGCCAGCGACGAGGGAGCAGAGGTGAGGAGCAAAGGCTGGCAAAGCCTCTTCCCTGGTGCTCTGCCCTGATCACACCTCATCCCTGCAGCTGCCTCCAAATATGCCCATCAAGCTGCAGGGTTGACTATTGCCACCAGCACTTGCACCATCACTGTGCTCCTTGATCTAAAAATACAGTAAAATTTTGCTCTTGAGATGTACTGTAAAAATGTCGATTTTTTTAAGGGCTTTTTCACAGTAGAAAAAGGGTTCCTGGGGAGCTGTAATTCAGCTCCTGCTCCAAGGGGGATGAGGATCTGTGGTGCCTGTGTGGGGCACTCACAGGTGAGCTGGAAGGAGGAGCTCAGCTATGCCAAAGGTTGGATGGAAACCAACCACAGGTAGTTATACATCACTGTGCTTTACAGGCAAATTACTTCTCCTTAGACCCGAGGAAACAAAGCACTCTGGAGAGAAGAAAAGCTAACTTTTGGGAGGTTACAGTGTTCCATCCTGGAACATCTGCCAGCCCCAGCATCAGTGCAAGGCAACAAACACATGGCACGAATCCGGACTGTAAAAGATGTGTCACTGCAAGGAGGAGGAGGAGGAGAATAAAGCTAGCTGACAGCTCACATCCTGTGCCATAATCCTAGAAATTGTTAATATTTACAAAATTAACCACTAATATAACTGATGACACTCTCACTCCTCCTGGTTGTCAGGAGGATATTAACAGTTACCACCCTCTCCAAACTGGAAATACTACCTGTCTCTGGAGCTCCTGCTGCTCAGCCCGCGTGGGGAGGGCACAGACTCGGCCTCCCAGTTCCACACCAGCACCAAGCCGTGAGCCGGTGTGGAGCACCCAAGCATGGCCAGGGCTGCAAATGCCTCCTGACCTCACTCTGCTCCCTGGGAGGGTCTGGCAGAGCAGGAGGAAGGCTTCTCCCTCTGCCCAGCTCCTGCAGGTGCCCAGCACACAGCCCTGTGCACTGCAGTGTGGTAGGGAGAGCCGGCAGGAGAATGGGGAGGGTATGTGGTGCCGGAGGGAGGAGAGGCAAGGACCATGCTGTCTCAAGTGCACCTTCACACAAGCTGCCTTCCAGGAGAAATGCCTATGCTGCTGGGGAGATTTGCCAGCTGTAAGGCTGGCAGGTAGCTGGTTAACAGATGCTACTGTGTCATTTTCTTAATAAGAGAGACCTGATTAAAACCAAAATAAAGATGCTTAATACCAGTGACTCCATGGGAAACGTATTTCCAGACTCACAGTGATAAAAAGGCAGAACTTTAGAACCACAATGTTGTTGCCCACATCTTTTTTAAATAAGAAAAAGAGTAACAGCAGTGCCAAAATTCTCAAAGGTGAGATTTTTTGCGTTGTTTTGTTTTGTTTTTAATTGTGGTCTGTCCATCAGGAGGACTGCAGGAGGCAGCACAGGGTTAACAGACACTATAAGCACAAGAAAACCATGGATGATGCCTGCACATGTGGGATTTCTGGCTTCATTTTGCCCTATCTTTAGCAAGGAGCATCCACTCCCCAGGCTGCTCTTTGCACAGGCACAGCAGTCTTACAGTAATTCCAAAAAGTTTTCTTTGTCAGGGTGCAGTGTATGCAAAAATTCACCAAACTCTTTCCAGTTCACTGTATGCAAAATGAAAACAAGAGTTACCTGCATCATTTGTCAAAGAGCTCCTAGGTGCTGCAGAGCTGTAAAAAAGCAAATTTCTTTCTCCCAGGAATCGTCTTCCCCCCTTGAAGTGGCATGTTGTTGGCTGTATCAGACTTTGGCCCAAAGAGACAACTTGGACAAGTGACCACAAATGAATGGATGGCAAAAACACCCTTTTGAAGGCACCCTGAGGTCAGGGATCTCATTGCCAACCAGACCAGTGAATCAATAAGGACCAGAGGAGCAAAGAGCTGCCTTTGCAAAGCTCTGTGCTCCAGGTGGCATAACACAACTGCTCACCTCAGGGCAGCACCCAAGGAACCTCTGGAAGGAGCTCAGTTTGACAGATCAAGGCCAGGCTGGATGGGGCTGTGGGCAACCTGCTCTAGTGGGAGGTGTCCCTGGCAGGCAGGGGGGTTGGAACTAGATCATCTTGAAGGTCCCTTCCAACTCTGACAATTCGATGATCCTCTGGAGAAGTGACCATGGGCACCATCAGAGGGACTACCACAAGCTGCAGTGCTCATGACGGTTCACAGCAGCAGGACACAACAGTTCTCTTCCTTGAAGAACAGTGTGGGAAGGTAAGTGTGACCCACTAAAATGAAACAAGGTGTTTTTAAATATTAAAAAAGCAAATACTCCAGAGAACAGATACATAAAATCATCAAACTCACACTAAAACTGTTGTGCAGTAGCTGGTACCTTTCTAAAAACACCAAAACATGAGCATGTTACCTCCCAGATGGTTTGCTTTGCTTCCTCATCTCTTTTATTCTGCCCTGAGCCCCTGAAGAATGCTCCTTTCCCCCTATTTTGTTTTCTGTTTATAAAGCTTTGTACATTTGAGCTTTTCGTTGTCTTCTCAGATCATTATCTCATTTTTTTCATCCTTCTTTTCAAGAAACTTCCTTTTTCTGCAACTATCTCCACTATACCACTTCTACCTTTAGGATTTCTTTTATCCTTCTCATCTTTATGCCTTCCACTTACTCTTCCCCAGACCCTTCACTCTTGCTTTTGCCTGTCAAAACTCTGTTCCTTTGTCCTTCATGGGGGAAGAAGTGGGAAGCTTGGGTGGATTTTTTTCTGCTGTGAACACCTAGGAAGGCTCCAATCCATACTCTGAAACCCTGCAGAGAGCTTGCATGAGTCTTTCAACACTTTCAACATTTGCAACAGCAGTTAATGGAAGTCTGACTAATGCTTGAAAATCAGCAGCTTATTTTAAAGCTGTAGCTGCCCACCAAGAACATTACCAGGCCTTCCCCAACAAGCTTTTATTTTTACATTAAGAGACTCTGCTCTATGCTTTCAAACCCTTGTAGCCCTGGAGCAACTTCTCTCTTCCTAGCCCCAAGACACAGAGCAGGTGCTGGACACAGTCTGACAGCACTTGGATGCCTTCAGCTCTGGCTGGATCTCTGCTGGGATCAAAGAGCATCATGTCCATGTGTAGCCAGGGAGATTCAGAGGAGCAGCAAATCCAGCTTAGCTGGAAATGAGGGCACATAAAGCCTCTGCAAGCCTGGAAGCAGGGGTGGAGCCATGCAGGAGACCAGCAGCTCCCCCATAGCACACTGGGGAAAGGTTCTAGAGCCTCTTCACCCCCTCCTGACAGCTGTGCCCTTGCTCTTTGCTTTACTCCAAAAGGGGCTTGCAGGAGCAGTTTGGGCACCTGACACTTCACTGGTATTTTTTTCTGGGCTTTCTGTGGCGCTATCATTATTGTCACCAGGTACCCTGAGGTGCTCATGCCTACACTGGATTGAATGCTGTGCCTCCAGCCAGGGGGCAGTTTTGGCTGTGAATTCACCCTACCTCACACGTCCCTAGGCCAGCACCAGTTGGACCTGTTCCCCTAGACAGATCACTTTTAAGAGGTCTGGAAAACCCTCTGCAGAGCTTGCAACAGACAGAATTGACTGTTCCTGACAAGTCTACCATTTCTACTGTTTTCCATCTGCCTATCAAAACTGCCTTGCTCTTCTGAAGCACCAAAGACCACTTGAAATGTGTCTAAAGCTTGATGCCAACTTCCTAGCCCTGCTTGCCAATTCACAAAATCTGTTGCAAAATATATGTCAATACATTTATTCCCAGACTGAGGCAACCATGCATTTGTGAAGTGCTGGGATAATCCTGAATGCCATGGAGAGGCTGCTGCTGCTCACAGTCTTCAGAGGCAAAATGGCTTTTGTAGGAAGTGTCATTTCTAGCACAAGGTGTTTAAAACCTCTTCTCTCCCTGAGCACAGCAGCCTGGGCACCTCCTGCCTTGCTGTCTGGGCAGCAGCTGGCACTCAGGAAGGGCATGCTCAGGTATCAAATTCATGAAATCAGAAAACCTTGAGTTTCCTGCTTGGCTTCTGCTCTGCTAAGACTAAAACTGTTTGGAAATCACTGTCTGTAGATTTCTCCTCACTGGTAAGACCTGAAGCTCTGTGAGATGTTAAACAATTTGCAGCTTCTGAGCTTGGTTGTGGTGCTGGCTTTGTACAGATAAATATAGAACCTGTGGCATTTTCAAAAGCCATTTGGAACAGCTCTTCAATACAAGCACTTTCAGTAGATTAAATACATTATTTGGGTTTTCTGCCTTAAAAATAAAATAAGTCACTTAAAAAATTGGCAGGAATATAATTTTCTTCCAATGAGAAAGTTCTCTTTCCCCAAATTGAGGCTGGCAATTGGCAGCTCTTTACAAGGACAACTTTTTTTTTTTCCTTTCCTCCCTTCCCTCCCCTTTCCCCACTCCTCGATTTCAAAGTAACCTTCAAGGCAGAAAAGCAGGAGACAGCAATGTAAAAAACAAACAAACTGATTAAAATTCGTTCACTCCTTGAACAGAAGTTGTATCAGGTAAAATGCCATCACATTCCCACACAAGAAATCAAGACATTGCAGGAAACTGGACACACACATTCCTGAAGGAATTCCCTAGTCAGAAGTTCTCCTGAAGAAACAAACACAATACAAATAAAGGATTTTATTAAAATCACTTGTAATATGATATGAAATTGAATATTGTATAATATAGGTGCAAAAGCCCTGATATCAACAGGATATTAACAGTGATACATGTGAAGAGAGGACATTAATATACATATAAATAGAAAAGCTAAACCATTTTTGACAGTGATGTATGAAATGGGTAGATAAATCTGACCATAATGAGGAGACTTTGGAACTGTATTGCTTAAGCAGTGCTTTCTAAAGTAGTATACATAGTAAACTGCTTTTACCTCTAGTGTCTGCTTTCTGAAGAGCAACAGGAGATGTGTAGGAATATCATAGGCATGTGCAAAAGCAGTGTAAAGGACACAAAAACAGAGGCAGGAGCCAGGGCCTCATTTGTTCTTAGCTGCCAGAGGCTTGCGGCTGATCTTCTTGGACTTGTCGTTGTTCTTCTTTGGAGGTTCAGGGTTTGCCTGCATGTGTCTGCCATAGAGACTGGGAGGGAATGAGACAAAGAATATTGGTGAGACAGCCATTAAACACAGGCTTTTGCTCTGCAGCATCTCAAACAAGGCATCTAGGTACTAGAAATTAAAAGGAAGAGAAGTTTTAGATGTGTTTTGCCTGAACACGCTGACTTTTCCGTTAGAGCTCCTGCTGCAGTCCATAATGTTGGTGTTTTTCATTACCTACCAGGACAGGGACATAGGGAAGAGCAGGCCTTTGGAGCAGGGGAAGAGGCAAACAGTTCTGCCTCTAGAAACTAGCAACATTTACTCTGCAGTTGGGGGATTAAGGCTGGGAAGGCTGCAAGGATGTGCATTCAGGTTGACAATGACAAAAATTGGGTTGAACTGGAGAGATAGAGTGCCCACTTAGAGCAAAGTGAGCATCATCCCCAAGCAGAACACCCAGGAGCTTGAAAATGTGACAGAGAGCAATGGTGTCACAGCTGCCTTTGCTGTTCACAGATGATTGATTGTCCTGGGACAGCTACCAACACATCAATGCCACATTAGTAAGTACCACTGATTAAATGTTGACAAAGTATCCTACAATTAAGACAGCGAGCGTTCTCAGGGAAGCTAAATAGACTACAAGGCTGAGAGGATCTTGCTAAATATCACATAGTAATTAATAGATAATTTATGAGCAATCCTGATTAAACTAAATTAAAAACCTACCAAAAATAAACACAGCTCAAACTTAACTTCCCTTATTGACATAAAGTGCTTTTTGAAGATGCACTCTGTAGAGGTGTCAGTGTATCCAGGAGGGAACAGACACCAACTGTGTTCCTGCTCATTCAGCTCTATAGGCACTGGCAATGCTGACACCAGCCTCTGAAAGGTGTCCCCCTGCTAACCCTCCAGCCTGATGCTGGTCAGTGCCTCCCCCAGTCCCTTACTAGGCTGTTGCCAGTCAAGTTGGACACCAACTTCTACCACTTGGTAGGAATTCTGCTGCTGAAGAAGACAAGGGCACTAGTTTCCACTCTGTTGCTTTACAGGCTGAAACAGCCTTCAGCAGAGGATGGGCCATCCTTCTACATTCTTCTACCTGGTGGACTCTGCAGCCAACCGTATGCAAGAGACACTGAACACAGGTCCAAACAGAAATCCTCTTGTATTACTGTGCTATAAGGTATGGCCATGGAGGGGCCACTTACGTCAGATACAGAGAGAGCTTAGCTAAGCCATTGCTCTCTACAGCTTCCTGAGGAGCAAGAGAGGAAAGGGAGTTGCTGATGTCTTCCACACGGGATACAACATGGGATGGAGAGGACACGTTGGAAAGTGATTCAAAGCTGTGCCAGGGGAGGTTTAAAGTGGACATTAGGAAGCATTTCTCTACCAAGAGTGTGGTCAAACACTGGAACAGGCTGCCCAGTGTTGGATTCCTGGCTTGCAGAGAGGGATCAGAGATTCTCCCAGGGTGGGGTGGGGAGGCAGCACTCTTTCACCTCCTCAGCAGCTGCAGTTTTACATCACGCTGCTGTCAAGGTGCACTGTACCCAAAACAGCCTTGCTGTGGGAAAATACCACTGTAAACTATGACATTACTTCACCTTACTGAAATTTCATGTGTGCCATCACCTGCTGTCAACAAGGGATCAGAATCCATTTCCTAAGGAACACAGAGAGCCCTGACCCTCCCTGGTAACCTCATCCTTACTATTAGCCACAACACACATTTTTCTTTTCATAAGAGATACATCCCCAACAGCACAAGGCTGTGTTTTATACAAGTACACAGCATGCATACTAATCAAACACCCATCCTGAAGAACCATCCTGTTGTGGAAGGTGTTAAGTTTGTTGAAGGAGAGGAGGTATGGAATGAAGTGTTCTACTATCAGGAAATACTGTTGTGGGGGAGGACAGAAGTGTCTCTCAAGGACAACGTCCCACTAGAAACTGATCTGAGGTAGAAAAAGTCAGGGACCAAGGAGCATCTACTTCTCAACAACATGCAGTGCAGCATTTGAACCACTGTCAGCCATTACCTCCCAACTCTGAGTAGTTAGCAACAGAGAGGTGGAAACACATCCTCAGCTCTGCGAGCACCAAGAGTTAGTTAAATACTGAATTAACATTCGAGGTGTTTTTTGGCTGCAGAGAAATAATGCTACATTGCAGCAGAGTGCGAGGGGTTTTTCCCATGCTAAGAAAGTCCCCACTTGGGACTTTAAGCACTCAATTAACAGAGAATCCAATGATCATAGAATGGCTTAGGTTGGAGAAGACCTTGATCCACTGTATCTGAGCACAAAGTAACTCAGCAGATGGGGACAGAAGCTCCCTGTCACTGTTCTGTCTCCCACCTCCTGCTGCCCTAAGGCTCCTTTGCCCTGTTAGGGCCAACCCAGAGAGGACTATAAAAGCTTTAGTGATTTTCAGGTGTTACATATCCATTTTTCTTTACTCAGGGTGGTTTAGGCTCTAGATGAATTCTACTCTCAGATGACACTTGGCTTTCATTCTGCCTCTCACTTCCTGCTTTCTCAGTGAAAATGTTCCAATGCATGGACTGCCAGAGCTCAGACCAGCAAACTTACTGAGAAGTAAAAATGTGTGGTGGAAACAGGGATGCTTTTGAAATGCAGAAACTGAATAGTGACAACTTGAAGGAACTGTAAAGTTCTTGTAAAGTCATTTGACGGCCAAACGAGGTCCAGCAGCCATTGCCTGCACTAAGCAGTGAAAGCCCCAGCTGACCTGTATGTATTGCTGGTGGCAGTTTTTCTCTGGCATTTGCTCTTTACAACGTTCAGGGTTACTGGCCCACCCCACAGCAGTAGGTGTGCATGAGCTGCAGACACCTGCAGTACTCTGACATTCTTTTTTACCTACTCTCATGTCCAACCACTTCTATCAGCACATGCACTGAAGTTCCATCCAGGAAAATAAATATTTGGTTTAAAATAAGCAAATCAAACATATCTATTTAGGTTTCCTGGCAAAATTTCAAGGAAGTTTCAGCTGCACCCTGCTATCTCAACTGAAGAGGAGTCTGCTACACAAAGAGCAAGGATCAGACTTATTTAGATGAGAGAAGCCTTCGCAGACAGGGACTCTCTCTCCTGTTTGCAGACATCAAACACAAGGAGACATATGGTGTCACAACAACATTTAAATACAATAATGACTGTGATAATGCCTCTGGGACAGAATTTGCCTTCTGTTACACTAGGGAAAAGAGAATTCTCAACATCCAATGAACTTCTGGTACCACAACAGACACCACTTTTATAGCTCCCAAGGCAAAAAATAAAGACCAGAAAAAAACCAACCAAATCCAGCAGAAAAAGTGTCCTGGAGCTGATCCCCATGAAGAACCAACTACCTGTATTACACAAGAACCTCCAACCCCTGGCTGCAACAGACACAGCATTTACATATACAGTCCTTACTGACTTCAATACCTACTGGAAGGATGCAGCCACAGCAGCCATGGCTTGCACTTCACCTTCTGTCAGCCAAGCTGTAGTAACTAGCTGTGTCCATGCTCCTGCTCTGGCATCACTGCAAAGTCAAACCTGTTGGGCAGAGGCACTCTCACCCTGTCCTTGGCAGCGGAGGTCAGCTGAAGACACCCACCAGACAGGGACGTGGCCCAGCTGATGGATGGTCATGCACTAGGAGATGGCACCTTGACGTATCTGGTTGTGTAACTAGACCCTAGTGAAGGCAGATGGTCTTCGTGAACAGACAAGGGAATGTTGGGGCAGACTGTGGCTACTGTTGCAGGGCAGGTTTGTGAGATAAGCACTGACAACCCACTCAAGACAGCACCTTCACACTTGGTGTTTTGGAACCTCACCTGTTCACGTACAGCTCTGAGCAGGACACTGCACAAAGCTTCCAGACCTCAACCTGGGCTGAAGAATAAAATCTGGAGTACAAATAAGTATGTGAGATGCTTGTGGTTTGCAGCAACACTCAGAAGGTAGCTGTTATAACCACAGTCACAAATTGCTGAGTCTTTGCAAACTTAGGAGCTACAGCATTGTATGAAGCCTTCTCATTAGGTTAAAGGGGAGATTAAATGCAAGACTGAAAATGCAGAAAGCCCTCAGATAGAGATTTCCAGTTGCTTTCTTTCCTTGTATACGTTATTCAAAGCAAACATCTCCCATGAACCCAAACGTTTCTTTGTATGCAAATATAAACCCAAACAAAACCTCCCTGCATCCTCTATCTGCCCCACTGGAGGTAACAAATGAGAGCACCATGGCTGCTGCAGCAAAGCTAACAATATCAAGTGAGAAAGATGCTCATTAAACTTCATCATCCTGTCTACTTTAATGATGCTTTCACTTAATAAAAATTCCCCAAGCAGTTGCAAGGATATTAGGCAAGATCTTTGGTTATGTATCAGGGGTCTAAGCTGTCACTAGCAAGCATGCAGTTCAGGAGGGGCATTCCCAGGAGGAAGGAGTGAATACAGCTTTCTGGTAATAAATTCAGAGAGAATCAATAACCACAGCCTGCCACATTACTTAAGCATTTAGGAAAGTAGGTGATCCTTCTAAATTAAACTACAAATAGCTAAATGTTGCAATTTACAGCACAGGATCAGGCATGGAGCCCTGTCACGTGAAAGCATGCAGTCTGGCTACCAGAATCTCTGTACTCAAAAAAGAATCACAGTTTTAATTCACAAAGTTCAAGAGAGCCACTCTCAAAATCCACCTTCAGCTCAACTGCCTTCAATTCTTCTCTCTCATGCACAAGAGAATATTCACTAGCTGAAAGCTACCTGCTCCCAGAGATGGAAGGAGTGAACTTGGGTAAGCTACTGAACTAGGGTGAAATGTTTGATGCTCACATCAGTTGTCCTAAGTGTTCTGAAGGAGGATTTCAGGAACAATCTCTTTCTCAATTCCTCTCAGTTTATGCCTGTAACAGACCTGCAGGAGGAGCATGCAGGATGCAACGGAGACACACACTTCAACATGACCCTGGAGAGATGCCACTTCCAGGTGTGTGCTGTAATCTGAGGAACAAAGGCAAGGCATTCCAGCACTGGTCACTTCTCCAAAACCTCAAGCTCAGGTGCAGGTATTTAATGCTCAGGTACAGCTTCAAATGTCAGTATTTACAGGGACCTCAGCAGGACAGTTCCCAGCCCCAGCTGGGAAAGGCTAGCTCTGGTGATGACACTAGAGCCCCAAAGCTGAAAGCGATGATTGCAAGACTGAGACAGGCTGGGTAGCCTCTACAAGTTACCAACCTCAAGAGCCTTCTGCAAGGTGCTTCTGTCCCTGGTAGTTTTTGCACAGCTTATTGCTGCTCCTGGAGCTGAGACTGGGCTTTTGTCCCATAAAAGCTGCTAACACATCACCTCCTCAAACCACATGTCCTCCCAGGAAGGGGACAGATACTTTCGTTTAATCTGCCAACAATGTACTAGTGAGGGGAAAATAGTGGGGGGGTTAAAATTACTTTGAAAGTACTACATTATTCTGGTAGTTTACCAATAGTTTATTTTTATTCTCTGTGACATAAATCAGATGATTTAAATTAAGAGGAACACTGCACGGGTGAAACGAGTTATCTGGCTCCCTTGCACAATCAGATGGCAAGCTGAAGTTTTAGGATTCTTAATAAGGAAGAAGAGACAAGAATGACTCATTTATTCAGCTAATTTTTTGCCCCTTGTTTGTGAGTGCTCTGAGAGCAGATGGCAGCAGTATCAGAGATGTTCATCATCTCAAGCTCTCTATAAGTTTGTCCAAAACACTCAGCTTTGGCCTGTCATCCCTCTGTGCACCAGCTTGCTCCTCATGCTCCACTGTGGAGGCACTCCTGGCTCCTTAAATAGCCTCTGGGCTACTAAACCTGCAGCTCTTAAGGTGTTGTGAAACTGCTCCAGCATTTTTAGGTCTGTTACAATTTTTCCTCCTCTATTCCTCACTCACATTCTGCTATGCCAAACACTTCAGACTGCCCCAAATCTCCACATCCTAGCCCCAAGACACTCCAAAGTAAAGCAATCTCTGGTACTTTTCAGTTCTCTCCACCTGCCCCAATAATCTTTACAACCCAAAATTCCTGCAGAGGTTGCCCTGATATCACCTTCCCCAATCCCCCTAAGTCCTGCACTTCACCTTTCTGCATCACCAGAAATCTCTAATCCCCTCAAGTGCCTTCAGGGGTCTTAACCCCCAGAGACACTCTGCAGGTGAACTGATCAGCTCTTCCCTTCTTGGTTTAGCTCTTTCTGTAACTAGTTTCATTTTCTGGAGTCTGAATTAGACAAGGAGGAGAAGATTCAGTAGAGGTGGAGAGCTAAGTATCCAAGCCCACGCTGCACTCAGGGGAGACCTGGCTAAGGAACCAGCAGAGTATAGAGCTTTTTGGGTGGCCAAACACGAGTGCCTGCTGGGAGATGCCTGGCTGCTAAACTGTTACAGATTTTCACCAACTGCAGTGGACAGTGGGCAGCTAGTTGACACATTTAGATAGTTCAAAATGCTAGATGAAGCCCACCCAAAGCAACCACTCCCTCTCTGCTCCCACTCTGCATGCTCTCACAAGCTGTTAGCTACCTCACATTATAGACTCTGCTGAGTCATACAGTGCAACATTGACTTACTGTGAATTCCTGCCTAAAACCACTCCAAATCTCAATAAGCAAAACCCAGTATTCTGCCAGGACTGTCCTGGAGCTTGCTGCCTCAGTGACTGTACAATCTGCATCCTCCAAAATAAGCCCACCTATCCTATATGTCTCCTAGTGGCCACTTCACTCAGCTCCCCACAGGGCTCCCTTCTGCTGTAACCCTCAATCCCCTCTCTCCCCTTTACTTTTGCTGTACCATATACCTGAAGAAGACAAGGACTCATCCTCTGTGAACCATGTTTACCACCCTCTTTCCCTACAGGTTACTGTCAGAGATGGACCCTGACCTGATGGGCCTCTGGCCTGAGCTCAGCAGTACCTTGTGGTGCTCCTCACAGCAGCAGCATCTGTCCTGCAATGAGGACTCAGCAGCCCAGCCACAGCAGCTGTAAAGGGAATGGAGCCCAGCTGGACATGTAAGGAGACACCTCAGGGAGAGGTGTCTGTGAGGGGAGATTTGAGCCCAGGTAACTATGATTTACAGACACCTGCTCTCCCACAGCAGTGGCAATTACTGAATAATTAGAATTCTGCCAAACACATGCACTCAAACTGGTTGATTTTAATCCCTGCTTCTCTGAACTCACCATCTTGCATGTTAAGGAGAATTCTTTTTTCTCAGAAAGGAATTCCAAGTAGGTGTTAAGCATTTCTTTAATTAATATACAGTAATAAAAGAAAGCCTTCTCCTTATATTCTCTGAGGCTAGCAGCCTTTTGAAGCAAGTACTTTAAATGTGAGGCTTGTTAGGGGAGCACAGCTGGAAGCTCACAGAAACCTAGCAAAGAAAACAAAAAAGGCCTTTTTAAAAGGAAAAGGTACAGGCCAAGATTTGCAAAACTGGCTAATGACTCTGCATACCTAACTTGAAAGACCTGACAAGAAATGTGGCTCTTGACAGAGAGGGTTTTGAAAGCACATGGAACACCAGCATCTGCTTTCTGACAGTCAGAGCTTCCTAACACTCAGGGAGCCCAGCACTGAGAACCTCAGCCATGCTACAAAGCCAAAGACATGTGCAAGTGAGACCTCCACGGAGCAGTCACAAGGATGGAAAGAAGACAAGGTGCTTATGCTTATTTCTTTAAAAACAGACACAAACACAAATTAGGTTTCATCTAGAGAATCTGTTACACTGACAAAACAACCCCCAGCTAGCACAGTATCATGAGATGGCAGCCTGAGGACCAGAAATAGAAGGATTTGTTTCTGCACCTGGGTAGTCCCAACAGACTATCTCAGTTGTGAAGATCTCCTCACTGGGCACTCACACCCAGGAGGGCTGACCTTCCTCCTCATGCTCCTCAAATCGATTGGTGAGAGGTTCAGGTTACATCTGTAGACCAGTGCCTGGATCCACCCCAGGCATGGAGAAACTCCACAGGACAGAAACTGAAGTCCTCAGGGCTGAGAACACCCACAGACTGCAGTGGAATGTCTTTTCTCTTGTTTTCATAGAGCAGACAGTGCTTTTCCACTTACATCTGAGCAAAAAAACCCAATTTAGTTCCAGATACAGGCATCAGATGTGAACCCCAAGGGCTGAAGTACCACCAGGAGAAATGACATCCTCCAGCTAAGGAATCAAAAGGAATCAAGAGCCACAAAACCTGCACAAGCAGGCTCAGCTGCTTTGGCAGAAACCACCACAGGTGGCTGCAGAAAAAAAAATGCACCTCAAGGAAGGAAAAAAAGACTATTCAAGTGAGAAAGAAGTGTGTTCTGTTTACTGAAGCTACCTGCATCATCACAACCCTTATCCTTATATGTGTGTAATTCCATGAGCACACAGCAGATAAATCACTCATCTGCCCCATTTCACCAAATGATGCTGTTGAGACCACGTTCAGGACCACCTGCCTGCTCTCAGACTAACCCCTGACATGCAGCAGAGAACATACTGACACACAGCACAGTCACCTTCCTCGAGCCAAACAGTCTTCTTCATTCTAATGTCATTTTAATGTGGTTGTCCACATGGAGTCCTTTGGGCTTAAGTAAACCAATGCTCAATTCCCTTCTGGAATGCTACACTAAGAGGCTTGCTGCTCAGAAAAATCTCCTTACATCATCTTTATTGCTGACTACTACAGGCATTTGGTTGAGCACCTAATGAGCACGCACAAAACAAAGAAATCAGGGGGTAAAAATAATTAAGTGCAAGCCAAGGAACTTTCTTGAAGTATATCAGTACAGGCTGGGGGCTGATCTGTTGGAGAGCAGCTCTGGGGAAAAAGACCTAGGGGTCCTGGTGGACGAGAGGATGACCATGAGCCAACAATGTGCCCTCACAGCCAAGAAGGCCAATGGCATCCTGGGATGCATGAAGAAGAGCGTGGCCAGCTGGTTGAGGGAAGTTACCCTCTCCCTCCACTCTGTGTTGCTGAGGCCCCACCTGGAGTACTGTGTCCAGTTCTGGGCTCCCCAGTTCAAGAAGGACAGGGAACTACTGGAGAGAGTCCAGCGCAGGGCCACCAAGATGATCAAGGGAGTGGAGCATCTACCCTGTGAGGACAGCCTGAGAGCACTGGGTCTCTTCAGCCTGGAGAAGAGGAGACTGAGGGGGGACCTCATCAATGTCTGTAAGTATGTTAAGTGCCAGTGTCAGGAAGAAGGAGCCAGGCTCTTCTTAATATCATCCAATGTTAGGACAAGGAGCAATGGGAGCAAGTTGAAGCATAGGAAGTTTAGTGTAAACATAGGGAAAATCTTTTTCCCAGTTGAGGTGCCAGAGCACTGGCACAGACTGCCCAGGGAGTCTCCTTCTCTGGAGACATTCAAAACCTGCCTGGGCTCGTTCCTGTGTGACCTCATCTAGGTGCTCTGGCAGGGGGGTTGGACTAGATGATCTTTCTAGGTCCCTTGCAATCCCTAACATTTTGTGATTCTATTCTATGGCAGGTACATTTCCAGTAACTAGACAAAGTGTACCAATAAAAAGTATAGAAGGGACTCTGGGGAAATACTGACAGGCAGAGCCTCTACACATCACAGACAACCCAATTTCACCCAGACACCTGAGTTTCTTTGACTCATGTTGGATATACATTCCAGAAAGGCTGTTCCAGGGAAACCTTCCTGGATTTAATATTTGAATGTGCATAACAGGTCAATGCAAATGCTGAATTTTGCCATCTTCCTCATGGAATCTCTTTCCAGGGCTATATTTAGGACCCAAATACAAATTATACCCTGGCCAACATTGGCACAAATATGCCAGTGATGTCAACCTTACAGACACTGAGTTGTGCTCAGAGAGGTCCACAGACATGCAAAGGAGCAAGGAGATTAAAAGCCAGTTTCAAACTCTGTCACCATTCTTGTTAAAATGATGGAATTTTGAAAGCCAGAAATCCAGTACTTCATTATGGAAGCAAACAATGTCTATACAAGGGTTTTCCAGTTACACACATCTACTGTGGAAGACCAAAGATGGTCACACAGATAGCACGTAATAAAATGATTCAGGCTCTTCACCCCATTTTCCAGCCAGGATGAACATGTCAGCACATCTCTAATATTTGGCAAACAATTACTGGGTTTTAAACAAATCTTGGTCGTTTTTCCATGGCTTTCCCTGTGCCAACAGAGCTGTTCCAGAACCTTTTCAGGAGGGACCTCTGCTATGTGGCAGCCAATAATCTTTATGGTAACACTGCAATGAAAATGTCGCTTACAGTAATGAGCAGAGATCATAAGTTAAACCCCCAGCTACCTCTCCATTATTTTTCATTATAGTCTTCCTGGGTTTGTTCTGCTTCAGGAGTACTCAGGGAATTACACTGAACTAGGCTCACTAGTCAGCTCTTCATTACTCAGACCACACTGAAACTGAGCAATCAGCAAACTGAACCAGCTCCTGAGGAAACACAAGACACTAAGATTTGTTTGAATATTTACCATTTCTGTTTCAGCTTGTCCTCCTTCTTAAAGCTCTGTTCTGTAAAACAAACTTGCCTGCAAGTTGGAGGCGGTTCTGAAACAACAGGAAAATCACCTCACATTTTTTCACGCCCCTAACACCTGGAGCAAAGGGTTAGGCTCCCTCTGGTCTACCAGAAACAAACTGTGATAAGACTCTTGTTTTTCTGACAGCAGAGTTTTTCCTAGATTTGTGTTCTGTGGTGCTGGATGAGCTGGGTGGGACAAGAAGTCTCAGTTGCTGTGTGAATCCTTGTCCCTGCTCCATTGCAGATTTTTACTTTGGCTTCCTTCCCTCTCTTGCAGAGTAAGAAGCTGATCACCCCTTTGGGACACAGCAGTTACACTGGCATCAGTAAGCTCTGATGTCATCTAACCCACACGACTTCCCAAGTTGCTCTCAGTGTCTTTCACGGCCTAGAGTGAAGAACATAGAGCCCTTGGAAAGTCTTTCTGCTCCTCTGATGTCCATCAAGATGAAATGGCAACATAGCCTCAGCCTGATTTTGATTTCAACAAAATCAATACAAGTTTCGCTTCTGATTTTGCAGAGTGCAAGGTTCAGCCTCTAATGCAATGCAATCTATTCCTGACAAGTGGAAATCCACTAGCCCACACCAGGCAGCACGGGCTATCCCATGAGACAGGTCTTGTCACAGTCTCCTTGGAGATCACCTAAATTTCTTCTTTTAGCTCTGGCCAGAACAGAGCGAGTGGGGATGTGCAAAGACCTCTATACTACTTCAGAATTACAGTAGAGGTTCCAGAATAATTGGTGTTGTAATTAGTCTTAGCAACTGAGGCATATCTTGGAAACTCTGCAAAACCAAGCATGGCTTTACAATGTCAATCACACAGCACATTCTCTGTTACTTAAATCATCTACACATGGCCATTATCATCCATGCAAGCAAGAAGCCAAACTGCACTTGCAGCACAGCTCACAAGCCCCAAACCACAAAGCAACATGCCAACAGCACCTAGGCTGGCTACAAACACTGGAGTGAAAATAACCTCTACTCATCAAGTGCTAGTAATAGACAGGGCCAGTGAGTCACTCTGTAAGCTTCTTAATGCAGGCATTAACAAAAATAGTTCCTGTACAAGGAAGGTGGGATTATACATACAGAGATGATCTGGCTTTGCTGAACATCTTTTTGCCATAGGTAGGCAGCACTCTCCCCAAATAGTTGGTGCTTACGTACGCTCAGGAGTTGGAGGAACGAATAGGGAACTGTGACTTCAAAGGCCAAGAACTAATTTACTCCACCATCAGACATTTGCAAAAGGCTCCCCATGGGAGCCCCCAGGAGTGATGAAAAATAAACCAGTGGTTCCACCTCCTTCTGGGCAAGAGGAGTTGCAAGCTCTTGTGCTAAGTCAGCCCAACTGCCAGGGCAGCAATGAAGGCAGAAAGAGCACAACAACAGGGAGCCAAATCCCAAGCTGCAGTCTCAGAGGATAAACTGCAGGACATCCACTCTGCATCCTCTTAGAAACATGTTGGAAAATACATTGCAGAGAGAGAAATGGACTACTTGGACTTGGTCCTTGGACTGCTGTCCTTGCTTTCTGGTTCCTCAACACCCAGGCTACTAATGTGTTTGCCAAATCCCAGCCTATGCAAACAGGGTAGCAAACAGGCACCCCCTTACTTATGACATCATCCCAGTATCCCCCAAGCCTGCAGCACAAAGGGGACTTCCAAGAAGTGCAGGAGTGGGAAAAGCAAAGTGGCAAAAGATTTGTCAACAGCTCTCTGTCACTGAGAAAGCACTTAATTAGCCTGTCAATGGCACAGTGTCTAGGAGATACATTTATTGACAACTGGCTGCCAATTGATCCAACATTTATATAAAGCTCTTCTTACACAATCAGCTTGCTGACTCATACAACCATAAGCTCTATAGTGAACTAGTAGCTGTAGTAAGCCCCAAATTACTCTTATTTCTAAGTGAAACAAAACCAGAAGTGGTCAAATCCCACCAACATCTCAGCAGCTAGACCATATTCACTTACAGCACAACATTTTAAAAGGAGATTAATTTTTTATATGCTTCATAGGTGGGGTATGAACTCACAGTAGATAAAAGTCCTTACACAAAACACCATTTTTCACTTCTATGGCCATGTGTGCTTATGGGATTATGAAAAAAGAGGGAGTCTGCATTTTCCACTCCCTCAATTTAGCATGGAAGTACCCAGTGATATTCCATTCTGCACCCCAGCGAGCTGCTGTGTGCAGTCAGGTCCCTCAGCCTCGCCTTGGGTTAGGAGGATGCTGAGAATGGCTAATTGATCCTGCAGTGGCTTTAATAAGGGGCAGTCACTCCACACAGCCAGCAGCATTCCAGCAGTGCACACCCTCCTAACCCTTCCTTACTTAGCTTTGTACTACCTGTTTTATCACTTCACAGTAAGGTAGCATCACAGACAGCAGGAGTAACCTATTCTGGCATCTCCATCTGGCACTATCTATCAGACTTGTGCTGCTCTGGTGGACTGGTTTCAGATCCCTCTTGGCAGATCAAAGGTAGCAATAATAACCACAAATCAATCCTCCTTTAAGGCCTAAAACATCTTCTCCCTCACAGAGGATGCCTCATTTCTTTACCGCCCCAGAGCCCTTATAAATACCAACTTTGCCTAGACACATCAGTTGCATGCAGATACTCAGGCCCTGGAGAATTTGGTGCTGTGTTTTTGGCTGCCTTCTCCTTCTCACTGACAAATAAAATGAGCAGCAGCAGTGAAGAGGAGCTCATGGAGATTAAACGCTTGAGCTCCTGCAAGTCAGAAAGCTGCTTGGTGCCAAAGTGAGGCCATAGAGAGGGCACGGCTTGCTTCCCTCAGTCTCATCTCAGGTAACATTTTCTAGCACCCACTGGTGAGGGGGTGCTGTTCTGTCTCTGAAGCACCCAGCTACCACCAGCTCAGGGCTCTAAGGTGACAGACAGATGCTTTCAGAGCACATGCTGAGATACAGAATAGATGCATCCCCAGTTGAACCATGGACAGGCTGCTTTCTAATGCTGTTTCCAGACAGCTTACCCACTTGATTAGTACACACTCCAGAAAACAAGAGTCAGAAAAGGGATTCACAAGGTTCAAGATCCCCAGGGATCAGCTGCTCTGATACAGGGGGAAGAGCTGCTTCCTTTCCCAACAACTGTGCTTGCATTCTCAAGATCGCGCTTGAATTCCTGATGCTCACCTGTTAGGTCTCAGCTAAAGGCAGTGGGAGTTAAAATCTGACTCAAAGGCTAGCTATCAGCTCTCTGCCTGGCTATGCTTCACTGTCAAAAGGAGATTTTTACTGCTTTTTTACTGGGAGCTTTTGTTTGTTCCCTCCCCCTAAAACCTTCACAGTGACAAACCTGTATTTCCCATGACGCAGCTAGGCAGCTCCCTAGGACACAGACACCCAGAGACACTGTCACAAAACAATTCTGTGCCTTGGATTTTACAGAACAGCAGCTATTACTCTGTAAAAGATATACCTGCACATGCAGCCAGGACATAAACTCTCCCTTTTATCTTTCTTTAAGTCTTTCAGTCGTGTAACCTGCAGTTGGAGCAGCATCTCCAAAGAGACTGCAGCATCAGCTAGAACAGCAACAGCTCAACACCCTGACTCCTTCATAAAATGAAACCCAGGAAAAAAAAGATTTCTGCTCACAGGTCTTGTGAAATTCCTAAGAAAAAACCCCATGCATCAATTAAAAGCAAACAGCCAGAAATCCTCTGGTGCCAATAGTGCATTGCTGGTGTGGTTTGCAAAGGACAGAAAGGTCAACTGTTTCGGGGTTACCACCTACAGGTAGGAAGCACATTTTGTCTGAAATGATTCTGAACACAAAGTACTTGGATCCAGATTTTTTTCAGTGGTCAATAAAGATACAGGTTTTACTCAACTGCCTGTTTATCACTGATCATTTTTTTGGCTCTGTACATAAAACTAGAACATTGTCTCAACATATGGAAAATGTGGATAGTACATATTGCTCATAGCTGCACATAATTTTAAGCAGAACTGTAACTGTACTATTTCTAGATAGTTTTTAAACTATGACAAAGATGCATGCTATTGAAGAAAAATGGCAAGCCTATAAAAAACCACATGTTTGAGTCAATCAAGTATAAAGAGTATAATTTCTTAAAGTATGATTCTTTTACATGCTAGTGTAAGTAGGAAGTCAGAAAGATTAACCAAAGATCACAAAAAGAGGCCATCCTCTTCCTTCCCCCTCCCACTACTGAGCTTAGAAAAATACCCTAAAAAGGAAAAAAAACCCAACAGTGGTAGCTTCTAAGACAGTTTCATAAACCTTGGGGAAGGTCTTAGTGTTGAATTTGCCCTCCTGGGAGTACCTAAAGCACTGCTACCAAAGCAATACAATAAAGTTTATGAACTTGTCTTTACTGCTGCATAATTTATCTTTGAGAAATGATGCTAAGGTGAACAACTGCTCTCCATGAATCTCTGTGGGACTTCAGGGGGCTGCAGTTCTTATCACAGCACGTAAACTGGATCAAGACTGAGCTGCAAACTGAAATACACATAACCTATTTCTGTACTAAAGACAAATACTTTATTCAAAAACTAAACACTACTATACTCAAGCATTTTCTTATCCTCTATGTCAAGTTATCAACTAAAATATCTGAGATACTTTACACTGAAAATGAAAAGAAACAAAACCCAAAATGTTTCTGTTCAAGAAACTTTCCCTTTAATTAGTTTCCTGTCTAATAAAAAACAAATATAGCCCTTCATAAAAAGACCCAACAAAGCAAAAGTCCCTCCCCAAACCCAAAGAAACCACACTGCAAATTCAAAATAAACCTAACCAAAACCCAGCAACCAAAGCCAAAGGTACACTGACCTCCAGTACTGACGGTACAGGTTGCTCAGGCCACTTCCCAGCACTGCATTTACAGTGCTCTACAACATGTTTATTTTCAGGGTGCACATCTTCTGTCAGGTCAGCAAGTTAACATGACTACGGAGCTGTTCGGTTACCCGGTGTAGTGGGATGGAGGTTCCAGGTTTAGGTTCCCATGGAGGCATGGGGAACCCTAGCCAGAGGAAAAAGGAAAGAAAACAGATCAATCCATTTTTGTTATTAAACCCCTCCAAAACAAATTATCTGGTATAAATCAGAAGGTCTAACTACGCTGAGGGACATGCATACATGTTGTGCAGAGAACGTCGCTGTCACTTAAACCTCACAAGCCCACCCAAAGATGACACAAAGAAGTGGTGAGGAACTGGCACAGGGGAAGGGAGACCCACGGAGCAAGGCTCAGTCAGGATCTCCCCCTCAGTCTATAGAACAGCTTGGTAAGAAAACTGGCAGAGATTCAGCATAGCCTGGAGAAAACAACCGTGCTGAGGGACCGCTGACCAAAGAGCACACCAGGGTAGTTTTCATCTCTGGATACCCTGGCCAGTAGCCCAGTGGCATTTCTCTGTGAGTCTTATCTGTAACAAGATAATTTCAGGATGCTGGACTATTTGATGACTTCCAGCATTTCAGGAAATGGGCAACGTCATGTTGATTTTGGTGAAAACAAGAAAATGAAAGGGGGAAGGTACATGTAATCCATAGGGTTTGTGACCCCTTGCAGTTAGTTAGCAGAGGGAACTGCTTCAGCCATCCAAACCTGGGGGTAGTAGACCAAAAAGACAAGTGGATAGCTGCCATCTTCTTTGCCAGCATTAAGGATCTCCCCTTCCCTCCTATGTCCTTGCAGCACTTGCTCCCTGTACAGTTTAGAAATGCTGGCACTCAGAACCAATTGCCTTAGGGACAGGGAGAGAGTAAGAGCTAGGGAAAGGGTGGAAGAGAGGAAGGAAGAGCTATGAGGACAGAGACACACAAAGCTCCATTCATGGAAAAGCAGCTGACTTTGGCATGGGAGAAAGAGGATGGCACCAGCAAACTGCACAAAACCCACAGGCAACTCGCCTGTGGTGAAGAAAGGGAGCTTGGAGAGAAGGAAAGAACAGCTGAGTGTTCAAGACTGCGAATTCAGGGAGCTCTTATGGGATAGAGCAGAAGAACATGGAGGGGTCATTCACTGATGTAAGAGGCCCAACCCCCAAATGCTGTGCAAGTCTGTGCTCTCCAGGGCCATTAATTCAAGGCTAAGCACGAGCACAGGCTGCAGCAGACCCTTCCCCCGTGCCTGTCACCTCTTCACATTCGTCTCTCAGTCACATTAGCTCCGTTAATGAGAAAATAAATGTTGCAAAAGGGAAGTATTAACATAGCCAATACCAAGGGCATTAATTTTAAAAATGCTATTTACTTTGTATTAGAGTGGTCATAGATCTTGAGCAGTTCTCAGCCTTGTCCAGATTCTCATTCCATGCTATGGAGACAAACTCTGTCCTGACTCTCCTCCTGCCCATGATTCATTCACTCGACATCTTTAGTACCGTACACACTTGATGGGCTTCAAGTATTTAGTAAAGGACAATAATTCTTACTTAAGCAAAAATGAGGTTTTTAGTTTAAATCCTGGACAGTGACTTCGTGTGAAGTATAGACAGAACACAGCTCCAAGAGCGAAGTCATCTGGCTCCAAACACAACAGTGAGAAATTTGCAGCTCCATGAAGAGAGTGGCTTGGACCTCAGTCCTGAGGGATAAGCACCAGGTTCAGTGAGCTGCCTGCAAGTATCACTCAGCATCTGGCTTTGAAGATCCCTGTTACATCCTAACAGCAGAGATGCAGGACCCCAGTGAAGAGACTTGTGCAGGTAACTCACCTTCCTAGTCTCTTCCCTGAACACAAACCAACCACAGATGTCAACTGCATTTTGCCTGAACCAAGAGGAAAAGAAAACACTACAGAGAGTACAAAACTACTGCTGAAACACAAGGAAAAGGTCAGCCCAAGGCTACTCTTCAGAGTATGTCTGATTTGCCAGGAAAGGTAGGCAGCCAGCATGGGAGAGCCTGTGCAGGCTCTGGGACAGCAGAGTGGTGCTCTCAGGGCACAGAGGACCTGGGTATTATCTCCATAGCAGTCACTGTTAGAATTAAACTCAGTATTTTCAGGTACAGGAGAGGAAGCAGAAGCAATTACCCTGCCAGGAAATGTGCCAGCACCAGATAACTTGGGAATAACCTGCATATGGGCACACAAGAGGAGTGTACTCCCACCACCTCCCAACCCATCTGAGCAGAGGCTGGGTGACCTCGGTGCTCCCACACCACCTCACTGCCTCTCCCCAGCAGGCTCTGGCAGACACTGTGCTAGGTTAGCACTCCTGAAGCCCCAGGAGACACTCTCCTCAGGGCACCTCTGTCACATTGCTGTGGCAATGCCCATCACCCTGCACACAGCACCACCTGACTCACTCAGCACTCTTCCAGCTAAGCTGGTTTGACAATTGCCTCTTTTCCCCGTACAAGGTTTCTAAACCCCAAGTGTTACTCCCTGCTGATATCCCCACATCTCTGAGAGTTCCACTGCCTTCTGTGGCAAACCTGTGGCTGCCCTAAACACAGTCCCAGTACGGACTGGTGACAGAGCCATGACCAAACCCAGCACAGGGCAGAGTGGGCGAGTGTCTGTAAGCAGACTGGAGGCAGACTCAATACCTGCTCTTAAAAACCCTGGGTTTTGCCAGCAGCTTTCCCTTTTAAAAGCTGTAGATAGCCACAAGAGTGAGGCAAGGACAACCTAGCAGGGCTTGACTTGAATCTGGGTTTGCTCCAGCACACATCTTCCTTACTTGCTGTTTTGTTTAACTGGGCTGTGACTGTCCTATTACTCCTTACCTTACATCCAGTCTGTATTTACATTAATCCTGGCCTGGGAGAAATAACAACATTTCATTTAACTGGATTCTGTTCTGACTTTTTTTTTTTTTTTACTATACTCCTGAAATATTATTTCAGTACTGGCAACTTCAGATCAGATATTCTCACAGCCTGAGGTTTCTCTAGTTTGAAATCATTTTTAGTAAGGATTGGAAAAGACTTGTGTATGTTTTAATTCTGCCAGAACAAAGAAGAAGAGGCCAAGGGTTCACAGCTTCAAGATAAAATAGTCAGCACATAAATTAAAAACAGTTTAAAGGAATAAAGACACTTTTTTTTAAGGTGTTTTCCATATTTTTTACAATAATTAGTTCAGCAGTACTGCTGTTGACATGGATGGGGATAAAATCCACAATGGGAGATCTGTGACTTCTTTCAATACATGGGAGAAAACAACATTTTCTTTCAGAAGGAAGAAGTCATTTTCGTTGAGGCAGTATATAATTTTCCACACACAAATGTGTTCATCCAAACCCAACCTACATGTCTCTGTACCTTATGCTCAAATTTTCTCTCCCTGCATTCAATGCATTAAGTGCTGCCTAACTCCCACCTTCTGAATTCAGAAAAAAACCACAACCAACAACCCTTTTTTTTACCCCCTTAAAAAAGCACCCTTTGAAATAGAATGTATTCTTATTGTTATGGCATACAAGTTAGGGGCTGAAAACAGCCATTAGTTAGCAACCTACCCATTACCCTGTGAAGTGTTAACAACACAACAACCACTGCTGTCAGGAAATTGCCCGTGAAAAGGGCAGGGCACGCTCCCTGACCCACTCTCCTCTGGAGAACGAACATGTTCTGAGGTTTCACCAGCCAGGAAGCCTTACTCTTCCCCCTCTTGTGCTGGCTAACCATGGCTAGATGGCAAACAAAAGGGTAGGACACAGGACAGCCAAGGGCCAGAACTTGTTTCTTTTTCCCTGCGTACACTCATGCGTCTCGGTCAGCTTCACCCTGGGAGCTCTATGCCTCTTCTGGAACCAGCCCCACTACCCCATGGACAGGTCGAGGTCACCCAGCACCAGCCCCAGCACACTGTGCACCCCTCACACCTCAGCTCTCCAGTCAGTGCTGGCCAGTAACTGCACTAAGAGGGGAGAGCATGCACTGAAACTGGCACTTTCCTAGAAGCACAAGGAAAAGAGACAATCCAAAATTGCTCAGCATCCTTTCAAAGCTATGATCCCAAAATAAGACAAATCAAATAACCTCAAGTAGTCCCAGAGTTTAGCAATGCAGTGGTACTGAAGGGAACATGGTCAACCCAAAGAGAACATGTTCAACCAAAACCACCCAAAGAACACCAGAGTCCTAAAAGGAGCAAGAAAATACAAGTTGCTTGTGCCTTTGACACTTGTCCACCACCCCTCCCTCCTACCTGGGGAAAAAGGCAGCCAATATCCTCCTGTATCCTACCCTTTGAGTATTTGGTGCCCTTGATTTCTGCTTTTACTAAATTATCCATTTTTCTGCTATTGCTGCACTTCCTCCCTACCTCTTCCCTTTGCCTAATCAGCTGATTCTCCTCATTTATCTTCCCTGTCGAGAATCTTGGCTCTTCCCATTTCTCTTCCCTTTCCAGCTCATCAGCTCCCTCCTTCCTTCCTTTTCCCCTGTTTCTCATCATTTTATCACTTCTTGTTTTTTTTAATATAGGATACTCATCTTTCCATCTGTGCTCCCTTTTTGCCTCTCAGGTGGTTGGATCTGAACAGGAGTGACTGTTTTGAGACATTTAAGAAGGAAAAGGAATGAATCTTCTCAGTGTTTTCCTGAGAGATGGGCACACTCCACAGAGGGGATCTGCTGTCATGTGTTTTAAGGCATCTCCCTGGATCCCATATCATTCTTCAAAAATATTTAAAAGTATTTAAAAAGGATTTCATATGAAACATTTCCATTTCATTGCAATAATTCCATTTTCTTCCCCCCTTAAAAAGCAGGCATGACATGAAAGTTATTACTGACATCTGTCATATCTGAAATTCCTTTATAAGATTTAGTAGTGGCAGCAACAGATGTTGCACAAACCACTGTGAAATGATCTCCTTAAGAGAGCATTCTTTAAGGAAAGGAGCTTCATCATAGACAGTCATTTAGTAACACAGGAGGCAGCTCCCAGAAGATATTTGCTGCTGTTATATTAGAGGTAATTAAACTGCAAGGTGATTTATTCGTTTGCAGCCATGTAATTGAACTTTCTAAAGCATTAATGACACCTTCTGAAATTATTAGCAGATACAGAAGATGACTAACCCCAGTAAAACTGTTTACAAGACATAGAGCCACACACACAAATTTTACAAAATGCCACTTACTAGCAAGACATTAATCCATGAAGGCACAAAGGACAGTGCACTGAGGGGAGAGATGCTGTCACCAAGCGTGGTGTCTCTCCTGCTCTATGTCTCTATCCCCTTCCCCCAGCTCTCACTTTCCTAGGACTGACAGTGATTTTCTGAGAGCAGAGCAGGCATTATCTCCAGGCAGGAAAATCTGTGTACAGAACAAATAGTTTTACACTACTAATTACTAAAGGAAGCTGCAGGCAACAAAGTGCACATATTTTTACTTTAAAAATATGTATTTAGGAGTGGAAATAAAAAACCCCTATGCATAGAAACTCAAAGGATTGTCAATGTCTCTCATATTTCCCCCACCATATTAACTCATCCTGCAAGGAAGATCCTTGATATGTCATTTGCTGATTGATGAGCACAGAGAGCTGAGACCCGAGCACAGAATTTTATTGCTGAAGACATTTTCATCTGCAGCCAAATCACCAGGGAAACACTTTGTCAAACAACTTCATTCTGCAGGGAGACTTTGTGACAATATTGGCAACTTAAGAATCTGTCCTGGTTTTTCTGATAGCATCTACCTGCCCACACTGGGAAATATTTACAGTAGCACTGCAGTTCATGCAGATGTGCAGCCTAGGGCACAGGAACAAGTGGTTCACACTTCATTGCAACTATATGCAAAAGAGAGATGTTCATGAGCTCTGTCTTTTTTTTATATATACCTATTTGTCTATCTATAAACAATCCAGTAGATTTTTTGCAGAGTTGAACACCAAACCCCTCTAGTGTCACAGTAACAACTGATCTTACATGAAGCATCTGCAGGGCTACAACTTGCTACTTGCTTTCAAGAGCTTTACTGTTTTTTGGTTTTGTTTTGGTTGGTTGATTTTGGGGTTTTTTTTTTGCAACTAGGGTGACTGAATCTAACAGAATTATAGAATGTCCCAGGAGGATCCTCAAGTCCAGTTCCTGTCTGTGCACAGGACAACCTGCTCCCCACCTCCCCTTAAACCACACAGCTGCATCAGGAACTGCTGCAGTGAGGGACACGTGGCTGGTGGCAGAGTTCCTTCAGACAGTGTGCTGGTGAGATGCATCCTGACCCTCCACAGACCACACTGCAGCCCAGCCTGTCCTTGTGTTCCCTACCATCACTGAGGATTCTGACCAAATGATCTAGATCTGTTGCAAGTCCTTTCCCACTACCAGGGCACAAATGGTATTTTCACCTAAAATGCATCAGTTCAGCCATAAAACAAGGCAGCTTCACAGTAACTCAACAGGAATGTATGTCACCATTTAATGCACACCATCTCTTAATAACAATTTCCTCCTACTGATTTGTGTTAAAGGAAAGCAAGAGCCAGAGCTGCTCTTCCTGGATGACAAGAGCAGCCAGCATCAGAAAGAAAGGAACAAAGCCTGGTGAGGTCTCCTCTCTGAGGTCCTGGTCCCATCACTGGGGAAGTTACACACTTCAGGTCATGACTGAGCAACTGCAAACGCTGCATTTTCAATCTTGCTTCAAAACTATTAGTTAATCCCTAATATGCTGCTGTCTCCATCTGAACACCAGAAATAGTATGAAATTAGGCCTCAGTACTTATTCATGAGATCAAATTCAAGCAATTCTCCTTTCCAGCATTACAGGCTTGGTTCTCCTCTCATTTGCTCACACACAGAAAAGTAGTAATTCTGCTGAGGCCATGCAGGGAAGGGACAAGTCATTCCTTACCCAAAAGGGAAGAAGTGATCCCCAGCCAAGGCAGCATAGAAAACAGCAAGCAGGGAAGAAGCAGAGCTACGAGCTTCAGCTGCACAAGGCTGCTGAGCCTTATGTTGTTGTACCTTTACTGTTATTCTTACCCATTGAAGCCAGCTCGAATATGCTCTGACATGCTGAGCATCCGGCTTTTCTCTGAAGAGACAAAAGCAATGTTTGGAGTGTGCTCTGTCTACATGCCATGGGGCCCATCCTTGCTAGGTCTAAATGGGAACCACACCATGGAGCTTTGACCTTTTATGTCAGTGGACAACCTCTCTCTGTAAATTTAAGAAGTTGGAGACAGTGAATTTACAGTATTTATCTTTTTACATTTTACCCTTTTCTTACATTCCAGGGTAAAAGATGTAGCCTTTGACACCACCTGTCAGGACTACACTCAGAAATTCAACAGGTGGACTGACTGTGGTGATAAACTAACAAGTCCACAGGTGATTTGGAAATGTTACCCACAGAATCAAGTCACACAGTGTGCAAAGACCCATCAGATTAGATTAAAACCCACTGAAATGACTGCAAGGAGGATCACATTTAATTAACAGGATACAAGATCCAGGTGGACAGATACAAAGAAAAGTAGACAAAAGGAAGCAAAACCTGAAGGTCCCAAGGTGCCTTCATTCCACCACAGAAAAGAACTGAAGAAAGAAAAAAGCCATGGATATTTTACAGGTGTGGGTAGTAATAAAGGGCTTTATATTCCTTTTACTTCCCCATGAGGGAATACTTCTTTCTGTTCTGACAGTGACAAACTCTTTAACAGACAAGAATACTCTTTAAGTCCACAAGGCACCAACATAAAGTGCCTCTTAGGAAGGCTCCAAGGCTGATGAGTATCAGAGTTTGGGGAGTGCCATACCTGCAAACCCCTATCAAAACCCTGACAGCAAGCACACAGCCTCACGGCTAACCAGCCATCAGCCAGACAGATGAAGGAATCACTACGTTTGCAGGAAAGTGTATCCAGAAGTACAAAGCCAGGATGACAGCACAAAGTAACCTGTCAACCTGACAGACAATACACTGCAGACTCACAAGAGTGACACAGCAGACAAGTCACACCAGGCAGAACAGCAAACACCAGGAGCTCCATGGCCAGGTCTACCACTGGGAAGCTGCAGGTGAAATAACACACAGGTGACAACCCCTCTTCTTCTCTCACTCTTCTTTGGGAATGTCTAACTTCTAACTTGATGGGATCTGAAGCAATCCCACCAGAACAGAAGAAACTTACTTTGCAAAGTTTAAAACCCATTCCAGATTTAAGGAAAGGAAAGCATGAGGAGGCCTGGATAATACAAGGAAAAAAATAATGGAGAACTCAAGTTTTACCAGTCTCTGTCCAGGAAGAAATATCAACCTTGCCTTGTAAGACACTATGGCCAAATCAGTTCTGACCTCAGAGGACACGGCTGACCTTGAGTATCAGATCTATTACTAATACACGGTGATGCAGCTAGGCAACTTGTTTTAACTAGCCATGGATCTCCAGAATACAAGAACTCACCTACCGACCACAAGCTGGAAAAGAGTGGAGTACAGAAGGGTACAGTGGGCCAGAGGATTCATTGCTGGAAAGATCCCTTTGGGACCACACCAATGCAGTATGAAGTATGCTGGAACACCAATACATCCACTAGATTTCAGCAGCCTGTGAGTGTTGAAGAACATAACGAGAGGTTCTCCTCCACATTGCCCCTGCTTACTGAACTGCTGGTGCTTTAACACCACCTCTCCCCTCTGTCTGCTTGGCCAGCCTGCTCCCCAAAACACCTCAGGAACTCCACTGAAGCATGCCTCCCCCCTCCTTGGGATCCCCATAATGTTCTCTTGGAATGGACTCAGGGAATTTGTCCAATGCTTTTCATCACTTCCTAAGTTCTTACCTCCTCTGATTTGCCAATCTGTGGCATTACACGAAGGGACTTCAAAGGTTAGAATAGAAAGGAAGCTTCTAAATTATCTGGATCATGTATTTGCTGCCTTAAAATAAGCATCTTTTCTTCCTTAAGAATTACTTCTCTCCTTTACTTGGCTGCTACCAGCATGCAATAACCAAGAGGACACCTGTTGGGAAAACCAGCAACTTCCCTCAAAATTGCAGTGAAATTACTGCTCTTCTGCACACAGCTTGGTTTCCTACAAGGCTCACTGCCCCAGCCTGCACCAACACTCTTCTCCAGCAGGAAATGCAAGAATTTTTCTATATCAGGATCTCATCTGTTTCTCTGAAATTCCCCAATCAGTACTTAAGAATGAGGTAATTTTTTTAATCAAAAGCCTATTCTGTGAGCTGTCTGCCCTCAGGTCCACCTCATTCATCTCTCTGGACATGGGTTTCAGTTTTCTCCTCCAAAGAGGTTAACAGATTGCTGTAATTGGATGGCCCCAAAAAAAGTGCTTCAAGCACCAGAGCAGCTAGAAAGAGAACTCAGCCCATGCTCCAAGCAGTGAAAGATTGCCTCCTCATTAAATATTGCTAACAACGAGTTTTAAGTACTGCAGGGGAAAGTATAGAGAGTTAATTCACTTGTATCTTGCTAGGAGAAGGTCTTCCCTGGCATTCAGGCTAAAAAGCTGCCCATATCCCACCTGTAATAAGCTGTCCATATCCCACCTGTAATAAGCTAAATAAATAAAACCAAACAAGCCAACTCTGACTAGTGTATTCATCTTTTAAACATCTGTAGACTGTTATGATCCTGTAATTAACTTCCCTCACTGCATTACCAGCAGCTACTAGTGCTACAGAAGCACAGCTCCTGATGCATCTCCTGCTTTATGTGCAAGCCCTATCTCCTCAATTTACTGACCTCTAACCCTGTGAAACATGTGCAGTATTTTTCACCATTAAAAAGGCAGACCTGGTTCTGCATTCTGTGGTTTGGTTTCATGCCTTTTTTAGGCTTGTGACAAGGTCATAAGGTATCTTACTCTGATTACACCAAGCAGAAAACAAACCAACTTTCAACTGCATTCATGGTTAGAATGGACATATCTGAAGGACATGCAAAGCTATGTGCAGCATTACCTTTTAAAAAGCATATTTCTGTAAGTGAAAATCTCACTGTCACATACTCCATCACACTAAGACTACTTGAAGTTTCAATGTGCACGTGCCTCATGCCTTTGAATCCCCAAACAGCTGAAATATCCATGTAGCATTGGTGAATATTTATTGAGAGTTAGCAGAACACTCAATAAGCAAACAAGGGTAACTATGTGCAGCCCTCTGTGATGGCTGTGACAAAGAAACTGTGTGAAAACCCCAAAAGCTACCAAATCAGATTAGACTTTTCAGTATTATAAGCTCCCCCCTTTTAACTACACTGAATATATAAACTCAGCCCTGACAAAACCTCAGTTGTTATCTGCCAACAGCACTCAGAGATAAGAGCAGTCCCTGGGAGGGCTCAGCACCACGCAGCACACAGAGTACAGGGAGCAGGTCCCACAGCACCCAACACACTGAATGGAAGCTGAGAGATCTGGACAATACCAGTTAGATCCACAAATATGGTGACTCACTGGAACGATAAGAAAATATCATCTCTTATTGAATTGGGATGTGCAGTGATGGATACCCTAAAGAATGATGGATACACTTCAGTTCGAGGGAGAATTTCTGCTAGACACAGGGATATCAAAGGCAGATCTGAGAAAATATTTACAGCCCTCAGATGAAACACAAATGTTGTATTAAAAGCACTTGCTGTATCACCTAAGCCAAGCACAGATCTAAAACCACTTTTAACATGCCATCTTTTAAAAGCAGGTCTTCCAGAAAAATCCAGTTATCCAAAATATGTTTCTTCTATTTCCTGATGCTACCATTTTGAAGCAATATAGCAATCAAAACTGTTTGTAAGAAGTGAGGAGTTTTCTTTTTCCTTGGTGATTTAGGGTTGGGCCAGAGCAGTGAGGTGAAAAGGACAAGAGTCATTAAGTTCACACACACGCACACACACACAACATTGTTTTACATACAGATTGTCAGGGAAGTAAAAAAAAAAGTCACTATCACACAAGTGTGGATTAAAAAAAAAGGTAATTATATTGGGAGTTCCTGTTTTAAAGGCACCAGAATTACCTGTCACACCAGAGCAGGGTTCTGCAGGTCTGAGGGACAACTTTGAAAGGCATCTGAACCAATTCACCAGAGCTTCTGAACCACTTCATACGGGAAAATCACTTCAACTGGCAGTGCCTACAATACAAATGGACTGAAGGGAAGAAATGTCTGCTCCAAGTTTGAAGTGTATGGGACAGGAGATGGCAAAAAAACCTTTTAAAAACGTGAGAGCAATCAAAGTAGGAGTGTGATACCAAGCAGAGAAGAGAGCTCTCATCCCACACCAAGCCCTGCTCCCAGGGACACTCTGGGTGCTGGTATTCACATCCTGAGAAGGCCTTGTGTTGTGTGGAGCTAAGGTGCTTATCTGGGAGAAAGATTTAATGACAAGTGATATTTTTGGAAGAACACATCCTCCATAAGGGCACCATCTTTAAATCTAACTACAGATCTAATATATGTACTAGAAAACCTGTGATTTCCCAAAGCCTTGCTTTATGATTGCTCCTCTTCTCAGACAACGTTTTTCAGCAGGTTCTAAAATAGCTTGGTGGCTTCCAACTTAAAAACTAAATGTATATCCCAAAGCATCCAGAAATACAACCAACAGATAAAATCACTTTATCTGACTTGAAAATACTGCTGTTGGAGTTACAAATCCAGGAAATGTAAACAAGAACTGGGGCCATGAGGTGTTGTTAAAAGGAAACTATTTCACATCGTTATATGGCTGCTTTGAAGCTCCTATATTTCTGTCAAAATGGAGGTGAGAGATTTTATGAGTACAAGGAAAATATTTCTTAAGTTCCAGGTGTTTCAAAACTTGCCCCCCCAAAAAAACAGTATGTGAAAACAAGAGGGACAAAGGTCCTCCCTGCGTCACCTAAGGTGCACACTCCAGTCCCAGCAACTATGCAACATAAGGAACAGGTCCTCACCAGTATATGTTGGGCTGTGGGTCTACAACTCAGGTGCTGCTCCCACAGGAGCTGCCAAACAGCATCCTCCAGCAACACAGTAAATGGCAGGTGACCTTCACTGCAGGGAGGTGACCTTCACTGTAGGAGTAATGCACCTCTGCCTCAGGACAGGAGCATTTCAAGAGGTCTCAGGGAGCAGCTGGCACACTGGAAGGTGCTGTGACCATGCATCTCACCCTTGCTCGGAGCCTCAGCACTGAAGAAAGGACAGGGTCAACGCTTATAGCAGCTGAGGTATTACAAAAAGCTTCCAGCCCAAAAGGTTGAACTGGCCCTGAATTAATCACAGCCTCTCTGGTGATGTAGCAGCTGAGTGACTCTATGCAGACCATGGGTCAGCAACCTTGCAAGCGGCGTGTCAGACTGCACGTATCCATCCCACATCAGCAGAAACCCAACAGGTACCAGAGGACCCTGCATCTCAGAGCAGAAAAGGGCTCTCCTTTTACCAGCAGTACCTATGCTCTGCAGAGGAACCAGCTCTTCTGAGATGACAGCTTGGGGGGAGCAAGTGCCAGAGATGCTGCTTCTCTGGGACACCTCTCAGCCCATTACAACTGCTAGCAACTCTTCTGCTAAAGGTCACCTGAAGTACATGGCCCTGTTAGCAATACAGTCTTCACAGACTATGTCAAATAGACAGCTACCATAACATGGAGGTGTGCGGGCAAGAGGAAGAAAACCTAGACAAAGAGAACTTCCCTTCCTAACTAGGCAAAGCCACTGAAATCCTGTAAACTCTGAATTTGCAACCCATCAACTGCTCTAAATCTGATCCAAAATGATAAATTCTGTCTTGTCACTCAATGGACTAATTTTTCACTGTTCTCTTCTATAGGACTGCAGGCAGAAGATCCTTTGTTGCAGTTTTACAGATGAATACTCCACAAATCACTTTTAGGTACAGGTATGTGTAACCTAAATGTAATAAACATCTTGAGAATTACAGAATCATTGAAATTGTTCCACGAGCTCCAACTGGCACAATGACTTCTAAGACAAAAACATTCTATTATGACTGCTCAGCTAGAATATGATTTCTGCCCAACTAACTCCAACACACAAAAAGAGAGAATAAAGAATTCTTTGTTTTTCTTTTCCTAAATTAAACAAATCCTTAAGTGTCATGATCTCCTTGCTGGGTCCTTCCAGATTGTGCTGCCCTTTCGCTCAGGAACAGGCTCAAGCCTTTGCTGCTAAAACAACAGCCACACTATTTCCCAGAGGGATCATTCTATCCCTCTCTAGGTAAGTCTCCCCCTCAGCTTTACATTCCCATACTGCTCTTGAAAGGCTCTGAGAGCAGACTGAAGGCTCTGTCACAGACATTACACCAGCAGAGGACAGGAATTCAATCCCCTAATACTTCTTTCTGAGCAGAGGAAGCTTCTGCAGACCCTCTCCTCCAATGGAAAGTGGTTTTCTCTTCCTAATGGCTTTCATCTTGTGGCACTAGGAGCCTCAGGATTCCAAAGGAGGATTGTGAAGGAGGTGGTTCCTCAGAGAGGAAAGTGATAGCTACTGGCTTGCTGACTGGCAGAAAAAATGAACACGGCTAAACCACCAGCAAGCCCCTACTGAACAGAAAGGCTACAGCAGGCAGGTGTAGGACTAAAGCCATAACTCTACCTTCTTAGGAGTTTAACAAATAAAGTGTGAGAGAAGTGAGTCTGGAAGGGAAATTGTGTTAGGTGGAAAAGGGTGTTTTAGGCTGGATACAGCACATTTCTGATGGTGGAACTGAACTGGTCCCACTGCAAGCAAAATGCTTCAGTTAAGGACAAGGAGAAATCCTGCCAGGGCTGTCCCAAACCACCCCTGTTCTGTAACAGGAGATCCACCACAACACCAACCACTCTTACTTCAGAGTTGTACTGATACTCTGAACAAGCTTCACTAATAACTAAAAGCACTACAGAAAAGTTGATTAAGAATTAGCTTTTCTTTTTTAGTTATGGAAGGAAAAAGACTACTGAGCAATAAAGAAAATCAGAGACTTAAAAAACCAAACAAAAACCCCAAAGAATTACCAAAAGAACATCTCCCTCAGCAACACTGAAAAGAGCAACAAAGTAAGAGCAGTTTTCCTATGAAGAGCATATGTAAACTTTTTCTGTATGCTCATTCTACCAAGCACATTTCCAGGTTAAATAAAATAATGCTATTTGAAACAGTTTACATTTGAAATGTCTTTTTTAACTTCAAAACACCCTGACATGACAGTCAGGCTTTACAAGATGATAAAACACATCTGTCACTCAGCAGAGCTACTCTGCAGAACATTTCTACAACTTCATCTTTGTGTCCAACACAAAGCAGCTAATGCTGAAGTCTGACAACACCACCTATTTGTCCAGCTCTTACTGCTGAATGGGTTTAACAGCATTTTGTGTAGATAACCACATCACACACAAATACTTTGTCATGATGTATACAGAGTTTACTGTTAGCCACAGCAAATGCAAAAGTTTTGTAAAGAAAAACTACAACTGCTTACTCTTAAAGCCTGTATTTTACACCTTTTTAAGCATAAACAGATACATTTTCAGTGCCACTGTGATTTCCTGCTGGTTTTATTTTCTACGGCACACTATTCAAAGCTGACAAATGTTGTAGGGCAGACATAGTTATTAAAAGCTTCAATTTACAGCAAATAGTGACAGTTTGCTTTTGCTGCTCATAAAGCAAAAACCTATCAGGTGTAAACAGAGGGAAGGTGGCAAGAAAATACTTAGATGTTTAAATAATTCTACAAGTAATGGTGATAGAGAGTAACACACTCTCTTTCCTCGTGTGCATCTGACATCACCAGGTTTATGGATCTTGAAACAGCTCTTAGATTTGCCTTATTCTAACAAACCTTCTGACACCACACACCTAAGTAAACAAGAGAACAAGAACTGGCCAGCAGTTACTACAGAAGTTTTTCAACACTCAAAGTTTTTATTTATCTCTCAATAACCATATCAAATATTTTATTTTGGGACACAGGTCTCTGAGTCAGAACAATTTTGAGCCCTCCTGTGCATCAGTGAGGTAGGGGTCTGAGATGTGAAGATCCCTGGGAGCATGGCACTCTCTCTGCTGAGGGATGGCTAGTCAGATACAAAAACATCCCTGGTATTGAATGCTGAATTTCTGACTGCATGTCCTGCAAATTAATAACATCATAAGGTAGAGTATGAAGGATAAGGAAGCAAAGCATACCTGCCACTTCATGGTAAAGGCTAGCAGAACTCGGTCACATTGAGGAGAGCTGTAAGACTCTGTATTATGGATGCCCTGGCATTACTGCACTTGCCAGAGCACACGCTCTGCCTGACCTCTGCGCCAAGTCTGAAGCAGCTAGAACATGCTGCGCCACATCTGAGGAGGGCTGTGGATGAGCAGCATCTCCTGTCTATGGAGCTTAAGGTGCTTGAGCTTCCACTAGCAAGGAGCCCTGGCATAAGAAAAGGTGATTCACTGAACGGCAGAAGTGAAATATGGAAGCCTCAAGTGTCTGACACAAGCTGAGACCACAAATAAACATGCTGAGTGACTATGCTGTGACAGCTGTGTCCTACAACCCTAACCTGCTAGTCTGCATAAAACAGTTAACTTCCTGAGACAGCTCCCCTTATTTCTTCCCCCTAAAGCCTTTTTCACTGAGCAATTTTTTCCCTACATGTACAACTCAGAAAGGCCTCTGTGCTTGAAAACCTGTGCTAATAAATCTGCATTTTGCATAATTGACACTAAACAGTTTTGCATAATTGCTCCTTTTGCTGCACTGAAAAAGCTCCCAGCACAGAGCACAGCACACACTGCTCTGATCTCCAGTAAGTTTAAAATTCCTAATAAGGCTCATTTTCAGAACATCAGGCTTGCAGGAAAAGTATTTTTCACTTAGTTATAATGTGCATAGTAATTGCTCTGAAGAGCCAAACAGTAAGTGTTTGAAACCAAACACCAAATCAGGTGTTGATTTCCTTGGGGAAACCGACTTAAACAGATGTGGGTTCTGACCAATGCAGGCTGCAAAAGGTTTCAACACCATCTGTATACTATGGGATGAATGAAAAGAAATACTTAATGCTTGCCTTAATAAGAACAGCAATCTTAAATGTACATGTTTGATGCATCAATTTTCTTCTCAGCTAAACAAAATTTTAAAACAAAGCAATGTTGACTAACAAAACAGTGAAATTTCATTTATTTCACCTTTTCAAACCGAATCTTTTAAGGATGACCTACAGAAGACAATCCTTCAGGCTTCATTGCTGCTTCCAAAAATCCCCAAAGAGGAAAAAAGAATAATCTTTTGAAAGCCACACTCAACAAGAGCAGAAAAGAACCTCATGAGGCAGCAACCATCCTCTGGTACATTCCTCTACTTTAAATACTTACTTTTGCTTACCAAGAAACTTCAGTTTTCTGTTCACATTCTTCCCTGATAAAGTTGTGTTCAGCCACATGAGGATTTTGTAAGAGCTCTTGACTTTTGTTTTACAGTAAACAAATTTCTTTCCCTCTGATACAAAAGGACCTCTCCCCTCCTCCATCAACCCCCTTCCCTCTGCCCTATCAATGATGTTAGCCTTCACACAGAATCACAGAATGTTAGGAGTTGAAAGGGACCTTGAAAGATCATCTAGTCCCATTTCCCACACAGCAAACTCCTGATGTTCTTCCATCAAGTCATATATGGACAAATCTCCCCTGACAGGCAATGGCAAGGAACCATCGCCTTATATCTCAGCATTTTCAATGAACTCCCACATATGCTGTGAAGCATATAAACAGTTATCAAAAATAGTAATGAAATTAAGCACTTGGGAAATGTTTATTCCCTCTGACACTGTTTTGCCTTTCAGACTCCTCAGTTCTCAAGTTCGGGAACTGTCTTGTATTCGAGCATCGTTCAGGACATTTTGGTAGCATCCAAAACCTAGTCATGAAAACAGCAATAAAAGCAGTAACACATTTCAGATACTCTCCTTGGAGATTTCACTTCCAAAGGGTTCAGCCAATTAATGGAAAAATCAATGTTGCCAGTAATTGCTTTTAGAGTTGGTTGGTTCAAACCCTTTGAATATGATGGTTACATTTCCACCCTCTGGGTAAACAACCATGACAGAAAGTTTATTTGCATGATTCTTAGAACACACCAGCACAAACTGAAGTGCTCTGCCATGATTTGAAGGACTACAACAGAACAACATGAAAAAAGACCTCCTCTCTTGCAACTCAGTATGGGAGCAGGGTATTAGGAAACAACCCCTAATAGAACCCTGTCTTTTTAACTAGAACACATTTTGGATTTCTTCCACCACTTAGTTAACAAAATTAGCAATCAGTAGGAATCCTGAAGCGAGACTGATGGTTTAGTTACTGTCAGTAAGATATTCCAGAGGTCTGTAAGAAGGAGCAGCATCAAATGAATAAGTAATGTTGAAAGTCGAACAGCCAGCTTCCCTAACAGCGTGAGAATATGGAAATGTTACAGTGCTTTACTCTTCAGACTGGCTCTCTTTTCATTCCTCAGAGACTGTTCTGTCAGAGTAACAAGCTAAAAACAAAATATGAATGACAAGTGCACATACTTAGCTGATTGAGAACACAGAGTTGGGCAGGAACCATATTAATCTCGTCTCTCAAAGAGGCTGTGTGAATTCCAGGCAGAAGTATTGATTTTGATCTACCCTGCTGCAGCACAGATTGATAATCAGTGTTCAAAAACCTTTTGCTTTCCTCCAAAACAGCAACCTTCAGCCCTTCTCCTAGTTCAGTTAGGACACCTGGAATTTTATCCTTAAAGCCTATTAACACTTAAAATCCTCTGCTATTTCTATACCTCCTTGACAAATTGACTTGTGAACTTCCACTACATACATATCATAGCCTAAAGACACAAAACTGTAAACATTACCAGTGACTCTCCTCTTGAGCTCGGTTTTTCAGTGATGCAAATATTCATCATACTGAAGCAGATTCTTTTAGTGCACTATTGTCATGCCACCTTGCCTGCCTATAGCCTCCCAGGCACCATGCCACCTTGCCTGCCTATAGCCTCCAAGGCACCATGCCACCTTGCCTGCCTATAGCATCCCAGGCACCATGCCACCTTCCCTGACTATAGCATCCCAGGGACATTACCACCCCTTGTGCACCCCCAGCAGAGCTCAGTGCCACACCATCCTCCCTGACCCCTTCCACACACCTGCCATCACCCTACAGGATCCTAACTGCATTCTCAGCAATTCATCATTCCCTTGCCTGCACACTCTCTGCCAACTCACAAACCACCTCACCAGACCAATGCTCCTGAAGCTGCTGTTCAGCACCCACAGGGGTAAGGGTCAGTGATTACCTGGTAGACTGTGGCTCACTTCAGTACCAAACAGTGACTCTCAGCTCTTGCTGCTGTTTGTTTCTGCATGATGATGCCTCACCTGAAAAGTTATGGCTCGTCCAGCCACAGTGATGGCTCTTTGTCACTATCTCTATCTGTGTATTAGCTGAACAATTGGATCTTAAGTGTCATAAATCCCATTCCTGTGTTTCGCCCTCGATGAATCAAGAAGATCATTTCAAATAGAAAAAAGACCCAGCAGTTAGAGACCTTCCAGAACTTGCTGGTACAGGAGACTGTGCTGACAGACAGTCCCAGAAGCTTCAAAAAAGAACGAGGTAAGTTTGCTAACAACAGGTCTGTAAATAGGTGATAAAAAGAGTCAGGGATGCACTCCCCATCATCCCTATTATGACAGTGCTGGATGCTGGGAGAGAACAAGAAGGGACTGCAAGCAGCACCAGTCTTGTGTGTTCTCCCTGAAAAGCATCTCCTACGGCCTCTCAAGGGGAGCCTGCTGGGCTCATGGAGTCGTGGCTCTAACACAGAAAGTCTTTTCATATGTCTTCAGGATTTCCACTGTAGAACCTGGGAGCTGAAGTAGCCAAACCACAGGTAAGATCAGCCAGAAATGAATGATGTCAGTGGGTTTATTCAGAAAAAGAAACAACCAATACATTTGTCTGAAAAGGTCAAGAATCATTATTTTATGTCTAGCTATGAAAAACTCGCAAGCTAATAAATGAAAACTGAAACATGTCATTTAGAAGTTCCACTGTGAAAGGTTAGGGAAGCAGTTGCCTAAACTCCAATTAGTGCTGGATCCCGTGATTTTCACACACTAATTCACAAAGGCCCATTTTAATTAAAGGAAAAACACCAGGTCACTTTTGTTGGCACCATTAGGTAGAAAAAAAAAAAACAACCCAAACCCAAAACACCCAAGAAACGAACAGAAAAAAACTCACCCAGCAGGCACCAGCAGCTGTTTACTGCTTTGTAATGCCATAAATACCAATTACATTAAATCAGACTTCAGAAACAGGGCCCAGAGTTTGAGCTAATCTTACTCTTTACTGACTCAAAAGTTTCTGAGATCGTAACAGCAACAGCATTAAACATTTCCCCTCAACAGAGCAGGTTCCTAGGAAAGCAACAACATTGATGACAGCATCTCTTTGGCTCCTGTAACAGAAAGACTGACAAAGGGTAGTTATTGGCCCAAATTGTCTATTATATTGGTTAAAAATACCCCAAAAAACTGAAAAGCTTTCAGCCTCCCCTGGTAAAATTGATGTGATCTTGTTCTGAGAGGGAAAAGGGCTGTCTGCTCTCTGAAGGAGAAAAGAAAGGTTAAGCGTTCCAAGTGGTCCATCTTTCATCCCCAAAACAATTGTGCTGACAGTAAACCCTGAGCCTGCTGCTGCCCTGAACCCCACAGGTAGTAGAAGTGTCACTGCTTGCAGAGACTCAGCAAAGAAATTAATACCACAGGCTTACAATTAGCCTGTAAGCACAAACCTGTCCTGGTCTCTCAGCAGCTTCCAGCCAGTCTGCCTCTTTCTGTGCTGGGAACCCAGAGAGAAACACCTTCCAATTACAAAACTCCCAGAAAGTCCATCAAGTATCTTTTATCTACACTGCTTGTGCTGGCAGAACAGATGGGTGAGGCTTTTGGGATAACTATGTGCTTCTCTTGAACTGCCACTCAACTAGAGGTGTCAAATGTTGGACTGCAGACAGAGAAAATCCCTTAAAATCCCTTTGCTAGCCCTAGTGCAAACAGTTTCACGAAGGGTTTGGAACCCTGTCACACACTGCTCCACTGCCTGCCTCAGTCACCCCTCTCAAATCAGCACAGTTTGCTGACACCAGCCTGTAGGGTTTCAGAATCTAGTAACTTCAGGTGTTTGTCTTGTCCACTTGCTATAGTAAAAGCTGCTAGTAACCACCATCTGAGCAGTGGACTTCTACCACATCACTCCAGAGAAGCAGACCTGGATGTACAGACCATCATGAGACAACACCCTTCAGTTGGGAAGAGGCATGGAGATAACTGGTCAGAGGAGTTTTAGTTCTGCACAAGACATGAGGTTGAATAGAGTGTTTTCACTGTGATCCTACACTGGCTTGAATCTCAGTATCACAGAATCACAGCATCACACTTTCTGCTGAGGAAAAAGCCTTTTCACACATTATTCTGCTGAGAAGTTAAAAGAGAAGGCAGCCCTAAAACCCAGTGACATGGTCTCAAACATTTCAGCACAGGAATTAAATGAGCAAACATCACTAAGGAAAGATATTTTACTCAGTTTACAGAAGGGTGAGCTCAGACAGTAAGGAGATAAATAGATCAGGTGAAAAAATTCCAAAACCTGCTTTGGTTTCCTCTTTATGGATACTTACACTTGGCCAGAAAATCCAGATAGAAACCTCCCCAGAGAGACAAGGTAAAACATATATACTTGCATTTCCTTACTTCTAGCTTTCCTTCTTGCTCATTTCCTCCCATTTTATTTGCAGCATTATGCCTATGTGGAAGACCTTAATCTTGCAACAGGATTTCCTACACCACTTGAAGAGTCCAAACAATTCTAGTGCTCTGCAAAATCCTTTGACAGAGAGATGCTCTGATAGATGCTGCAGTGCTTCTGGAGCCAGGAATGCACAGCCAGGGACGTATCTTTTATCTGAACATAAAGCAACTGCCATACCTCAGGTATTCCATAGGCAAACCATGGTCATGGCAGCAGTGGTCACAATGCCACCTTTCATGCAGGTTTGTCACGGTTATTTTGAACCAATGTTTGTTGTATTTTTTCTTAAACTGTTTCCTGTTTAATTGTAAATTGGAGTCTATGTATATTCCAGCAAGACATGAAATAGTAATGTATAGAAAGGGACTGTTCCTTTACTCTCCACCCAGAGGTACTTAACCAATTGGAAAGTGTCCATCTGATGATTTATGTAGAAATTCATAAGCCTCTACTTGCTTTTGACAACTAGTGGAAATAATGCTACATCCCCATGCAAATGGCAGAGTAACTCACTTCTGAGGGACTCACCATACAGCAAAACATTCCAGCTACACTGTCAGACTCCTTCAGCTTTCCACAAGTCCCAGCCAACTTTGAACTGTTCTACACCCCTAACATGGAAAGGTTTCAAGTGAACTTTTTTTTTTCTGAAAACTAAGCTTTTTCTTCTTGTGCTTTAAACCCAAACACGGCTGAGGATGTAAGACACGCAAGATGTATCTGTCACCTTGGGTTCTCTCTGGATATTGGCACAGGCAGACTTTTCTGCTTCAGTTCTCTTGAGAATGAAGACATCTAGTCTGTGTACACAAATCAGCCAAGAGTTTGTAGAACAGCCACCAGATAAGGCAACTGTGACTATCTTAGTCACCAACTGCACATCAGGTTGGTGGAAAGCTTTCCCACCCTGCACCTTTTCCTGTTCAGCAAAAATCTTGCTGCCCTGAGAAGTCTGTGGGAACAGCTGTGAGGTTCCACACCCTTGGTAGGTATGGAATTGATTTTCCTAACTTTGCTGGGACATCTGTGGGGAAGGTTACACAACCACATTACAAACATCTCACCATCCTACGATACCTCCAGAAGAGGCAATTTATAGTTGCAAGCTGCAGAATGAATAAGCACAGAAAATTTAATTAAATGTATACTCTAACTTTACTCAATGTATATCCCTTTTTCATCTGAATAAAGCCTTCCCTTAAAAAAAAGGTAGCAAACAATTATATGTAGAAAATACAGATTGCTAGTAAACCCTTTGAAAGTATTAAATGTAAACTGCAAATACACATTTGTATGGCATGCTGATAGGGGTTTGGAAAATGCCCCATGGATCATTCTAAAAATTAGACAAATTTCCATTATAATGTCATGATAAAATGGTTCAGATAACGCAGTGAAGCAAGACATAAGAATACAGCAGTTCATCTAGACAGCAACCAGTTATGAATAATTTTAATAAATATGCAAAGACTACATTTTTGCCACATAAAACAGCTAGTGAGTTGTAAACCTGCAATACATTTTTAGGCTAGAGTATGTGTATCTCTGGAATTAAATAATTAATTGTGATCCCCATGAATATAATAATTTGGATTTTTGCAAGATCTGCATTTGGCATCATTTCCTCCCATGATTCATTTTGATCACCTCAGGATTTCATCTATCAATGTTATTTTTTTACAAATTTATTTTTAACACCATTCCTATTTTTATTTCATCCCAGCACAATTCTACACTGCAGTGCCCACTGTTTTCTAACTCTATCCTTCTTACTAGAGAAGGGGTGAACTGGAACTGAGTTAATGGATGCATCTACTGAACAATACATCATTCCAGCACTAAGCTAAGTATATACAGGAACGCGGGAGAATATTTATGGAGAGATGGCCAGTGGCAGGTCCAACTTGGAGCCAGTGGCCATTGACTCTATTGGACCCAGAGGAAGCTTCTAGTAGCTTCTAAGACGAGGCTGGATGGGGCTTTTGGCAGCCTGATCTAGTGGGAGGTGTCCCTGGCAGGCAGGGGGGGTGGAACTAGATGATCTTTAAGGTCCCTTCTGACTCTGACAATTCTATGATCCTATGTATGTGCAGACACATAGTCACACCTTGTTGGAAGACCACCTTCTCCTTCCAGCAGGATCACAGGGACTGTTTCTAGCTCACCTTCATCCAGACTCCCAACTTCTCCAACACACATGCTCACTAGTGCTCAGGCAGGTGTCCCCACGCCAGTGGAGGAACATGGAGTGAAAATGGCCTTTTCCAACTCCCAGCTGCACCCTGCTCCAGAACTGCACATCACCAGAACAGTTTCAGATTCAAAGTTCTCCGTTACATTTTACTTGAAGTTTTATGCTTTATCAGAATGGTGGGACCATGAAATCTACACACAGAAAGATACAAAACTGAAGGAAGGAAAGTCTAGCACAGAAGGAAGCAACTGTGTCACAGTAATGATTCTTAATAAAAAGTGCAACCAAAACCTCAGGCCCTAAATACACAAGTGCCAAAAACATGTAGTCTTGAATGATCTTTTGCATGCCACTTTGTTCACCCTATTAAGATGCTCGTTGTTTCTTTGATTTATCTGGTAATAAATTTTTGATGACTGGTGAGTCTCATAAAAATGGCTCTGGTGCTGACTACATTGATTAATAAGCCCAAAGAATCGAAACTGTCAGAAATTCATGTGCAAGAGTAAATTACTGCCAAACATACATTAGGTATTCCATAAAATATAGAATAAAAAGGTTGATTTGGTAATTTTATCTTGCATCCATTTGCTTGATGTAATTTATATTCAGGATCATCACTGTCAGGCCTTGCATACCTTTCCTTTTTTTAAAGTCAACATTAGAGTAAATCTAAATTTGGGACAGCCAAGGAATGAACAGGAAACTGAATATCAAATGCAATAAGCAAAACTAACATTCAGAATTTACCTTGAAAACTACATCTCGTTGAAAGGTAACTAAAGACCAAGTTGCAGCTCAGAGTTGCAACTTCAGAGTTGCAGCTTTTGTAAGCAAAACTCACTTGTATTCTGTGCCAAAACCGGCACACAGACATCCATGCCTAAATCTCAGTCTTCCCAAACTGTGGTATCTCCTCACTGGGGCCTTTCATGTAGCAGGTTATTGCAATGCATATCTGAAGAGTCTTAGACTCGGTGGTCCCCACTCTCTTTCCTTGGATAACTCCCCAAAACATTTAATGTGCAGAATTCCCACAAGACCAGACCCTGAAGAAGGCCAGGGGTAGGATCTGCCCATACACACGAAGAGGGATGAAGGGGAGCCAGGCTTACAGCACTGGTCCAGGATTTGCTCCCTTTTCCATCACGTGACAGCATTTTGTTGCACAACAAATGATCACAGGAGTGAAAATCTGATTATAAATTTCTAAGTGGGCTTCATGGATAAAAAGGATTCAAGGAACCACTGTTCCCTGTTCAGGCAAATAAACGCTACTGCTTCCATCTAGCCCTGGAGCCAGCTTCTTAAAACATCTGGCAAAACTATGGGGAGAGCTGACATTCTTCCATTTATTACTATTGTTTTGGTGAAGCTGGAGCAGTTGATGTGGTCAGTATCCTAAGTAATTCTATTTAATGTTTATGCTCCTGCATACTTCACTTTAGACTGTGATTTCTTTCCCCAATTTCCCAATAAAGTGTAAAAAAACCCAAACCACCATAAGACATTTTTTCCTGGGATATTTGGTACTAATTTTCAGTATATCAGATTTTTAGGGTTAAATTATTAATGTGGCTAAGTATAGAACAGAAAAAAGCCACTGCAGCCAAAAGGAACTTGTCTAAACAGGACCCAAATCTGACTATCCTCAGCTTAACAATAAGACTTTTCTTGTTTGGATGAAGGCAATTGTTGAAATGCAGGACAGAGAGAGAGAAATCCTGGGGCACATACAGTAGCACCTCTTGATTTTCAGGTTACACCTTTCAAGAAAAGTTAATTGTAACAAAAAAATTCAAAAGGAAATCTGATCATAAGCATTTTCAACACCTTGCCTTAGGTATAAGGGTCTGTAAGACTGCCTCTAAACCAGATGGCAGTAACACCTGCCAAAATAAAATCATGGCTTTATAAAAGTTTGTCAGAGCTTGCACTACAAGTGGCTCCAGCCAATTACACCAGAACCATTCCTACCTCAGCCTTCTACTGGATAAACAGTTGATAAAGGGAATCATAAAATTAGGGGCACTTCTCTACTTAACTGATAGCCGTCACCAAGAGGGTAAAAAAATTGCCGTAAGATCACACAAACCCCTCAAATACTGCAAGACTGAAAAAAGAAACCAGGGTTCAATAAAAGCCAGCATGCAATAAAGGAGATATGACTGCACAGAGAATAGAAATTGCAGAGTTCTGCCTGATTATAAAAGCGCCACTTTTTAATTTATCTCTCAGAGAAAAACAGCAAATGTGTGCAGTAACTCTTCATGCTTGGTTGTAAAGAACCAATCTGAAGAAGAAAGCAAGAAAGCAAATCAATTGAGTTTTGAAGACTACAAAGGGTTAGAGCAGGCTTACCACTACTTACTGTTAGCTACACAAGTTTACCAGAAAACCCTTATTTGCTACCAACATGTTCTCCACGTTAGTTCTCAATTAGCATTGCTTTGTCTGCCACTTCTTATTTGTTCTTCTCTTTAAAATGCTCTATCCTTCTTGTTACCTACTTCAAAGTCCAAAATCTGCCCTCTGCATGCATTTTGGATGCTATCTTTGGTTAACAACACTACCCAGAAGCATTGAGAAGAGCTCTTGTGTCCACTGGAGACGAGGAGGACGTGCACCATGACCACAGTGTCTCAAGCAGGGAAGCACACTGTGGGACAGGAGTGGCAATTAAAATTGTGCCAGTTCTGGTAAAGTCTAAAATCAGGCAACAGATCAGCTTTAATCACTAGGCATGTATTAAAAGCTACCATGGTTGATGCAGTAACTTTCATACTGAGGTGTTGCTCTAAAACACATTTCCTCAGAAAGCATCCTGAAGGAATCTGAGGACTACAGCAGAAAATGGATCTATGACTTTCCCTGGCAGCTCACCCTAGGGAGCATCCTTATGCCTTCAGTTCCCCCTTGCTGGATTGCTAGATTATTCTCCCTTGTGAGACTGTTCTTCCTTTCTGCTCTTCCTTTTCTACTGAGCTTCAGTGATCCCTAAGTTCCTGCATCCAGAGCCAGGACCCAGCCCCTGAGCCTGGCTCATGTGCTGCTGTGGCCTTGCTGCAGGATCAGTGGTGACACAGTTACCATCAAGGGGGCTTGGGTTTGGTATTGGGTTCTGTACATATTTGTATAGATTTCATTTATTATTATTATTATTCTTAAAGTAGTTTTAGTTTTATTTTCCAAACCGCAAGTCTCTCTTACCCTCTTTTCCTTCCCATGGGGGAACTTTGTACTTTGCTTTATTTTCTTAATCTGCTCTACTTCTGCTGTCAAATACTTCTGAGATGTTTCTCTAAACACATTTCTCACATCCCTTTAAAACGACTGACACCAGAACTGAATTCAGTGTCAGCCTCAGCTGATGTGGACAGTACTAAGCTCCTATTCCTGTACTCCCTACCCCAAAGCTTCTTTTAGACCTTTCAGATACAGCATTGAACTGTGAGCTGACAGTGCTCTTCAATTATATTGCATCTCTTAAAACATCTAGTGGAGCCAAGGGCTTCCTGGAAAGCAGTATTCACTACTATCTCCTGTAATCATAACCACAATGTGTGCTGTATCCTCCTCCTTGCCTTGCCCGATAGTTAGGTGCAACTTTGTTACCCTACTCGAATCCCGTATCCTACTGTCACTGTTTCTCTACCTTTGGTTTCATCAAGACCTCAGCTTCTGCACTTCCCTCACTTCATTCCAGTTTGGCTTCTAATGCAGTCCTAGACATCTGCCCCAGTGACTTAAGCCCTTAGTTGGTATTGCTGACGTGGTAAATGGATTACTGCACAATGTTCTAAACTTTATATGAAAGTTCACATCAAAGAGAATGGTAATATTAGTAGTTAGACAAGTATTTATATGGGCAGTATCTGTAGCTGTCAGATACATCAGTGATAGCTTTGCTTTTATTACAGATCCATCTTAGTAATATATAAACACAAACATACAGAGATACTGTTTTTCTTGTTTATCTTTCAACATGGGTTCCAGTTTGCTTTCCTTTAGGGAAGAGTTACAGATTTGCATGTAAATGTTGTCTGAAGATGTCAGGACTCCGAGTCATCTATTTTCTCTCTTGGAAATAATGTACTAATATATTTATCAATTTTTAAAATACAGCCAATAAATACAACATTTAGTTGGCACAGGAATGAGTGTTTTCATATAAAATATACAGTACCACGCCTCCCATATCACAGACCCAAACACCAGTGACATATTTCCCCACATCAGGCTGATAATAGATTTTTATTGGTTAATTATTTTTGTTACTGATACGTGATCAAAATGTGTGAATCAGGATCCTTAACATTTGTTTATTTCTAAGCTGTGATGCACCCTGCTTCCTGCCACCCTCTGAGGAAAACTTAATTTGCTCCAAGTTCATCTTCACAGAAGATGAGGAGAATCTCCCCAAGGGCAGATCACTTTTCCACTATCTGCATCCAGTCTTTAAAACCACCCTAAAATACATGAGGCCACAGCTACCACTGGCACAGACAATATGTCCATGTGAGGGGCCAAAAGGTAAAGGTGTCACTGATGTGAGCTCCAGCAGTGGACTGCTGGACACACAGCACCATCTTATTTCTGGTACGGGGCTGAGGACAAACACATCGTGCAAATGAGAAGGGAAAAGCAGCACTTACTGAAGGTTCATCCTGCCAACACTTGCACAAGAGCTTCCTCTCCAGAAACAATAAGAACACCTGTTCTAGAAGTATCTGTAGAGCAGAGACTAAGAGAAATCGAATGCATGAAGCCACCTACTCCACAAACTACCAAAGAATAACTAGAGAGGAGAAAATAGAACAGGAGAACAGCATTTATTATGGCCTATTTCTCTTACCAAGTTCTTTAAATCTTCAGACTTCTGTGTCATACAAACAGCTGAGGCACCTAAGCATACTCCTCTGAATCAAAGCTACATGAGATGTTTAAAGCATCTGATTTGCCTTCCTTTCTATGAACTTCATTTCCACCCCTGAGAGTCCAGAACACCCACCATCAGAAATTACTCCCGAGATCATACTGGGCTCACTTCTTTTTGTTACAAGATTATCTAATGACTGGATAGTATAAGAAGTTACTTAATTTTACATAGAAACAGACAAAGAGAAACATTCTCTCTGTGCATCTCTTCAGTCTAAGTGGAGAAAGGAATATTATCTAGATATTTATAGCCCCAACTGAATTTTTCCTACTGAATACATAATTTATATAACAAGCAATTATTATATTATTAAAAAAATTAGTGATTTTAAACTATTGCATGAAACTGCCATGTATATTCATTAAAATATTAAATGAAAGAATATGCAAACTAATCTTTTGGCTTATTTATATTATCTTCCTTAGCTTAATGTCAGTTGCACTGTGCAGCTATCTTAATATGAGGGAAGGAGGTCATCTACATTTTTCACTCAAGAATGAGGAGACATGACTAGAGGAGCAGGAAGGTCTGCCTGAATCACAGACCTGCCATCCTCTGCCACAAGCCATCAGGTCACCTGGTCCTGCTCAAACTGATCAGTGCTCACTGTGAAACGAACAAGGGGTTGGCCTTCATCTCTCCTGTCAGAAGACTCTTTCTATCAGAAGGTTATTACTTTGCTCCCTTAATAATTACAGACCTGGGCAGCTTATTTGTATTTGTGCTTATGTCCACCTTTTCTTTTTTAAATGCCTTAACCCCAGTCTCTTCCTCCCCCTCTCCCTCCCAATGACAGCAATGACCTCTTATCAGTCTTTGCTAAATAAACAAAATACCTTTTAAATCTCCTCTTGGCTCTTTGTTCCTTTTATCATCCTATTATCCTTCCTCATTTCACCTGTTCCTGCCTGAATTCATCTTTCATGAACATGACAACCTGAACTGCATAATATTTCCTTTTCTGGACCAGAAAACTTTCACTCCCTTAGCCCAGCCCTGGAGATGGTGCTTCTCTTTCTCCTCCTATTACCCCAGCACATCACACAGGTGGCTCACAAAGAACCTGGAAGTAAGCCTTCCTCCTCACTTGCTCCTTGTGGTATGCTGATTCTCTTCTGTGCTGCACAAGTAACATCATTCCTGGACATCTCCTGTCAATTCTCCTGATGGCTCCATCTCACCTGCTGGAAATTCCCACTTCCCCAGCATGCTTTCCAACCACCAACACATGGATTTTTTTTTTTTAACTTCTTTGACATCTTTTTCACTTCATGATAGGTGGTTTTACTGATCATCATCTGTACACCTTGGACAACATCAATCACTCGGCTGAAATCAAATAGATTTAACAACTGTGGAATAAAAACAGGAGCGATTTCAGGATACTATTCGTACTCTAGGGAATCACCCTGAGTATCCTGCCAGTCTCCTCCAGTTGTTAAGAATAAATGCTGAAATACTCTGTGAATATAACCTAGAAAAAGAATCTGACACTTCATGGCCTGTGCCTGCTGCCACAGAAGCAGCTGCTATGTAAGAGTGGGGGTCCAGTACAGCAATTCATTCTCAGGAAGAAAGCTGGGGAGATTGTCTCTACAGAAAGCACTGAATCAAGAGGGGATTTTTCCAGACTGTCACTGCTGGTAAAGTGAGGTTTTCAATTACAATGCTTAGCACAGAGCAGCCTGCCCAGGGAAACCTGTGTTCCAACACTGCTAAATGATAACACACTCAGCACAGCATTTATCAAACCATTTCCTCCACCAAGAGTTAATGTGTCAGTCTTTAAAATTGGTTGCTCCTCTACCACCTCTCCTGAAGGAAATGTGAGAAGCGCAACTTACTTCCTTTCACAAAACATCTTCTGAGACTCTTGACTCCAAACTGACTGCCTCAGGGGGAAAACCTGCCTCCTAGAAACCCAACAAATGGCAACTGTTCCATCATAATTCTGCCCCACTGGAATAAGGAGGTTAAACAGGGAGACAACAATCATTAAATGAAGGGTAAAAGGTGACTGATGGGTTCAATGGCAGCTCAGAAATGCTGGAAGTCTGAATGCTATTTTAAGCACTCAGGACCCAGCAAATGATTTTGTTTTAGCAGAGATTACACTATCAGGTGATGATGACTGCAATAGACTCTTCAGTAATAGAAAGTACCCTTTGTCAAAAGGACAAACAGGCAAAGGGCTAGTTTCACAGGAAGACTGATCAAGAGCAAATGATTTGTGCCAGAAACGTACCCAAAGAGCACCTTTCTGGATTAACTTTGCTGTAAATGCAGCAACCAAACCCATTCACTGCTACCACCTCAGCTCTAACTCCTCTTAATCAAATCACTAATTACCTCACACTGATCCTGACACGCATCACAGGATTTCCACTCTTCACAGGAACTTATTTCACTGTTTTCTTTCCAATATTTGTGTCTGCTGACATGCGTCTAAGTACACTGCAGCCACTAAATACATAATCCATCACCCCTTTGTCAGTACCCTAGACTGAGAAGATCCTCAGAGAAGATGCCTACAACATCAAGGTCACTTTTCGAAAGTTGACTAAAAGCATGAACAAAAAATAAAACATTTAGTTAAGCCCTTTGAGAAGATGAGGTTGCCATTACCCTTTCCTGCTCGAGCAAGTTCTTCAGCTGCTCTTCAATACAGCCCTAACACCACATGAGGAGTTTCATGGCACCTTCTGAGCGCATATAGAACCAAAGCCAAAATGCAGCTTACCAACTTAACTTTCATAAAGTTAGCAGAGCAGTCAGAGATTAAGAATCATTATACACTTGGCAAACTGACCCATGTGCAAATGATGCTGTCACAGGATGATATGTGCAGTGGGCGTATTTTAGCCAACAAAAGCTAGCCAAGTGCCAAGACCTGCTGAATTTCCTGTTGAGGATTAAGAGCCCCTCCACACACGTTTTCTTGCCACAATATATGGCCTTTCTTTTTGTCAGCACAAGACTGCCTTGAAAAATGAGGGTTGAAAATAATCACCTGGCATCATTTCTCATGAAAGGTAAGGAAATTAAAGGAAATGAAAGAAGGTACAAAGTAAGAGCTGCTCTGAGGGTCCTACTGGCTAACAGGCTTCAGAAGTAAAGTGCAATTCCAGTTTTATACTTGGTGCATGAATACCATGTAAAATAGGAGTGTGAGAATGTAAAAGTGTGTGAGACAAATGACATTTTATCTTTAGACATGATCATCCCTCATTGGTGTCATCCCTACTTACCAATTAATCACTGGAGCATGAATATCTGAAGACAAGGCTAAAAATGGGGTGTAATTTTTCACTAAATATGCCTGCAACAGCCAGTACATTTTAGAGAGAAAAGAAGAGGTTTGTGATCCATTTGGTAGTTGCTTCCCAAGTGCAACCTCACAGCACCTGAGTGGAAATCTCCGATATCGGCAGCAGCACACAGCTATGGCTTGTGCCAGGAGTCACTAGAAACAGCAAGGTTTGGGAAGACAACTGCAAGTGAGAGCACTGCCAAGACTTACTGAGTTGCCACCTTCTGGCTGAGATAACAGCAACTGAGTAAATACGATATTCTGGTCATTGCAAACACAAAATAAGTGGTATTAGCATAAACCACTTAGTGAAACACAACTTGCTAAGCCTCTGAAACTCAGCACTTGTGATGGTGTGAGGATGCCCTCTCTGTCTCAGCTAGCATAGACAATGTTAGGCTTGTAAACAAAGTAAAATCAATATTTCCCATCAACCAGCAAAAGCAATGGGCAGAGGGAGACAATTACCACCTCTGGAGCTCAAAATCCATCTACCATATAGATGCATAGTTCCTGGTTTATAAAAAGTACCTGAAAGTGATCAGTCTGATGTGACTGTCAGCTGCTAACAGGGCAGCTCCTCTCTTCTCAGGGCTGCAAGTGAGGTTATCTAAAGAGCATTGTGGCCAACCACCCCTGTAACTGTACTGCTTTGTCTCAGGGTAACAGGTAAGCTGGTTAGATCTATCAAACGTGGCAAGGTAAATTTAAAATTTTTCATTTGGCTAAATGTTCCAAAGAAAACCCCAAATAACTCTGTTTTGCTTCATTAGGAATCTGCACAGTTAATTACTGCAGTCACATCTCAAGCCTGTGATTTGCTTAACGAGAAAAAGAGAGAGTATCTGGACACAGGCTCCGAAAGGAAGAGGAAGCTGAAGGTGAGGTAGAGTTGTTAGTGGGAAAAGATCACAAATCTCATGACAAAAAGGGGTTTCCATTTCTTCTGTGCTCACAGAATATTGGCTTTGGTGCACAGTATTGCCACTAGACCTGTTACCTAGCTTATGCCATTGCTTATGAGTTTTAACACCCAAAATCAAATGCAAACAGAAAAATGTCTGTAGCAGGTGGCATCCAAGTAATCCTCAGATCACAGATTTAAAAGGAAAGTGGAAATAAAGAGGACAATCTTTTTCAGCAGGAAAATCCACAAACTCACTTTATAGCATGTGAACTAAGAGACAAGAATCAAAAGAAGCTGCTACTGTGATTCTAACAAAATTATACAGATATTTTTTATGTATGGCTTAAATACAAAATGGGTTATGTGCTGAATATAAAAAATTGCATCATTTAGTTCTCAACACTAATCTTTGAAAATATTGACATTTTAACTGACTAAGCTTCTAAGCTGAAAATAGAAGCCATGAATGGGCCATGGAAAAAATGATTTGATTCTATTCCCCACCCATTACTGGGGCAGAGCCTAATTTTGCTTACACTGTTAACTATCCAAGCTTCAAATATTTACTGTGGACAAAATCAGCCCATTAGCCAAGACACTGTTACACCTCAGCAAAGAACAAGACAGAAAACATCATATGGCTAATTTAAAACAAAGAGCAACAGCTGAGGCAAGTAAGAATTACAGAACCTTCTACATCAGTTTTGATAGCACAAGGAAAGTTGCCAGAGCAGTTATAAAATCTTTCCCTCAATTATAGATAGACAACAACAGCCTCTCCTCTTCCCCCACAAACTGAATATGGGTCAAATTCTTTGAAGCTTTGCTCTCCTCATGATGGCCAGAGCTGTCCCTGTGAGAAGTGCACAAAGGTCCCTAACCTACATTGCTCAAACGGAAATACAAAACTGGCAGTAACAAAAAATACAAATCATTATCAAGAAATCTAGATGCAACTACACGAGGGCCTGTGGGGAAGGGATGGCCCAAGGAGCCAGCTGCTTCCCTACACCATGTCTGTAGTACAAAGTACTATTGGAAGAAGGGTGTTGCAGCCTACTTAAATCTATGAATAAATCTATCTTGAGAACATATATTACAGCATAAATATCAGGACATTTCTGACAAATTTTGTAACCACTCTCCCATCTGTGATTCTTTTCACCTAAAATTCTCCACATGAAGAACTCCTACAAAAGCCATTGCTGGATCATTTTGTTTGATACAGAAATTTACATCTCTCTGGAATCCCACAAGCTTCACTGGTGAATACTCTCCTTTGGGAACTGAGTTTAGAGAGCTACCGTACAAACAAGTTGTCAGAAATGCCTCCAAGTTATTCAACTGTATTTTTTAAATAAAGAGGAAACACAAAAACTAACTTTCCAGCTTCAGCTTTGTACTACCTACAGCACTAAGTACTGTGTGGCTGCATCAAGGTTGTTGTCAGGCATGTAGAAGTAGCTTCCTATCTCAAGTGTGGACTGGAACATGGAAATTTTTATTGAAAAGAACAATCATTCACTGAATGCTTGCTCTTTTACAACTCTCTTGTTACTTAATAGCTCTTACAAATGAATAACAAGTGCAGGATGGTATCAGTCTTTGTGCTTTCTTCCTAACATGTCTAAATCACATTTATCTACCTTCTTGTCAGCAAAATTCCTTAACATTAACGTACAGGTTTGCCTGTTTGCCCTGGATACCAAGCTACTGAATGGATTACGATAGAAGAGCGTGGCTGGTAACACTTGGCCACAGCACAGGAAGAAAGAACACCACAGCACTAGTACATAAGTGACCTGTAATACTTACTATTTGTATGTTTCTGAACGAATGTATTCAAAAACATGAGATACTCCCAGCTGGAACTGGTCAGCAATTGGTGTCACCCATGGATTGTTCTCTGCTTTGAAGACTTGCTTTTGACCAGTCAAATCCAAATTACCTGAAAGACGTTAAACAAAACAGCATATGAGAAAAAAAAAAACCCAACACCTGAATACAAAAAATCTTAAGTATCCTGCTGTGAATATAAAACTTCTCAGTAATTTCCTAGAGAACAATCATAATAAAAGCAAATATTTCAGTCTTAGCAGAGTGGAAAAGGAGGATATAGTCATTCCCACCACAATGGATGCAGTTCCACTCTTCGTTTCACAGTGCTACTGCATATTGCACAACAGAACTGGACTCAGCCACTGCATATTCTATTTATTCACCAAATTAGTTTTAAGCAGAGCTCAATAGTGCCTAGGTGTTGGGCTCTCTCCACCACGGCTTGCAGGAGCAATGGTACAGTGACACTGCAGTAGGAGTTTCCTCTGTTGAAGCTTAGCGTTGCAAAGCATTTGTGATCACTGCCCCACATACAATGTCAGTAAGCAATGCACAGCAGATTTTTTGCCTTCCTAGAGCCCAACGTGGTGTTTGCACCAAGATCCTATCACCAACCTGTGGTTAGAGCTCCTGGTACTGAGAAAAACAAACAGAAAGCATCATTCTTGAACAGGCCAGCTTTACCTGTTTGGATGACAGGAAGACTTAAGAGATCTGCTAGGAGTTTGCTTGGGTTTTTTTGTGTTTGTTCATTTTGTAGATTTTTACAACCCAAAATAAAAACAGTACATGCTCTACTAAAACTCCTCATGACTACAGATCCAACAGGCTGAGTAGCAGGATGGTCTAGCCACTGAAATATTTCCTTGTGTTCTTTTAATTAAGACATCTGTGCTACATTTTATTTTTGTGAATTTTAGGATGAAGAAAGGCCCACCTTCTCCCCAGAAATCTGAAGTAAGCAGTGCAAAGAAATAACCTTTTAACTATGGGGAGCAAAACAAAAAACCAAACCAAAACAAAACAAAAGGACAAGGTTTTGAAGACTAAGCCAAACTGTCAGCGAACTCTGAGGTCAGCTTGATGTGCTATCTTTTCAGAACTAGGCACTTGGGTAAGCTGGAAGCTCACACGTGCTGCGGGAGATGCTCACTGCCCACCCCAGCTCCATGTTCCCCATCACAGCTAACCCTCGACATGCCTCTCCCTAAAACGGGTTAACACAATTAAAGACAGACCATTACACAGGGCAAGAAGATGTCACACATCTCACATCAGCCTATCAACAAGTGGCCATCACCTCAGCGGGCTCATCTGGCAGCTGTCTGCGGCCGGCTCAGGGGCAGCCGGCAGGGAGCACGTCCCTGTCAGTCAGGAGGCCATGGCCTCGCTGCCTCACGCCTCAGCGCGCCTCGTTAGGGCCTCGCGCACAGCTCCTTGATGAAGGGACTCGGCAGCCCTGCTCTAACGAGGACCAGGGAGCAGGATTAAGCACTGTGACAAAGAGAACCTAATAAGCTAGAAACGGGTCTGTCTAAATCTCTGCTGGCTGGCTCACGGCGCAGGCTCTTCAGTCTTTGGGCACAGGCCACTGGGGAAGGTGCCAGCACTGTGATTAGCCCTAACCCTCTGACCGGTGCTGCCAGGAGATCATCTATCACTCAGGGGCTTGCTTTGCAATTGAAAATTGGATTTTCCATTTTACTACCTGTAAAAAAACCCTCACACGTGGCTCTCCAAAACTACCAATGTTGTAAGTGCTCACTTGTAATTACAGCTCTGCAAGGGCTGCATCAAGGTAAAAATCACAGAATCCCAAAATGGTTCAGGTTGGATGGGAGCACGAGAGGTCATCCAGCCCAACAGCTCTGCTCTAGCGGGGCCCCCTAGAGCACATCACTCAGGATTGTGTCCAGACAGGTTTGGAGTAACTTCAGAGAAGACAACTCCACCTCCTCTCTGGGCAACTTGCTCCAGTGCTCAGTCACCCTCACAGCATAGAAGTTCTTCCTCATCCACAAGCAGAGTAAAGTTCAGCTAATTACAAAGGAAACTGGGGTACACAAATCCAGCATCCGCACTGAAATCCACTCCCTCCCTGACCAGGACAACCCTTTGCAAGACCCACCTGGCAGCAGCCATCCTAACCCACCAGCTGCCCACAGCTAGAGCAAGAGGTCAGCTGCACCTCATAGCCTGGGCTGTGAACTGAAGAATTTAGTTCAGGGAAAGAGAGAATTTAGTCAGGGAAAGAGCCACGGCAGATGTGCCTTTATGCATGCTGTCTAGCAGGAGCATCAGCAGAACGCTATCTCCAGGCCTTTAGGAAATTTATACATTGTTCTGCTACATGGATCACATCAAATCCCTCGGATATTTTTAGTAAGCAAAATACAAAATTGCCTCTAGTAAAAATCCAGTACTGAAGACTCAACCACAAAATACATTAAGGTTGAAGATTGCATTGGTCATTGCTGTTTTGTTCTTCCCATGTACATCAACCTATTTAAAAAGTACTTCTTTATAATCTCTGAAATCCAGCATAACTAGCAGGCCAAAATTGTGTTTCTTCATAACAGACTTAAATTCTTGCTATTTTTCCGCATTGAAAGAGACCAACTCCACTGAAATGCATCAGTCACATGCCTCTGGTAAGAGAAGCAGAAGGCTATCCCTAAGAGCAGTCAGCACAGCCCCTTTCCTACATCACAGAAATGTTTTCCAGATTATTTTTAAGCACTTCTAAGATTCTTCTTATGAATAAATAATAAACAAAACTATTCATCACAGCTCCACCATGCTTCTAAATTCTAAAACAAAAGGATACTTTTTTTTTTGTAAGCTTCCTGTCTTGAACAGGCAAAAGATTTCTAAGTAGGAAGAATGCAAAGTGGATATATGCTGCTACCAAGGAGCAGACACTGAAAAGAGAAGAGTGTGGAAAAGAGAAGAGCAAAGATAAAGGTCTAGCAGCTGAGTGCTGCGGAGAACCTGCACAGAATGACCAAAAGCCTTCTGAAAGGAGCCAGCTGTGTGGTCTTACAAATACCTGATCTTGGCATTTTTTTCCCCATCTCAGCACTCACTGTATGTAAAGATGATCCTGAGCCCTTAACTTTGATTGGATCAGTGTGACTGAACTTCTGTGTTTAACCCACCTCAAAACCAAACTGTTCTGCTGCTCAACTTGTAAGGTATGCAGACCTGAAAACTGCTGCACAAATCTCATTAGCTGCTACCTGGAAGCTACAGTAAATAGATCTACACCTAAAAATACCCTTGAAAATTCAAGGACAAAATCAAAGCATGCATATTTTTAATGTAGTCTAACTTATATCATCAATTGACTCAAAAATACCATTTATCACTGCTTAAAACCAGAGTTCCCACACCCCTGGGTGGACAAAAAGGACATCTTGTATGACAGCAGGCACACCCCATCCTGAGGGATGTTGCAGAGAAAAGGCAGCTACAGTTTCCCTGCATCTCCCTCAATAAATCTATCCTGCATTTAATCTAAAACAGGGTAGTTAATGTTTCTTGCTATTTTCCTTCAGTGCTGTTGAAATAAAAAGTGGTTTGTGTGAACATTCATGTTTTCCTCCACTGCCTGGAAAGGTCAGAACAGAACTCATAAAAGCACATAAAATGCTGCCTCCCGCAGTCTCGTTTGCAGAAGGTGTCAGAGCCAGTGGTGACACTACCAATTACTTGACTAAGGGTGTCTCCAGACTTCCCAAGCTCCTCCAGATCTGTCCCCCCAGAACTAGCTTGCAAGTATCCCTCACATGCAACTATAAGTCTCTCATTGTCTCGTGACCGACGATATCCCAGGTGTGTAGTACTTACCCATGTACACACAGTTGAGTATGCTAAGGTAGGGCTAGTGCACATAGGCATCACTTCGGCTCACACAGAAGAAAACAGAATCAACACAGCCCTGACTTGTCCTTCCCTCTCCAACACCCCTTCGGCAACACTTGCAAAAATTAAAAGGTGAAATAAAGTAATTAAACAGCTCTGACATTTGAGAGGTGAACACTGGCATTCAGCATAAGAAACAAGATCCTAGATGCAAAATGCCAGACCAACCCTGCTTTGTGATGCTTTAGATCCATCCCTAGTGGAGCTTCATTAAAATCAACGGGAATAATTTTTAGCCTGTGTACTGTGGAGCCTCACACCTGCATCCTACTGACACTCTGCCTCTCCTTCCAGCCCACACACTACTGCACTGACCTCAAGGAGAGTCCTTAGGCTGAAGCACATCCCTTTTAGCAATCATTCTCAAGACTGCAACTTAAATGTTCTTCCCCTCTACCACGCAAAGGTCTTACTCTCTCACTGTGGTACTTAAGGACAGGAGGAAGGAAATTAGTTTCATTTCTTTATTTAGGTATAGATACTCTTAAATCCTGCTTTATTAAACCCTAAGTAAAGGTTCAATCCACTACACTAAATTTAAACTTAAGCTATATGTAAAAACTATGTCTGTCCTGGCTTGGTTTAGATTTGCTTTTAACTACAGGGCTTATAATTTTTATTACTTTTGTGGCATGTATTTTGTCTCTATAGAGAGAGAGATCAGTTTAAGCATGAGATGGAAGACATATAATGACAATTATGTCATAAAAATGAGACCAAATCAACTAGTTGCAAAAGATGTCAAAACCTATGCAAAAATTACACCAATTTCTATGCCACAGTGTTATCACAAGCAAGCTATTTTTGCACCAACCTTAAGCACATGTAAGCTGTGCAGAGGTAACTCATAGCAATCCTACAAACAAGTAAGATCACCTCTGTTTGAAGACCTCAATCACTTCCTAAGGCTTAGTAACAGAAGAGAGTAGATATAAACAGTAAGTATAAAGAAGCAGTAAGACAACAGAGAGCAAAGACCTCTTGTACAAAAGTGAAGCGTGACTCCCTCTTTTTGGAACCAGCAGAAAGTCACAGACATATGCAGTATGATAAACAAATCTACAGTTCCATAGCATATGTCAAACACACATTTGCTTATTGATGAGTTTCGATGCACTAGAAGAAAACAGCCGGTACATCTAAACCTAGACTGAAAAGCCTCCAGGAGATCTATCCCAGCAACACTTTTGCCCTCTTGTCTGTACATTCTTGTACTGGAGAAGGTCTAACAGTATCACTTGGAGTCACCAGCACTTCAGAGAACCCTGAAACATCATTTGTGGTGGTTTTATATAGCAGGGGAAAAGGTTCAAGTCTCACATAACAAGAAGTCAGATTCAGCACACAGCAAGTAACCCAATACCCCAGAGCACCCATCAGACAGAAGAGGTCTGGAGGTCCAGCTCTGAGTGCTTTCTCAGCCACACAGATGGGAATGTCTGCAGCCCCAACTGTGAGCATCAGATAGGAAGCCCCAGGGTAAGAGAAGGCTGAAGGAACAATGCAACAGCCAAATGCTGACTCCTAAGCCCATCCTCAGTTCCGTAATTACTTCGAGACAGAAAACAGGAGTGCAGATACTGCAACACCACACATTCGTCTACAAATCCTTAGATGTGAGAATTTCCCAAAGTGGTTTCAGAGATTAGACCCCAACTTGAATGCTCACTTGACTATATCTAACAGTAGAACTTGGTGTCAGTTCAGTAATTGGCTAGTTTAACAAAGACTTTTCAAACAGAAAAAAAAAATCTGGTCTGAAAAACATCTGGAGATGGAGACTCTGCCAGTAGTGTCTTCTTCAAATGGCTCATAAAATGCATTATTTCAGCACTGAACTGAGCTGCTTTAGTTCTCAAACACTGCTGCTTCTTCTGCCAGTCTGCAAGCGAGAAGGACGACCTCTGCTTTTTCCCCATGGAGTGAGGTCAGCAGCTAAGTCCCCTCTCACTCTTTGATGGGTTAAAGACTCTTCATTGTTCTGTGAGATCCCAGAATAGCTACTCCATTTGCTTCAACCCTTAGCAAAAGCAGCTGAAATGAAGTAAAAGCAGACCAACTAAGTCTTGAATTCTTCACTCTTGACGTAAAGGTGAAGTGATACTGGGCAAACTGGTATTGCCTCAGCTGCTGCTATTACATTTCTATGGGAAAAGGATTTTACTCTCCAGCACTGTCCCACCTCAACCTTTCACGAGAAGAGAGTTTGAAACAAAGTGAATTTAGCCCTAAGATACGTATACAAGATTCCAGCATCACATCAAAATCCAGAATCATTATACCAAAGTGCAACAGGCAGTCTGGCACAACATCACTTCCCCTCCAGAACTTGTCAGGGCTGAGGATGAAGCCTGGGAAAGACAACAGGATGGATGAAATGCTGAACTTCTGTCTCAAACCACATTTTCAGGTACTAAGTAAAGGCAGAATATAGGCCTGGCCTGGCTGTGTAAAGTCACATTTCCATATTCAGATGGTGGGAAGAGTGGTTAACTCTCTGGGAACAAGGGGGAGAGCCTTGGCAATTCCTACCAGCACTCCACACAACAGATCTGACCATAGCAGGACAGCTAGGAGAGAGAGTAAACAACAGGAACATTCACAGATGAAAGTCACAAAACAGGAACTTATTCAAGGCAGCACACAAGGCACTCCTAGCCAAACAACACTCTGCTGATGGCTTGTACTTCCACATGACAAATCATGCTGCTTCAACAGCCAAACTCCACCACACAGCCTTTGGGTACCAAGGCAACCAGCCCGGCTGATGCCATCGTGTGGGTAGCTAAGGGGGATGGCAGAAGAAACAGCATTTTGACAAAAATCCAAGAAATTGCTTCAAAATGTTTCCTATCTCCTTTCTAACATTCTTTCAAGTCAGTTACAACTTGATTAAACTCACTTCTCCCACACTCCCAAGGTAAGAGGCCATTTTCCAGAAGACCTACAAATATTGTTAAGGTTCATCCACCTTCTCCTCTGAAAGGTGGCAGGCTGTGCTGGAAACATCATTTCCTTCACCGCTTTGGGTAACAAACGTCCAGTGCTCCCCAGGATCTCGAGGGGCAAACCACCAGTCACTGATAAGTGTTCCCACTGAAGCGACCCAAAACCCCACCACGCAGCAGACAGGTTTTGGAAGGAAGGGAATTAATGTGGTGTCAGAGTAGCTCAGTATCAAAGATGTTTTAACAGCACAGGAAGTACTGCAGGCTTGGAGGAGCAGCATCCCAATTTACTTTGAAATATGTGGCACTTTTTTCCCCATCTTAGAAACTCCTCTGGGATTCTCAATTACATGGGAATTCAACAGTGCATTCTCTCTTTGAAGGGTCCCTATCAGACCAAAATCTAGTTAGTTTAAAAACAATGAATTCAAAAAGGATTCACTGCATTGCTTTTGCCCTGCACCTCTGAAACTTCCATTCAAGTACAGGTTGCCAAGCACTCAGAGGAGCGAAACCACTGTTCAGTGCTATGAAATACATTAAGTGAACCAAATTTGAGACTCTTTTAATTGGCTCTAATTAAAGTACTCTTACCTACCACAGCTCCAACAGATGAAATATTTGCTGACAGAAATATCATTATTATGCTGATGGCACTTACAGTCAGAGCAGTCAACACTAGGAAAGGCTCCACAGACACTGGAGTCACCTGAGAAGTGACAGGACTTGCATTGTTTTAAAATCTAAGGCAAGATCAAATCTGAATCTGGGGAAGCTTGGCAAGAATTGTGGCAGTGTAAGGAAAGGAATGCCTGTGGTGTAAATCTAAATGATGGGCTACAGAAAACATCTTTGTGTGCATAATGACACTGCAGAGTTGTCATTTCTTCCCATATACCTTAACTCCCACCAGGTACTCTGCAGAATCAGCCTGGGTTTAGTTACACAAAAAACTGGTGGGTTTCAGTGTTTGAGCTGGGTTTTTTCCTCCTCTATATTTTTAAACTTAAAATAAACCTAAAATGAGAAACACAAATAGAATATTCGCAAGTTTTCAGAGATGTTTTTCCCTCTTCAGTAATCTGTCTGTGACCTCCTCTGTTACAGACATTTTTCTATTATTCTTTAACTAATAACTGCTCCATCAGTAGTCCTAGAAAACAAATTATTTTGTTTATCCCCTTGGGAAGGTTAGTAAAGCTCCTTAACTTTCTTATACCACTTTTGCCTCAGTTCCAAAAGTAGAAATAAAAAGCAAAAATAGAAATGCAATTTTTTTTATATCACTGAGTGGTTGCAGTGCTCAGAGCTGGTGCTCAAAGAGCCCCAAAGGATGCTCAGGCTTCCACCAAGCACCAGAGCCGTACTTGAAGGTGCGAGGAGCATCATGTTGTGACACAGGTAGAGAGCAGTGACAGTTTAGACTGAAATAAGGAAAGTTGGGCATTTAGATCAAGTATATTTAGAACAGAAATATCCTCTGTGAAGTGATTCCTATGTTTGCACACGTCTGTTCTAATTACCTAAGTAAACTGCTATTTCCATTAATGTCACCTTGGACAAATAACTGCAGCAACTACTTTGTGTAATAAGATATTCATTGATAAAGTCCAGAGTCATTTCAAAAGCTTAAATTTTAAAATGACTTCCTGTGATGGAAATATTGAGACTTATGGCAGGATCCCTTGAACTTTCTATTTAAAGCTAATCCTTTATCCACAGAAGATAATTCGGCTGTTCAAAACTCAAAAAAGTAAGAAAGAGCTACTCTGGCATTCCAACGCTTTCATTTACAAGGTGTTTCATCCTCCTTAAAAAGGAAGATAGCTACTAACCCATCAACTTTTCTTTTTTTTAAGAGATTTTTTCCACTTTTCAGATATGTGCTTAACTTCAGTTTTTATAGTATCTCCCTTTACCTGAGGAAATTAATAGCATACTAGGAGTTGGGCTCAATGATCCTTGTGGGTCCCTTACAACTTAGGAGACTGAGCCTGTGACTTAGAAGTCACTGATGCCAGCATTCAAAGATGGAGAAAGAGGATGGTAATTCACCACACATCCCTAGAGGTCCCTGTTCTTCTCCCCCCACACATGAGCAAACTGTCTACATGTACACACACGTGTGTGCTGGCAGCACAACCAGCACTAAGTCTGGGGTTTGCACATAAAGCCCACAAACCTGCAGGCAAGCCAGTCACATTCTCTGGGTGGCTCTTCACATCCAGCTGCAACTCTCTGAACATTCTGCACCATACACTACTTTCACACTCCTAAGAAAACCTTGTGTGGCACACATGGGTCCACCCAGATGACCACACTTAAAAGACCACCATTGATCTTACTAATTACATCTGCCACTTTCTGTGGTGCCTGTGTACCTACTCAGCTCTCCCTTCCACACCCTGTTCCCATTGTTAAATGCTTAGAATACACAAAGTGACAGATTTAGTGCTTCCTTGGCAATTTATATAACTGACTGCAGCTCTGTTGTTCCAGTGAATCATGATTTATTTGTCTTGCAATGCAGCACATAACCTTTTAAATGCTAGGGAAAAAAAATGCCAGCACTTCTTGCAAGTTTATCTATGACTGCCCAACACCATTCCTCAGCAAGGGCTTTTTGAGAGACAAATGATAACAACAAGCTGCACATCCCACCCACCTACTCACGGCCGTTTCCTGCCTCCATCACTCCCAGGTACTGTATTTACAGACAAGCACCCTTGCTCAGAGCACCAGGGCACTCTGCTGCACCTCTCTTTCCCTCCCCTGCAGGAAGAGTTTTCTTACATTAGTGTTAGGCATTCCCTGCTGAACACACAAGGGTAGCACTGGTCTCCCCCAGCCCATGCTCAACCACCTCAGGTAAAATTAAAAGCAGGCTGCAGGTTTTATTTATTGCTCTTTCTCCATCCCAAAACTGTGACCCCAGAGCCTACCTGTGGCCTCTTCTCATGCCCTACTCTGAATCCCTTCTTCTGCACCTATTTCCATTACCTTTACAAAACAGTTTAATGTGCTCTTCCCTTTCTCTTCACTCAAGTACAACTGTTTTATTCTAATGTTTGTTGCGCCCATCTCCCTGATAAATGAATATATGACTCACTGCTGTCCAGCAGTATCCAAACTAAGCCAGTCAAAAGCCTTCAGTACCTTTAATTATGAGAGCAATAATGAGGGAGGAAAGATTGCTTACTTTCCCTGGAACAGCAGTACCTCTGATTAACACAAATAGAAGCTGCTCATTGAAAAGCTATTTATTCAACATGCACAGCACAAAGTATTTGGATAGCTATCCATACATTATAATTCAATTTTAAAAATTCAGGAGGGAGAACTCAAAGCAGATGAGATTCTCTTTCCCTCAGATGGGACCATGGCATGAACAGTCCATTCTCCAGGGTGGAATGTTCTCTGGAAATACATCCCAACATCCAGGTTATTTTAAATACTGGAGACAGTTCTAGTGCTACACATGGCACAGACTGCAACAGAAACTTCAGCAGCAGGTAACTGACACAGCTACATGATTCCCAACAAAAATACTTTATGACAATCTTTATTTAAAGATCTGAAACTAAATCCTGGCTTGAGGCAAACAGGCACACCTTCAAGAGAAGGGAATGCCCCTCACCTAACATGGAATAACTGCAATGCAAGCTCAGCAAAATCAATACCTACCTTTCAAAGAAAAACCTCTACCTCTGAGCTGAAAGAAGACACTTGTAATTGTATTTAAAGGGCCAATATCAAAATTCAAAGTACATCAACGAGCTCCACTGCTTTAAGTGAAAGAGCTGTCAACTCACCAAGAAAGATAGGCTACTGCAACAGAAAAACAACACATTCCTCTAATTTACCTCTGTTTCACTCTAGTTGATCAAACATCCATTTTTCTAGGAGCAGTCACAAAAAAGCCACTTATTCTGCTGTCATTTTTGCTTAATATAACTTTGGCTGATCCAAACAGCCTTCTCAAAATCTAGCCAGAGACAAGAACAGCTTTGCAGACCCAATATTTACTGATATATTATATAAAGCAAGATGCTAAATACCAACTGGCAGTCAGGTGTACTAATACACAAGGAAAACATTAACACAACATGTAATAAAACCAAACACATCATCTGGCCCCTCCTGCAAACCCAACGGGAGCAAAAAAAGTGAGTGCTTCTCAGGGGAAAGTAAATATTAGCAGCAATGATGATTTAACCTAGAGTTTAAGAACTGGCTTTGTTTCAGAGGAAAACCTGCATCATTGTCATTATTATTCAAATAAATAAACAATCATCCATAATCTTACCCAGCTCTGGGGGCAGCACAGTGAGACGATTTCCCTGGATATGAAGTTCCTTAAGCTGAGTCAGCTCACCAATTTCTTTAGGCAGTGATATCAGGTCATTGTCTCTAAGACTCAGCTAAGAGGGAACAGAAAGTAGTCAGAACTTTTTTTGATTGCCACGAAGCAGCCTCAAAGCAGAACTCTGCTCCCTCTGCCCCCACCTTTCTCCTAAACACTCAATTCTTCCAATTTATTTACAAGTGTCTGATGGTAAACAAGAAGCAGTTCCAGGTGTAATGGTCCTACGCCTGCAAGTATAGCTTACTGCTCCTCGAATTGACCAGATTCTATTCCTCCCAGCATTGCAAAAGTGAATTGATTTTCCCCAGAATTTAGATAAATCACTTACTATCTGCAACTTTGTGAGCTTCCCAATATCTGGCGGCAGGATCTCAAAATCGTTGTCACTTAGATAGAGCGCACGCAGGGTGGCTGCAAATTAAACAGCAATATATAAACAGGGTGGCACATAACCCAACCATTTGAGATCTAATCAATAAAAGGGAGTCAGGTTTGATTAATAATCCCGACTTGGTGAAAGGCCTGTGACATGCCCAGGGCTCACAATCGTAACAAGCAGGTCAAACTCAGATTTACTGGCGTATTGTATCGCTGGCAAGCGCAGGAAACATCTACAGTCAGGAGGACTGGCACTATTAACAGCCTCTACAACAGTAGACTCTGGCAGGCTTTGGAGTCTCAGTACTCTGCTGTCAGAAGACAGCCATTACTCTTTACTACCCAATTCTTATTTACTACATCAATTTGCATCCTAAACAAACCTTAGAAAAATCACCCAGGTTTTCTGGGCAAACACATCTGCATTAAGTGCTACTGAAAGCACAGCCTAACATTGGGGAAGAGACCTTGACACAGAAGACTTAAAGTGTGTAATTCATAATTTCCATGCTTAGTCTCTACAGAATCCACAGAAGAAGAGATGACCCAGCACAGCCATGCAGGTTGCTATTATTAAACAAGCACACATGACAGTTTGGAGAAAGAAAAAGAAATGAAAATGGAGACTCACAAAGAAGAGTTGGGTGCAGTGGAAAGGAAGATGGTCAGGCCAGCAAAACCTCTCCTCCCCACCAGAGAGGAGATCCCATTTGCTTCATGCACTTTACTCCTCCTCTTTTCACTTCACTAAATTGGTCATTTTTAACAATGCTGATTTAACATTTCCCTCTGCCAGGTTACAGTCATGCAATCTCTCAGACAGAAGCACTCCTTCCTCTCCCCTCACCTATCACTTTTGCTGCTCAGGGCACTGACACCAATGCCACTTCAGCACTGCACAGCAGGAAGGTGGCAGAACCACTGACACCCAGAAAGCACCAGGATTCAAGCTGCTTAGGGAACCATATCACAGCCCTCTGCAGGTATGCATCACAATACCTTTATTTTAACTCTCTGAATATGTATTTTTACCACAGGCAAAGGTCACCTTAGCTTTACCATTCCTGGGCCAAGCTTTGTAACTTTAGCATTTTTTTTTTTTTAATATTTTTATCCTGGCTACTTCAACTTCCACATGTTGGTAAAACTACTTCAGGAATGAACCATCAGGGAGACAACTGCTTCCAGTGTTAACACACAACAGCTGCCTTGCAAAACAGTTTACTTTCCCAAGGCTTGCAAACTTCCATGAAGTTTTAACTGAGCATGGGGCCCAAGGAAATATTACTCAGAAGAAAACGAATATACCATTACTAACCAAATCATCTCATGTCCAGTGGTGTCAGGTGACTGTATATCAGTGACAAATATTGCAGAAATATTCAAGAAGAAGTCACAGAAAAACATAAATATCAGAAAAATTCTGTTGGAGTTTGGTCTTCACCAAATAAATTTCTAATGCAGAAAGTGAAGCTCCATAGCAGGAAGATTTGTAGAGTTTACAGAAAATCTTACTCAGATAGAAGAAGTTTCCTGGTAGAGAATTTTCATTTAAGTTGTTGTAAGTCAAGTCAAGAACCTCTAGAGCAGGTAAAGAGCCAAATCCCCTCGGCAAGGTGTTTAACCTGTTCATGCTGTGAGTGAAGAGGAGAAAACAGAACATGACATCAGTATTCACCTCATAGGAATAACACAGGCAACAGAAGTTTCATTTCTAAAAACATGATCTACACCACCTTCCCTCTTGGGGTTGATTCTACAGAGTACAGAGCAAGCCTTTTGCAATGCAGAACTCATCTCTCACTCCCATAAATATGCCCAAAACTTGTGTGCTCACAAGGGATGCTGGCTGTTATGTTAGCCAGCAGCCACACCTGAAACACGGAGCACAGTGGAGAGAGCTGCCACACTGCTACACTCAGCCTAAGCAGGGTGCCACAGAGAAAGCTGGCCCCTAACGGATGACCTACCTTCTAGCTAACTACAGATTGCCCTTTTGCACACCATCCTGACCATCTGCCATTCCACTGTGCCACACAGCTCTTCCCCATGGTACTAAGTACAAAAAGGAGTCAACTCACAGTATTTATGTTCATTGATCATTGCTGCTCAAAACACTTCTTAAGAACAGCAAATTTCTGTCAGTAGATAACTATTGATGCACACAGAGCATGAAGTAAATAAAGTGTCAGTCCTCTGACTGATGAGGCTCTTCAGCCAGTCTTAAGAGGGTTTAGGATAGCAGCTCCCACCAGCAACAGCCAGAAGAACATGGGGAAAGCTGACTGAAGGAGAAGGTTTCTCTGGAGCAGACAAGAGAGAACACATGAACTTTTCTCTGACCTCAAAGGTCTTGACCAAGGTGATTCAGACATCACTGGAGCTGCTGTAACAAAGTACTGCAAGAAGCTGGAAATGCTTGTTTTGGTTGGGGTGGGGCCTTTTGGTTTGTGCTTTTTCTTTGTTTTGGTTTCTGTTTCTTTCCTTTGTTTGTTTTGGTTTCTGTTTCTTTCCTTTGTTTGTTTTGGTTTCTGTTTCTTTCCTTTGTTTTGGTTTTTGTTTCTTTCCTTTGTTTTGGTTTTTGTTTCTTTTGTTTTGCACTTTTTTTCGTTTATAAAGCTGAACAGAAAACAGACCCTTGCTAGGGAAGTAAAATTCAGTAATTGTTTAACTGTGGAATTAATGCAAGTTGCTGTTGCCCTTAAGTGGTAATCAGTACCCAGAGTAAGTATTTGATTCCCTTTCAAGCATCTGATTGCCCAAGACATTAGCTAAGCACTCAAAAGTCATAATTGCCAAGTTACCATCACAAACACTTTCAAAAAGAAACTTTAAAGTCCCAGGTTCAGCTGGGAGAAGGTTCCACAGTCCCTCTGTTACAGGAAGTTTTTGCATTAAGATACCTACCCAAGATTCAGGTGTTTGAGCTTCTGAAGGCTGCTGATCTGTGTAGGCAGCTCCTCGATCTGGTTGTTGAAGAAGTTGAGCACTTCTATGTTCCTCAGGTCTGCGATGTTTGCTGGCACAGCTGTGGGAAGGTTTTTACAGTGAGACTGTAGCCAGGGCAGGCAACCTGGACTAGAGATGCTCTCCTAGCACCTCTCTTCTGCTCTGCTTCTACAGTGGCCAAGGGCAGAAATAGCATCCAATAGCTCTTGCAATGAAAGCAAAGCCAACATCAAAAAATCCTCCTGTCTGGAATCTGATTTCCTTGCTGAGTGCAGTCACTTAGTATTCCTCAGAAAACTAGTACCAGTACTGGAAGATATTTTGACTAACATGAAGGCCATTGCTGAGACAAGGACAACAAATGCTCTCAGAGACTAACAGAGAAGCAGGTTGACCTCTGAAGTCCTGTGGCACACACTGTTCTCAAAAGAGCAGAGCCTAAGCAACCTGCATCATTTCATTGTTTGAGTTGGGAAAAAACCCAAACAAATAACCAAGAACAGTTACACCAAGATCATGGTTTTGTTCACCAAAATTCACTTTTAGCAATGGCCCATCCTGCTTACTGCTTAAATAATCCAGTATCCAAGCTCTTGTCCAATTAAGATACAACAAAATTCACAAAAAATGAAGTTCAGGTCAAACCCATTTTCAGAGGATGAAATATGAGTGAATAACTGATCAATACACAGGCATGGCCCCACTGGATCAGCAGCAAATCAATATCTGATTATTATCTAGAAACATGAAAAATAAGGCACAAGCACAAGAGGAATGTGTCTGTGCAGGTGAAGTTAAGAAGCTACTCAGATTTGTATCTTTTCCCCCCTTCAACTCAGTGAGATTTCAGCAGACAGCTGAGCTTCACAGAAAGGGAGGTTGGCAAGCCACCTGCTCTGGGGCTTGCACCTGTGTTCAATATTCACCTTGGTTCAGTCCCAACTCTGACTGCATCAGGAACCCAGAGTGCACATCCAAATAATTAGAAGGCTTTATGAGGCCATGATTTTCTTTTATTTGTTGGCATGAGGCAACCTCAGTCTTAAAATGGAGTCAATAATGTTTACAAAGCAGAACACTATAGCATGGCACATTTACTAGATGATCAGCCTAATTACACTGAACAATAACAGGGTCCCTAACAAACACTAATTATATCACAAATATTACTGTTGAGGGTCATATTCATTGCAGGAGATTTTTAGCAGATTTTTATGAAGTCATTAAGGCAAATCTGAACATTCAAAAGCCCTCTGTGGTGTTTTCCAACTAGTCCATGTGGATCTGTCACTCAACAATGGCAAGAATGATGGGCCTTCAGAAAGCACAGGGTAATGTGTTGCTATTGTTGTTTGAAGTTATTCCCCAACAGAAGTTAACTGAGGACTTTAATTGACATAATTCAGCTGTTTCAAGCCTCAACATTTCACCAGAACAGTAATCACCAGTATTACAATGTTTTCCTTTCAGAAATCAGACTTTATAATTTGACTTTGATGGGATGCAATGGACTGGCAAACAAGATTTCTGCTCCTCTCAAACAGACACTAAGTTTATGCAAGACTAGGAATCAGAAGGACCAGCAAACAGAGGGTTTAGTTCAGTCAAAGCAAATGAGACCAAATGCAATTCTCCTCAAGTTATACTGGTGAGGCAGTTATAACAACTTGGTCTGAAGGTTTGGCCTTTTGGACAGTGTAAGAGATTACACCCTCCTAGCAGAAACAGTGCAAGTTGCTGTCACAAGCTATGCAAATGTTACGTTCCTGACGTTCAGGAGGTCAAACTCACCAAACCTAAACAGCTTGGCTGCCTACATGTCCATTCTGTCTTTCAGTTACTCAGGCTGAAACCACCACAAGATGGTCAAGAGATTAAGCAGCTGTTACCCAAGACAGTTCTCAAAGCCAACTCAAAAAGTATCTCATGAAGGAGCAGCAGAGCTGTTCTGCATCTGTGAACAGACCACAAGATGGGGACAGGTACCCTACAAGCAGCCTGACAGTCCAAAGTGTAAGTGACACTAAAGCAAGAAGCTGGATACAGTTACTGAGCTACCTGCAGTGGCAACACTGATTTAGTGAAGGTGTCCTTTCAAGCACCTCTCCAAAACAGCTGTTTCAGCCTTTAAGAATAAATGTATGTATTGCTTGCATCTCACTTCTGACTTAAGATAGGAGACTGTGGATAGAAGAAGAATCATTCCAAGGAAGAAAGTGAACAGTCATCTTAAAAAAATACAAAACAATCCAAAAACTTCCATGAAGCTACCCAGAAAGAGATGACAGCTAGACATCCAGACAGGAAAAATCCTGCTGATTTGCTGAACAACTGATTTGTTCATGAAGATCACATTTGCACTGAATACCACAGCAAAGAGAACTCTAGTTTCAATGGGTTACCACACAGCTGAAGAAGCTCAAATTCTACCTGCTCATCCCACCTGCAAACAAAAGGCAAAACCCCAACTTCCAGTGGCTAATTTATCAGAGGTTTTTAATATGGTTGTCTTTTGTCGAGGCATAGGCATAGGTGTTCCTAGAGAGCCCCAGGAGTTGTGTACTTGCACACTGTCCACTGTGTTTCTGATCCATCTGTATTTCCTGTTGTGGATCACACTCAAGATACTTGATACCATTATTTTCTTCAAGACAGACTAAAAGCTGCATGGGAAAGCAGGCTGAGATGAGGGGAAAAAAGCTAAAAGTTTAGGAAAGGATTTGGACTAAATACTTTGTCTCACACTGTTAAATCAAAACAAAAAGCCTCAACCCACAATCGTGGTTTTTGGGTTGGATGGAGGCACTGGAGATATTTTGGGAGAAGGAAAAACAGAAGAGTAGGTCAAGACCAGGCTTGTGGTACAGCAGAGAAGACTTCTTCCTGTAAGAGCTTACTTTTTGGTTCAACAATTGAGATTCATTTGTAATATGAATGAATGCTCTCTTGGATTCAAAGAAAAACAGAAGACCAAAATTAACTCCTGTACTGGTCTTATAGCTAAACTTCACAGGTTCAGTACCTTCAGGTCTGAAGATCAGCAGTGGTCAAGCAAGGATGACTAGGGATCTAATGTTCTCTGTTCTGAACTTCACTTGACTAAGTGTGTCCCGACTACCACTCCGCTGCTATGTTGCAGAATCCTTCCCAGATAGAGAACAGGCTGCCAAATACCAAGGAATTCATGTTCTGGCAACACTGAATTCCACTAGAGTCACCTTCTCATGACGAGCTGTGAGAGTGAACTGTCAGTACCCTGGTTCCATTCACCCACATATTTACAGTACGATCCACAGTGTCTTAACAACTCTTCCAAGACCATCTGCTGCCCAGTGTCATTAACAACTAAACTCCCCCTCAGCAAATGCTAGTAAAATTTGGCAGCCCAATGCCTTTGCATTCTCCTGGGAAGCTTCACTCCCATCATGAAGCCCCATTCATGTTAAGTTGCACTTGACAAGAACAGGAACAGCTTCATTCCCCCAAGCTAAGTACTGGAGGCTGCACACAGTGACTCATAGTGACAGCTACAGACTTCACCTTGATTTCAAGAGTGTAGCTGAGAATGAAAGAGTCTACAGGCTTCACACCAAGGACTTTATTTGTGCTCTTGGAAATAAGGATTGGCAACTTGTCATATTTGAAAGCATTCAGAAAACAAACATGCTCTTTTTTCACCCTGAAGTTAGTGGCAATTCTTTAGGCACCAAAAGATATTCCCATCGAGAGCAGCCTTTCACTCAATGCATGTTAGTAGACTTTATTCCTACATAAGCAGTAGCTGTTCAAAAGCTCTAGTATGATTTCCAAAACATACCCAAGAAGGATTAAGTGCTACTATTCAATGCCTATGTAACTCCACACCAAGTATCCTGGATCTGGACCTTAGTTCTCTCTCTACATCAAGAGCCAGCAGCCAACAATAAACATTTATCTTCACCAGAGGTCTGAAGTTGTCCTCTGTTGGACAGCAGACACTGGGTTAGATGGTCTTTCCCCCAAGACAGCTATCATACAGATCAGCATCACAGAACATTTAAATCAGCTAAAGCAGCTTATAGTTAGGTGTCTCAGATGTAACCCTTTCTCTTGAAGCAGTAAGTCAAGTGTTTCTCATACCACCACGTAGAGCTGACATCTAGATCCAGCTCCTTTTGCATAACCAACCTCCATCAAAGGAGGAAGAGCACAGAACATGGAAGAGGAGAAAAGGAGTTCCCCTCCAGTTCCACTCTGCTTCTCTTTAGTCCTTTGTCTAGGCTTCAATACAATTCCTCTCATGGTTGCAGGGTCCTTCATGCAGCTGAAAGGCCACCGGCTTCAGAAAGTACTTCTGCAAGTGATCTCCAGGATTCCTTCTCTTAAAGCTTCTGTGAAGCACTGGAAACCCACAGGAATCCTCACAACTTCAGAAGGAAACAAATCCTGGTGTTTGCAAGATTGTCTCCATTTGCTTGTCATCTGCAAGATGAAATCCAGTCTGGTTTTCAGGATTTAGTAAGGATCAACATTAAATCAAACTTTTCTGAAGACACTCTTCTTAATAAAAGAGATTCATGCCAACATTTCCTTTACAATTTAAAATTGAAATATAAACCACTTTAGACAAGGAAGCTCAGATGAAAAATGTGACAAAAGCCAAACACCTACCCAACTGGACAACTGAAGTCATTTAGTAGAGATAGAAGTCTCCATGAGAGAAAGACATCCTATGTAAACAGAGTTAAACATTTCAGTTCATGTATACCTTAACAATGCATCTCCACTATCAACATTGTCCCCCTGTCACCTGGAAAATGGAACCTGCAACACCTGCCTATCCATAAAGCCACACTCACCCTCTCCTCAGGAAATGACTCAAAGGCTACAGAAACCAACCATGGAATTCAGTGGGGTTTGAGTCAGACATCAAGGGAAATAAAAGTTGTAAATATTTAGAATATGATCCTTTTCTTTGGCATTGACATCTTTAGAAACTTTAAGCTGCAGAACCTGCCTTTCTCAGAATGTTTCTTTAGTTATTGAAGTAATTTTGCAGTACCTAGGAACACAACGTTCAGCAGCACTGCAAACCTTCATGGTTCTAAGGGAATATTTACCCAAAAGAGCTATTAAAATAGCACTGCTTGTCAGAGAACAGGTTTATAAGACTATGCCAGTCTCTCATCAAACTGTTCCACTGAAAGGCTGGTCAAGAGCCAGACAGTAGAAGAGAACTCACACAGAACCACAGAATTACTAAGGTTGGAAGAGAAATCAATACAGCTCTTAGAGTGCTTATCAGTCCAATGCAGACCTCAGGTGAGGTTTTCTTGCCCAAAGCCAAGAACCCACTTGTACATGGGCTGTACAACCTAACCAACCCAGCTCTGCAGACTGCTGCTCATCCAGTTAGGAACTTTTCATGAGTAAGGATCCCTGAGACTAAAGGTCACAATGACATGAAAAGTTACTCACATTTCACAGGGGAGGAAGAATTTAGAATACTAAATATATAATGTGTTCTCTGCATCCAATATAACTGCACCTGTAGAGCTAGAGTCATGTTTACATTAATTTGACAAGGGTTCTGTTACACAGAGAGAAGCAATCAGCTTCACCAAAATGAAAAAGGAATTAGCAGAGGGAGAACACAACAGTTATCTGTTTAAATATTCATAGGCATGCTGATCTTGTACTTGGCAGTTAACTGGAGAGAATCCTGATCCCAAGTGAAGCATACAGTACTTCATGTACACATTATCTAGCTCAACTTTCCCCTTCTGCCCTCCCTCCACACTCTAAAGATTGACGCTAACCTTCCCCACACTGAAAACATTAAAACCAAAACTTGCCTCCTTAATCTTCAGTCCTTTCCAGAAACCAGCACAGATCTTTTGCAGTTCTCCACAGAAGCACTGTAGTTATGAAAATGTTCCTATGAACATGTTTGAATGACACCATAGCTCTGACATGCTACTGTGCTAACAGAGCAATTTATCAACAAACAGTTTTAGTTTAGAAGCCAGACACTAATAAAGTGCTGGGAGCACAAGAAAGGCTGAGAAGAGACTGGGAATCAAGTGACATCTAGTGAGGAAAAAGGACAAATCTGATCTCCTCTGAGAAGAAAGCTTAGGATGCACTTCAGAGTTTGGAGATAAGTACTCAAACCAGGGGCTGAGGTTAGGGAGGGATTACTAGGTTGAAAATGAATCACCTAACAGCAAAGAACTGAAACCACACCAAACAGCTCACAAAAATCTGATGCCTGTTAGCTTTATTTAGAGCAGTACTGTCCAAGTGAGGATGAGTACAGAAATGTGGATGTAAACATGCCTCCTTGTTTCTACAGGTAATCTTGAAGAAAAGAGAGTACTAGCCAAGCTCTTTGATCAGTGTGACAGGCAGGAACTGCAGTGGACCACAGCATCTCCAGCTTCAGTGGCCCTTCTGAGGAGTGCACAGCTCAGCCAAGATGCTTTGCTACCTTACTTTTATGCCAGCAGGAAACCTCAAAACCACATGCATATAGTACACGTGCAGAAAGTGGAAGAACATAACCTCACCTGTGACACGGGGGGGGTGCAGCCTATCTGTACACACTGATGGTTCAACAGCACGGAATGGCCAAGAAAAGTTAACTGCTGCAGGACTACAGAACTTTAGCTACTTTAAGCCCCTGGGAGATAGGTGAAGACAGAAGAAATGTGCACTAAAACATGTCAGAAAAGATTGAGACTCACAAAAAAAAGGAGTCGATATGTTTGCAGATGCCTCCCAGTAAGAGAGGAACAGCTTCTGAAGGACTGTGTTCCAAGTGATTGGTGTCAAGAGCTGTATTTAGCATGGACACTTGCTTATGATGCCAAACTCTGTTGCCATACAGCATAAACTTTGACCATTTAGTTTATGCATGAATTAGGGTGGTTTCAGCATGCACTCTTTGTACCATCACAGCACAAAACTTTCAGAAATTACTCTGCTTCAGAAATTATTCTCCCAAGGCTTCTGAAAACCACAATTGATATTATTAAAGCAGAACTGCTCTACCATCTGTACCTTCTCAGAATCAAAAGGTTTAGTGTGTTTTCAGGGAGGAAAAAAGCTAACAAGGTATTTAATCTAAACATTTGTGCAGAACTCAAGCTGTCACAAATTTGGTAAGGCATATGTATAGGGATCTTTTCCCTCCTGCTCACGTCCCCCTGTGCACTGACTGCATTCATAAGGGTTTCCCTTTAGAGATCCATACACCAGCAATGGGAAGAAAAACCACACTGAAATAAATAACAAAAATGAAAGGCTTGCAGTTAATTTAAAACCCCACTCCTAAGCAGAGCTAGGAGGTCACTGTCAGGCAAAGGTGGTGTGCTCTGGGCACAAGCCCAGCTGTCACAGGTACTTTACCTGCACCATTTGGGGTATATCATGTCAGCACAACTAGAATGACTCACCAGAAGGAAGCAGAGGCAGAAGCAAAACAGAGGAGAATACGAGAAGCAACAAAGACTAGAGAGTGTATAGGCACTTAGTTCTCCCCAGAAGTCAGAAAGTTTGCTGTATAAATAACTAGATGCCAGGCACAACATAAAGTGTCAGACAATACCAGTGGGAGACACCATGAGACATTTCAGCAGCCTGGAGAAGACAAAGCAGCTAGACTGGGAAGGAGTTCGGGACAGACAGATGCAGTGCTGCTGTCTGTCTCTGGACTACCTCCAACACATCCAGGTATACACTACAGCCAGAAGGTGACTTATAAAGGAGATGTCCTGGTATAAAAATGACACCAAGGGATTTTAGCAGCATGTTAATTAAAGTCAAGGACACAGTCAAGAGGGTTAACAGCAATGAAGGAACAAAGTTCTGTGCTGGTCATGCACAGAGAGTAAGACAATTTAGAAGGTGGTGGCAGAGCCAACAAGCAGTAAGCTGTGAGAGCAGGGAAATGAAAAACACAACAAAGAGTAAAGTTTTGATCTGCTCTGCTGAAAGAGGGCAAAATGAACAGGGATGACAAATGGTGACCACGTGGCTGTCAAAGGAACACAATCAATGAGCCATAGCTATTGTGACAGGATCAGAAAGTCAACTCAAACAAAATTCAGGTGTGGAAGTGGGAGCCAGCAGCAAAAACCTTATGGATCACCTCACAGAAAGGTAAGAGCTACAAATGAGTAGAGGATTACACTTGAGAATCAAGGAAGAAGCAGTAGAAAGAACAGAGGACAATACAGGACAGCAGCTCAAAGGAAAGGGAGAAGAGGACAGAGAATGGAACATGAGGTAATACAGGGGAGGCTTGAGGGAGAGTTGCTCCTGATGTCTCATCACTCAGACATATGATAATATTGGGCAAGGAATCGGAGCACAGGAGCAAAAGGATTGAATTGTCAGGAACTAGACACAAATAGCAGACAACTTGTGAAACTGTTTAAGTCAGCACAAGGATATGGTGAAGCTGGAGAGCAGAGATCACCTGAGGTTAAGGAGACTGAGAACAGCAAAAACCATGCTGCTGTCCACGAGCAGCTACGAGGCTGAACTGCTACCAGGAGCTCAAGCTTCTTCCCTCGGAAGGAACTGCTAAAGCTATAGCAACAGTGACCTCCAATGGAGAAGTGACACCACCACCGACAGCAGAAACACCCACCGACCCCAGGTACCACCTGAAAATGACACAGAAGCTGGAATCTCTGAACCTGTTGGCAGTGCTAAGCAACCTTTAACATTCCAGACTCTTTCCAATGTCAAGTCCTCCCCTCTGGGCACTCCTGGCTTCGACTGAAGCTAACCTGAGCTTCTGAAAGCTTTTCAAGGACACCTCCTCCTTATGGCACAGTACAGGGATTTTAACTGTCAAACTTCATCAGCACAGCAAGTAAAGATATTAAATGTGACTGTACTAGGAAGTGAAATTTTGCATGAGCTTTAAGTAGCTGGAGAATATCTTGAGTTAGCCTAGCTACCTAAAGTCTAGAAGTTTCAGTCCCACTGCACACTTAATCGCAGAATAGTTCACAAAAGCTGTTCTGCAAGGGGAAAAAAAGTCAGGGAAGGGATAAGCCACAATACTTATGCTCAAACAGTTTCCTTTAAAAACAGGAGCATCTCTATTGCTAATTCTATTCCAATTACTGCCCACTTACAAATCTAGTGCCATGCAGAGTACAAGAGGTGAAGCCTAATCTACTCTGCTGCCTGGAGCTCAAGCCTGCAAAGGTGTATTTTTTCCCAAAGGCAGCCTTTAGGTGTTCTAGTGCAACCAGTGTCTCAAAAAAGCTAAGCCCCCAAGACAATATGATACACAGCTGAGAAAAATCTTCCTCACACTCACTCATCTAATACACACACTTTCCCAGAGCTTCAAAGCATTCCCCCTGGAATGACATGGGGCCAGTCCCAGAGTAGAGAAGACAGCTTAGCTCAGCAATATACCTTTCTCCTCTGACCTGGGCTCCCCAGACACCCAGTATTCAGTTCCCAACCTGTCCCCCAGAACCCACAAACTCTAGCTGAAAAGGCCTGAACAAAGCAGGACAAAGTCTAATTTCAGGAACTTCTATGACAAATTCCTTAACACAAAACTTTAGAAGTCTCATGACAGTCCAAACTGTTGGGGACCAAGCATAGCACAGCACACAGATGGCACAGCCACCCTAGCACAAACCACAGAGCAGCAATGCAAGAGGAAGCATGCTGCCTGGACCTGCCACACAGATCTTTATCAGCACCTTAAGTGCACTTTCAGCCTGCACAGGGGTATCAGAAAGAGCAAGTGGCCAAGATTGCTGCAGACTCCAAGAGAAGTCATGTTCCTCTTGAACTTGGGTGAAACAGTCCTAAGTAGATGTGCACAAAACAGAAGAGATACCCAGAGAAATTATTCCTGTTGCACAGAGGATGTAGAAATGACATTAGCTACCCTAATTCCCTACCATTATTCATGTTCTATTAATGATCCCCTAAGCAGGAGGTGAATGTCAGCTGTGTGTCCCCCAGCTACCATTACGAGATGTGGATCAAAGACAACTTGGTCACATCTACCCAAATGAATTCACCACACTGAAGGCCAGATGTCTGTCATTCAGCCACTCATTTCCACAGATTTGAGGAACCTTTCTCAGGAGTTCTACCCCATTTACTTTGACATTAGGCAATGGATTCAAAAGACACCTGTGTCAGATCAGACACTGTGCAGGCCAACAGCATGACTGTCTCTAATTCTGCTTCTCAGCCGTATACTGGACAGAAGACTTAAAATCCCTACATGATGGAATGAAAAGCTCCCTGTACAATAAGGAGACACTGGCCCACATGCCTACATTATGTTAATTTAAAAAAAAAACAAACACCAAAACCACACAAATACTCACTTTCTCCCTCTGCTTTCAACTGGGTTGTCACAGGAGACCCCAGAGGGGAATCATCCCTGTTTGTCACTTAGGCAGCAACTGGTTGGACAACTCTGCAGAATCACCACGATTTACCATTCCCTAGAGTTTGGCTTCTGATTGTGAAGCACAAGAAGTTCTCACCAAGCAGCAAACAACAGACCCAACTGCACCAGCAGTCACCTAGAGCAGAAGCAGCCGGGTCAAGATTCCTCCACTAGCACTGCACCAGAGAGCTGAAAAAACACCCAGCCCAATACTCTGCAGAAGAATCAATGTGGATCTGAGTAGTTCTGATACAGAGTGATCCAGACAAAAGGTGCTTAAGCACCTGCAGTAGGAATGGCATACTATAAACATTAACACAAAACTGTTCTGATGGATTTAGTAGTGCAGTTCTCATACTTGTTAATGAAACTTCATTTACTAACAAAACTTCACTTACTTTTTTTTCCAGTTTGCTGGCAAAGATATGAACTACGGCTACATAACAATATGCATATCCAGGTTTTACATGTATTTATTCTTCCAGATAGACATATTTACTCTAAACAGCAGGAAAAAAAGCAAGCAGAATACTCATTTAAATGGCAGGAAGCTAGTAGAAGATGCTAATATGACCTTAGTGTAGCACATCAAGTGTCACTGCCACCAGCTTCCTAGTCATTTTAAGAACAATCTGCTGAGACAATTCATTACACAGCTTAAAAGATTAGGTCAACAGTGTCAAATACTAGACTGTGAACTTGAAGTTTAGCCTTTTAAAAATGTGTGCTGTCTATTTAAATGTCTGTGTCAATTTGTGAAAGGATAGTAAGTTTCAGACTTGAGGAGTTACCTCTCAGGGGAGGCAGCGGGTTAACCCACCAAAGAAATCTAAACATAGCAATTAGAAAGGCTGACAGAATCCCTTGGCTGAGGAGAGATACACTTGCAGCCTTCTGATCCAAGGGCTACCTTAGAAGAGAGCAGTAATTAGAAGTTGAGATTTAATATACCACAGTGTTAGAGCAGTGGCAATCCTTAAATGGTATTTTGAGAACAAACTGCTTTAAACAGATGGTGTGCTCTGGACTTTTCTTGAGTAAAGTCAACCTGAATCCATCCTTCTTGGACACCTCCTACCACCTTTTCTTCTTCCTCCCCCAGTCAGGTCTACAGCCAAGACTCATGGCTAGGACATAGGTTAGTTACTTAGCTTTTAGTTCTGGAGCTCATGCCAAAGCATGCCACTCTTCCCAGGCTCAGCTCTCCCACAGCCAAGTCTGCTCCAATTCAAGTCTTCTTGCAGGAGTCTCAGCCTGTCCTCTCTGCCTCAGAGCAAGGTAGATCTCTGCTACCTGCCCAGCTAGCTGTGCACTTGGCTGAACTCACCTTCAGCCACATTTAAGTATTTTTTAGGTAACCCTTTGAAGTATGTTAGTGTTCAAAAGTTGTAGGACTGTGACAAATCCCAGAGGAAGAACAGCCAATTTTACCAAGAGAAATGCCTACAACTCATTTCATCCTCGTGCCAGGTAAGGCAGACAGAAGGTATCAGAGCAAATAATGGCATCAGAGACAAGTTCAACCTGGCACCACCAGGTATCCAACTTTGGATGAGCTGTCTGAGCACAAGCATTAGCAGGTCACTCTGCACACCTCTCTCTCTCTCAAGGTGCCTGCGATCCTCCAAAAGCTGCAGAGAAAGCTCAAGTGGCTGGCATTTCCTTGCAGTGACCTGAGGAAACACAAAAGCTACCTGCTGGGGGGCCTTGTAGCCCAGCTCCATCAGTGGCTGATAACATGTTAGATGGCAGCATGCCCAAAGCAAGTTTACCACAATGCCTTCCCAAAACATGCTCTCAGCTTCCAGCTGTTCCTAACTCCACAACCTTCTAAACCAAGGGCAGTGCTGTGCATTAACAGCAATAGCTACAGTTTTCCCTGTCTGAAATTGCCCATGGATTTACCCTCTGGTCACCATTTTCACCTTAAATGGCTGGAAATTGCTGGTGATATTTATAAATGGACATTTCTTTGAAGACTACAAGAGGGACAAAACCAGCAAGGTGCCAGACTAGAGAACACTCCCCAGTTCATGCACTCTCAAAAAATTCAGTTCTGAAAACAGAAGGGCATGACTGGTTGAGATAGAAACCCAGTGGCACATGGAGAGAGCAGAGAAGGACAAGCAGAACACCAACAAAACCCATATTTATCATTAGGGGATGCACAGTAACAAGGATCAGACAAAAGTCACTGCTTGCATTTCAACAAACAAGAAGCAGGACCACTGGCACAGGACACTGATAGGTAAGCCTGAAGCATCCTCCTCATAAAAAAAAAAAAAAAAGGTTTGTGGTTTGGGGTTTTTTTGCCTTGCAGAAGTCATTCTGATATGTATCTCTACTACATTAAGTCTCAGGTTGATGTTGCTCTCATGACATCCTATCCAACACTTTACTTGAGGGATTCATTATGGGAAGTAGGATCCACGTGGTAGCAACTGGAGTGTGCACTACAAGCAAGAGACAACCTACACTCAGAAAGAAACTACTTGACTTTCATGCTTGAAGCTCACACTCAGCTGGGCCTAGCTCACATGTTTGGTTATAGATATAATGCAGTTGAGTAATAATTCATTTTCATTTGCTGTAGTCAAATTACTTACCCATCTACTGAAATGCAAACTGTACCACTTCTGACACAGCTAAAACAGATAATCCAAAAGTCCTCTCCTCAACATAAGGACTTCGGGGCCATATAAGGAATTGATTTTTTTGACTGAACTGGTAACAGAACTGAGAATTACAGATCTTCCAGTACATGGCAGATCCACATTGAAGGTGGAAAGGCACAGTGGACTTGGCTGGCAAGTCACATCCCCAAAAGTGCTCCAGCAAGAAGCACTCAGTGACGTTGAGTTCTGTTAAATCAAAACACACCCAAAAAAAACCCCAAAGACAAACTAGCAGTGTCAGCTCTTTAATATTACCCAACTGGCTGTAATGAAGTTCAAGAACGAAGTATACTTACTGGTAAGCTTGTTGTGACTCAGAACCAGCTGTGTGATATGAGACAAGGTAACTGCAAATGAAGAGAAAAGAGAAATTAGTTTACAGCAACTGAGAGCTTGTGTCTATTCCAGCTGAAAAAGAGGCAAGTTATTCTCTCTGTTCCAATAACTCCACATTCAGATGCACTGTCAGGATAAGACAAGCTCAAGGTGGAAGGACATACCCAGCCTCTCCTCCTCACGTTACTGTACCACAAGTCACTTGAGCAGCATGCACTGGTGCCTCTGGACACATTTCCACCCTTTGAATCCTTCCACAGGAAAAACTGAGATGCTCCAACATTTATCACAACAGAACACATCACACAAGTAATTACACTTCCACATGTTCCCAATTAATTCTCAAAAGTTACTGCTAGATTTAAGTCCTAAGTGTTAACAGCTGCATTTCCAGCCTTCCACCCAGTAAGCAACAGCAGCAGACCAGCATGGCTGTTGGGTGGTGAATGGCCAGGTGACAACATGCAATAAACTGAATGATTTGATTAATCTTATCCCCTCAGATTCCACCTTATTGGACAAACAAGTGTGAGGCACCGTGCAGCTGTAAAAAAAAAACACAGACCTTCCCCCTACACTTCCTCATCCTCTACATTTCCTCCTGTCTCCTTTCCCCCTCACACCACCACTGCCTCCCCTAGAAGCTACTGAGCCCACAACTGGCAACAGCATCTGATCAGGGGAATATGTTGAACAGTCAGGATACTGCCATTTGCCAGAGCAATTTACTTGCATAAGTAATTACAAATTGCCACTATGATCCCAGTCCCACTATTGCTGCAAAACCAAGTCAAGTGGAGAATATTTAAGCTCTTCCCTTTTAGTCCTGGCCTCAAGCCTTTTCACACTCTGCTGCCATGCACTGCAAGTTAGCTTTACAGAAAATATTTAGATGACAGGACTTTTCTTAAAAGGAAAACCACAATCCAAAGCAGGAAGACTCCAGAGACCTTGCTGAACCAAGATAAGGCACTGTCTTGTCCCATTAGAGGAAGTCAGTGCAGGATGAGCACCACAGCTCACCAGTAGCCTGCCCCTCTATCATCTGTGCTCTGGTTATTTTAAGAGGGGACAATTATATCGACACTAACTTTCTGGTAAGTAATTCTAGGCATGTTAATTCCTACCACACAAGCATGCACTTTATGTTAAATATGAACAGCTTACAGATGGGATGATAATGAGAGCAAATTATCACTTACAGAATAAATAGGATTTCATCTAATACTGCTTCCCTGACAACGAGACTAGAAAGCAGCAGATCTCTCCAGTTATTTGGGCAAAATAACTCCTTAATTCACAGCTTCCCCTTACCCACCACTTAAAGATCCATAAATTAGAGATTAGTGACTGGTCCCTGCTCCAAGAACAATTCCAGGATTGCTGGTGGATGTTTCAAGTCCTACCAACAAATGCCTTCACCACCAGGCTAGGGAAAAGGCACATCATGCCCTAACACTGAACCCAACTGTTCACAGAATGTCCTGCACTGGAAAGGACCCACAAGGATCATCCAGGCCAAACTGTTGACCCTGCAGGACATCTGTTAATGCTTTCTACCAGCACCTGTCCATATTGGTGCTCTGTAACCAAATATGATCCATTTATTCCACCATATGGAATTCAAAAAAACCCAATACCTTAGAACATTTCCACAGGAGAAGACATTTCCTAAGGCTATTCGAGTATGGATGCACAACTGCAGCACAGATGAGCTCACAAATGGTCCAACACTAGTTTTATTGCATGCCAGAATAATAAGAAAAGCCTTTTGCATTACTATGATGAAACTATGGAACACTTAGATAAAAGGATATTTCTACTCTCAAATCTGTTTTCTGAAGAGCATCCTTGAAAAGTTCTCATATTACAAATCATCAGAAATTACTACAAATTATATTTGAAATACTACAAATTTTCATCTATTAAAGCCTAAAAAATTCAAATTCTCTGAAGGCCTGTAGCACAGTTCTAGTTTGTCCTTTAAGGCATTAGAAGAAAACACAGGAGTACTTGGATTCAAAGAATACTCCAAAAACAGAACTCAGCTTCTAATAACCTTAATGAAGTCCCAAGCAAGCAGTGGTTCAGGGACCACAAACTTCGTGAACCTAAAGACTGTGTTACAAACAAGGTGACCACTCCACTCTCCCTTTCCTAGGCACAAATGCTGCAAGAGGTGCAGAGGGTGCCACGGTTCTAGGTCTGACCTAGTTTAAGACAGTTTCAGACACCAAGTGTCAATCTCCATCCAGACACCACCAAAGTGTTCCCTCAGTTCACAACCTAATCTTGCCCTCACTCAGCCTACCCTGCCAGTTCTGAGAGCCAGAGAAGCCCAAAACACCTAATCTGTACTACAAAAGAGTAGGAGGCTCAGGAGTCAGAGAGCAGGGTTAGAAATCTAGCAAGTCTAACATCTTCTTAAACCATTAACTGCAATTCAGAGGTAACACCTAGTCATTACTTTTTTTTAAAGGCATGTTTGGAGGAAGGTATTCCTCCTCCAGGCGGAAAGTGGGAAACACCTTGGTGATAAAAAACCCACCTAAACACCCAATTTACAATGCCCTCTCTGCCAGAGTGCTGAGTAACTGAAAAAGCAACAAGGTCTCAATTATCTCACAGAAGCTTGATATCATTTTCCTCTCTCCTAACTTCCATCTCAAAGTGGAGAAGGCCCCAGATCCCCACACTAAGTCAGGTCACATGTTGTGCACCAAGAGGACCTGCACCTGGTGAGCTGGTGTGAGCCATGCTCTCCCCTGAACTCATTTCCATCACATAAGAATAGTTACACATGCTTCCTCCTGGCTGCTATCAAGTTTAATAAACATAGTAAAGAGCTAAACCAGGACATAGTTAGAGTTTCAATCACACCGTTTTAGGTTTTGCTTTTCTCTCATCACAGCATGCACTCAAGAAAATTTCAGGCTGTGGCACCCTGCACCAAGTCACAGCTTTAACTCACTGCCTGTCGGCTGTACCAAAACACCAGAAGCACTCTTGGCCCAAGCAAAAGTGTGGCAAAGCTACCTGCCTTGCTCTTGACTCTTATGTTCTCCAGAACTTCAAAGTATGTCTTTAGCAGCACATTATACTTGCTGTAAATTAACTACACACAAAACATACGAATTCTACTGCCCTGTCCCAGTCCTGGAAGTACGTGCAATGGTGTAACAGCCAAAGTATGATGCTGCTGTACCTGTCACACAGCATCACCTGTCTCCTTCAGAGACCAGCCACACGTAGCTCCAGGCTAGTGTTGCCACATCCCTTTCACAAACCACCTGGAGAGACTTCCTGGCTGGGTTCGTGCCTCGGCGTCCGGCAGAGCAAAGGCTCCCCAGCATCACCCTAGCCCCAGCAGAACAGGCATCAGTAACACAGGGCACTGCGGTTTCGAGGCAGAGGCGGTGGGACGGTGTCCCCCTGCCCGCTCAGGGCTCTCTGGAGCAGCGACTCTCTTGGACGCTCTCGTGGCTCACTGCGGTGCTGTCGGGAGCTGTGACCAGAGAGTTTCCCCTATTACAAATCCCTCCCCCAGCTCCCGACGCCCCAAACCTCAGGGTACCCCTGAATAGCGTATGCTCGGGAGACACAAAGTCAAGGCCAGGAGCGCTCCGGACCACCCCCAGCATCCAGCCCTGCCTGGACCCGGCCCTTCCCCGCCCAGTCCGGCCGCGCCCCATCTGCTCCCGGGACAAATAAGGTATTCTCGGCGCTGCCCGACCGCCGCCGCCGGTACGCACAGAGTCCAGGCACGTCCAGCATGTTGGTGATGCCGCGGTCGCACATGTCCACTTCGGGCTGGTTCTTCTCCCTGCTCTCCTCCACGATCTTCTTCAGCGACTTAGACATGGTCTGCGCGGGGCAGAAACGGGCACCGTGAGGCGAGCGGAGGAAAGAGGAAGGAGGGAAGCTGTGAAGAGCGCGGGGACAGCTCCCGCCCCGGGGGGACCCAGGGTACGATCCCGCTCCGCTCCTCCAGGGGGTCCTGTACCGCCGCGCCCGCCCCGGCCCAGGACGCTGTTCGCCCTCCCGCCCGCAGGCAAGCATGCAGAGGGAGAGGCCCGCCCGTACCCCCAGGGACTCACCGCGTTGGGATGGGAGAGAACAGGACCAGTACTGCAGTCGGTAACCCGCGGATGGCTGCACACCCAACCGCGGACGCAAGCGCGTTGCGGCCCTTCCCACCCCGATCCTTAAATGGCCAATCAGCGCGCCTTCTCCGCAACAGGCCGGCTGGCTATTGGCTGGAGGAAACATCGCTGGCCAGTCAGCGCGTCCCGTAGCCGGCAGCAGGGGTAAGGTGCAAGACACGGAGGTTCCGCTTGCGCGAGTGTCGGGCATGCGCAGGAGTGGAGGCTGGTGGTAGCTGGGAGACCCGGCGCGGCTTGGCTGTACACGGCTGCCCTCGGCCCTTTTGTCAGATTGTCATCTACCACTGACATCTTTGAACGAACTGCTTCGGTTCCTGCTGAGTAAATGCACTCCCGACACCCTCCTCAGGTCTGCACTGAAGCTGGCCAGGAGGGCTGCACCCAAACCTCCTTCCGGAGCCTTTCGGCTCCTCCTGAAGGACTAAATATCTGTTGGATGAGGAGCGGGACAGTGAGGGCACACCCACCCTGACGATAGGTCAGGTCATTCCCTGATCCTGCAAAGTTACGTTTGGAGTTGTGCCAGCAGCGCTCATCCCCATGGAGAGCAGTTCCGTGTTCTGCTGCAGTGACTCATTTCATGCTGACCCTGTTCCTCCTCTGCCCAGTACACTCGGCTCTCCTGTGACCCCAATGTCCTCAGCTCCGTCTGTACCCCGAGCTGAGCTCACAGGGCAGGATTCCCATCACAGGTCTCTCTGTTGGGAAATTCTTTGGCACAAAATTCATTAACTTCCCTTGAGTTACTGTGGGACACTGAGACACCTCCTCTTTTGCTTTATGAGCTGATTGAAAACTTTTTTTTCAGTTAAAATTGCTTTGTACATTTAACTAACATTAGGTAACATTTTAAATTGGCCAGCATTAGGATTTCTAGCATTTTAGCTGTGTATCTTCTCCTTCCCTTCAAGTGACTGTATCCTCTATGAGCATATCATGATCAAAGAATCATAGAATGATGTTACTGTATCTCCTCCATTGTGCAGAAGGAACAGCCCCACCACATGAGAAAGGCAGTTAAAAACAGTTAAGCACAGACATTTCAGTGCTTGCAGTTCAAAATCTGGTCTTCAGAGCACTTACATTTACATAGAACTGTCTCATAAAATATACCTTTATGTAAGAATTAATACGTATAGTGACTTGCAAAAGACTATCTACACACCAGTTAAAACCACACAGGCTCTGGGAAGTGAAAACACGCACTTTCCTGGTTCCTGCTTGGTCTCAGGCAGGGGGAGGTCGGTTGCAGCCATGCAGGTGTTCCCATACAGACACAAAGCATTAACCATGACACTATCTACACAACAGACAGCGACGTGCACAGACAGGAAAGCAAAGATGTTCAAGGCACTATGGTGAGATGAAGCCATAAAACTTACTAAACACAGACTTTTGTCTTTCTAATTGCACCCTGCAAAAAACATCTAGAAGTTTCATGGAATAGTTCTTTTTAAATTACCCATTCAGTTTGATCATGTTTGCCTTCACTGCACATTAAAATTTTTAAGTGTTTTAAGTGGCTCCTTACCTTCCAAGACAGAAACATGCCTTAACACCAGCTCTCTCCTCTGAGGACCTTCACTTTAGTACGTCTGCAGTGATACTTCTGTCATGGTTCCTCATGCAACAGGTTAAAGGCCAGCAGTGGGTTACTTTGTTCCTGGTTTTGTTCTAAAAAAAAGGGTTTGATAATTTAATTTTAGACCTTGGCTATTTTTGGCAAGAGTCAGCAGGGCTCGATCAATTGAACCTTGTACCAGCAGCTTCATTCAACAGTCTCCAGAGCATAGATGCTTTGCTGAACTTTCATTTCTTTATAAAGAACCTCACGCATTTTGCTCATTTGTAAATAAAATTATGCACAGGGATGGAATATCTGTAACATTTAAAGATGCACCAAATATGAATTAGTGTTAGATTTTAAAACCAAACACGTTACCAATTTCTCCTTCCCATTCAAAGTGCTCTTTAGTCTTTTCTTCTGCAGAAGTTCAATGATTCCATAAAATTTGTTTGACATTGTGACAGAAAGCCATGCCAAGAGCAAGCATTTATCACATCAGAAAATGTCCAAAAACATTTAATCTGCTTTAAAGTGAGACATGATTTTTCTCTGAGTGAAATCAATCTTTTTATTGAAGTACAGATTTCAGCAAACTCATCAGTTTAACTGCGGCTCGCCTCCAGAGCTCAGGGCCAAAGGTTGTGTTGCCTGGATGGCCTCGTGCACATCACAGTCACCAGATCTCCATACCAGTCACTGTGTCAGCAGTAGGTCAGCCTCACAGTGGCCAGCACAGGATGGGAGAGTCCTCAGAGAACACAACCCTGTGTCCATGAGCTGTGTGACATGTGGCTGACACCAGTCCCAGAAAGCCACTGATGAAGTTCACTCGTTAAAGCCACGTACAGGTTTCCACTGTTGGTGAGTTTATGCTCTGCCATACTGGTGGCAAAGCCAAGGATTAACCTGAGAGCTCATCATCTGCCAGGACATGGCCCACTTTTAACAAGAGACATGAAGGTACATGCAGAAGCAGGAGCTGTCTGAGGGGACAGACCCTTCCCTCTCATCTATGCCTTCCAGCCCAGCTCTGCCTCAGGCTGGTGAGATGCAGACAATGACAAGTTCTTGCCAAAGCAAATCTCACCTAAAATCTGATGCTTCTACGACCAGCTACCTAGCAGCAAGAGACAGCAGCCAGGTCTTGAGAGGACTCTCTGCCCTGCACCAACTGCGCCAGTGACTCACAGGGAGACCAGAACCACAGTGCACATTCACAGAGCCCCATGATGCAGCTGCCCATAGAGAAGAAAAGAAGTCCTTCTGGTGCCTGCAGGCCAACAGCTGAAGCTATGCTGGATTGTACTTGCAGGATCCTCCACGCTGTTATCTTTGGAGTTTGTTTTGTAGCTGTACCTCCAGGCAGGTCAGATGCTTGTTTTCTGTAGTGCCTGCTGTCCCCTTTGTGGGATTCTTAATAAATTCTATGGAGAAAGACTGCATCATACTTTGATGGCAAATGAGAGATCAGTTCAGTTGAGCATGTAACAGGAGTGTCACCTGCAGACAGACTAGGCTGTTCTTGGTCCCTTGACAACTCTAAAGTGCTGGGGGCACATCTAATTCTGGGGGCCACTGGGAGTTCATGAGCTTCTCTAACTAATCACCAGGTGATTCTCAGTTGTATTTTACAGATTGCTATCTACCTTTTTGGCATTTTTGTCTGGTTTAGGTTTTCTACCTCTTGTTTTAAGCAGGATGTTAGAAGTTCTGTTGTGCCTGTGGGACCATGGCTGTGTCAGAATCCCCTGGGAAACCTGCAGAGTTCCCAGATTGTGTCAGAACTGCCATTAACTCTTTAATGTCACCTCATAATTAACTACTGCAACAATCCCATTAAGGAATTACTTTCACTGTGAGTGACTGCCATAGTTATCAGGTGACTGGTGAGGTCTCTGTTCCTTTGCTGCAGTGTGAATTCTTCTTGCCTGTCCATCACAGGTGACATTCAGGAAATGAACTGGTCATTCATCCTGGGATGTGACAGAAAAAAGTTTCATGGTGAGAATTGGTGTCCTCTGTGCACCCTGTCAAAAGGATGTTTGTTAGCCTGGGGAAGGGAAAAACTGATTCTAACCAAAGGCTGACTGATGTTTAATGTCTGCTTTATTCTGAAGTTACATCTGTTTTATAAATGTCTAGGAAGTTGTCTAGGAAGGTGACATCATTACTGAAAGTCTCACAAGTTGTTTGTGTTCAGTTGTACAATAGCTTTTGAAGATATAAGTCAATAAATATAATTACAGATATTTGCATGTATTGAACACAGGGCTCTGACCATGACATTATTTCTCAATGTGGTTAACACCAGGGCCACCTTTTATCACTTTCTGATTTTATATTACTTTGAATGAAACTTGAGCTAACATTTTCAAAGATACTTGGGACAAAACCATGTATCTTTATACAACTAAAGACAACTCCATATCTCAGGTCCTCTTATCAACTTCGTGTTGCATATTTTGTGTTTGAGTTTTAGACTGGCTAATTCACTTTTTATTGCATTAAATGTAAAATTTTGACCTTATGTAGAAGAACAAAAGAAGGATATTTCAAAACCAACAAGAACTCATTTTCCCAGCTGTGTGGATAAGAATTTATTTTCAGCACAATGGCAGATCACATTTTTTTTGACAGAACTCTGAATTCCTTACAGCTACCCTTACAGTAATTGTTAAACTGCCTTACTTCAGTTGTAGTTATCAGAACCAGATTTCAAGCTCATTTTATGATGTAAAGTCTCCTCAGTATAACAAGGAATGTTAATGTATTTCTCACAAACAGTGTTCTAGCTCGTCCAGCTTAACTGGAATCCTGAGGGTACAGTCACATATTCAGCATGAAATTCTACATGGACTTGATGAGAAGTGGCAGTAAACGGAGCGAAGTTTGTCTCCTAAAATTAAAGACAAGAAAAATGAGAAGCTTTAGAGAGCATCGGGATCCTTTGGAAAAGCCACTCAGAGGGTTCAAACTGGGGCACAAGTTGGCTCGTGGCTTGGAAGTGACCCCAAGGTCTGTACTAGAAAACTGCTGCTCTCTTTGCTCCCTCCAGGGTATTTCAAGTATTTTAATCACAAATACAGCTGAAAACAGAGCAAAATTTCTGCCTTCCACTAGATGTCACTGCACGGTCTGTATTGGACGGCTTCTAAGGTGCCACACCCCCCCTCCGCCTGCGCTTCCACTGCCTGGCTGGAATTCATGCCAAAATTGGGAAGAGTGAAGCTTGTCCTTAGCCCCAGAGAGGGTGACGGGTGGTACCTACCATCCCACAGTAGGGCCCCACTGGGGGGTAGCTGGCATCTGCCCCATCGTAAAGGATCAGGTAGTTGTGGTTGCAGTCCCCTGGGTCATCGATGCTGATGAAGTCAAAGCTGAGCGTGAGCCGGCGTCCCCTGGGCGCGGCAATGTCCCACTTGCAGTGGGTGCTGTTGTGGTAGGGCGCTGGGTAGCCGGGGCTAGCGAAGGAGCCCGTGCTGCCGTAGAGCGTTCCTCCACACCCTGCAGACAGGCACAGGCACCTTGGTTAGATCAGCATATTAGGAAGAATTTCTTTACTGAAAGAGTGGTTAGATATTGGAATAGGCTGCCCAGGGAGGTGGTGGAGTCACCATCCCTGGAGGTTTTTAAGAAGAGGATAGATGTGGTTCTTCAGGGGATGATTTAGGGGTAAGAGTAGTGTAGGGCTATCGGTTGGACTAGATGATCTTGAGGGTCCTTTCCAACCGTAGTGATTCTGTGATACTACCCCATGTGGTACATCAGGAGAATGCTGCTGATGTAATAGTAATACTGTGCTGAAAAACAGAGAGCCATGGGGAGCTGGAGCAGGGGGTGTGGACAGGAGCATGGTGCCACTAAGACATAAACTGAGGCTCGAGCTTCAGCAGCCTGAGGAGAATATAGAGTGGGCACTAGACTTATCACTGGGTATTAAAAATCAGAATGCCCAGAACTCTTTGCAACAAGAACCAAAGTCTTAAGGCTGTGCTTTGGTCAGTTCACTTCCCAGCTCCCCAGCTAGAGACAAATTCTCTTTGGCTCTTCTTTGGAATGCAAAGCAGTGAAACCTCATGAGACAGAAAAATACAGAGGGTGGACTATGGGTGCTTGAGAAGGTCTTCAGTTTTGATGAGGCAGGGCCCAAATTGGCCAGGCTGAATTCCATGTTTCTGTGTTTCCCTCTCTCTACAACTGCAAAGTGGAATGTCAGTCATTAATTAATTGCAGCCTTACCGCTTGATGATGAAGTCCAAGTAATTTCATATCCATCATGAGCCCCTGCAAAATCACTCTTGAAACGAAGGTAGACAACGTGATTTTGGGGGAAAATGGGACTGGGCACTGTGTTTCCACAGAACCTGCCAAGCAGCGGTGATTCCACATCACTCCCATTTCTGACCTTCAAGGGGCACAAAAAACATTGTCAATGTGAAATCTTTGTGCCAGTTATACACCAGTACAATTATAGAGTGACACAAGCACAACCCAACATGAACTACATAGTAACTTGCATGCATAACATAGTTGTCATTTTAATGCTGTTGTTTTTCCTACTACATATACTTATGTAGAAGGAACAAGAGGCCACTATTCAGTCTGAGTTTTGCATCATCAGAAACAGCAGCTAAATTTTATGGTGTTGTACATCTGACTCCAAAAATTACTTCACAAGTAGCTGTGATTTTGCAGTTACTTTTCTTAAGAAATGTTAATATTCCAGATGAAAAGATTAATTATCTGCTCTGCAGACCACTCTTTTCCCTGATCATGTTAAGAAATGGATCATATTATATTGCTTAGATTTAATCTGATTTTTTTTCTGAGCTCCAACAATGCTGCTGCTCAGATCCATTTGTTCAGACAGTAAAGAGGATATGAAAGAAGAACTAAATAATGATTCTGCCACAGGCATCTGATTTTTGTCATCTCACCAGTGAATAGGGAAACATTCCACAGGCATGAAAGGGCAGGGTGAGGACTCTGCAGGAGGGTAGGAGAATATGCCGTTTATTGACACAGGGTGCCTTTGTAGGTATCCTGCACTTGTTACCAGAGCTCTTAAAACAAAAAAAGCTTTTTTACCAAAAAAATATTTTAAGAAAAGTGTACAGCAGATGGAATCTACTGCTGGACTGAAAGCACTCAGACTTTTTGCTTTTTGCTCATGCACAGATGCTAATATCAGATGAAAACTGTCACAGCTTGCTCTGTTAATTGGGTGACATCAACAGCAGCTCAATAAAGATGAGTCAGCAGATAAGGAAATGATGTATTCATTGGTTTTGGACTTACTACAGTGTGTGCTGTTTAACCTCTTACTATAACCTCTGAGTTCTTTTCACCAAGCACTGTAGCAATGCATTAGTCCCTGATGTCAGTTCTGCTAATACTAGAGTCAAGATTATCATTATCCTTTGAATTCAGCAGGTTTTGACACAAGCCAACAAAAATACAGCTACTAGCTTGGTACCTCTAGGAAATCACGTGAGCACAGGATGCTGTCCTCCAGCCTGAAAGCATGGAAAAAGAGAGAAATCGTGTGGTTGGTGGGAGCTCGTAGAACGATGGAGCAGTCCATGTTGTTGGGGTGAGGACCAGGCCAGCCAGGGCTCCTCAGGTAACCAAATGGCTGCTGGTACTCCCTGCTGCAGCCTGGAGACAGAAAACCAAAACCCCTGAGCATCTTGGATCTCTCTGCTGCTTCTCACAGGGTGAAACTAATGAGAATGGTAGGTGGATTTTGGAGACATTTCTTCCAGCTCACCTGCAGCTTGGTAGGTAAATCTGACTCCATTATTAAGCAGGTATTCCTCTGACTTGAACGTCACGATGGCAGTGCGATCCTCAGAATAGAATTCAGGGACTGGAAAAGCTTCAGTGCCACAGAATCTATGGAGTGACCCTTGGCTGTGCTGGAATTCAACACAGGTCACAAGTTACCTAATGGTATAAATCAGCTTTCTACTCAATGAACTCGAGGGGAATAAATCTCCTGTCCTGGTTTGGGTTAAAACAGAACACTTTCTACACCAGTTATGCAAGCTCATGGAAATCACTTAATAATGTCTCAGTGTCTGATGTTCAATTATTATAAGAAACAAATCAAAGTAACAAGTATTTTCATGCNTTGGTGGTGCTTTTTTACAAACACTCTTCCTGGCATGAAGATTAATTTTTTGCTGTTTCTTGGATGGCAGTTCCATTAGTGTATGAAAACTTGCTGTTGGGCAGTATTTTCTGGGTGCTAAGCTCTGTTTTCTGCTGCAGCTGTGCACAGATGTGCAACATTTACCAGGTCTAGTTCAATGCATGTATGGCGAGCTTCCATGAGGTCTGTGCACCAGCTAACACACCTGAAGTGGACCACAGAGCATGGTGCTTTGGGTGTGCTCCTCACACAGGCTCATCCATTCATCTGTTCTCTTCTCCTTACAAAGAGTGGAGGGAGCAGAGTGTGAATGAGGAAAGGTAACAACCATGAATTGCTTACTGTCAGTGAATCCTGGAGCTGGAGGTAGTTCTGAGAGCAGTCCTGGCTGGAGTGGAGGTAGAAGGACTCTACCACCACCCTGACTTGCTGTTGTGGAGGAGCATCAATGACCCAAGTACAGACAGTAAATGGTGGATATGCATTTGGGAAGTTAGGAGACATTGCAGTCAGGGATGTAGAACTTGCATTATATATTCCTCCACACAGCCCTGTGTGAAACAGTAATAAATGCAGTACAGAGTGAAAACTTTTCCAGCTGGGGAAAAATAGGTATTAAGCAACGTAACACTGGACAATACACTTCTGTATTTACTTGTGAGTCTCTTGAAGAAATAAAAATAAGTAAAACACATGTTAATGCTGAGTCAATGTATGTCAAAGCTTTAATATTTATTCCCTGTAATCTCAGGGTGTTTGTTAACAGTCTGTGAGGGTTCCTCCTTTATACTCCAGGCTGACATCCACCTTGCAACCAGCCAGGCTCTGGGAACACCCTATTGCAGCCTGCCAGTACTTAGAGGGAGGGTACTGACAGGACAAGGGGTGATGGTTTTCAACTGAAAGAGGGGAGATTTAGATTAGAAGTTAGGAAGAAATTCTTTACTCAGAGGGTTCTGAGGCACTGGAGCAGGTTGCCCAGAGAAGTTGTGGCTGCTCCATCCCTGGCAGTGTTCCCTGGGGCAACTTGTTACAGCAGGTGGCATCCCTGCCCATGGCAGGGGTGGAACTAGATGATCTCGAAGGTCCCTTCCAACCCAAACTATTCTGGGATCCTGCGATAAGTATACATACGATCCACTGTGGTGTAGGCAGCATTGAAACCTTCCCTCTCCACGGAGCTGTCTGTGGTAAATTTCACAGTCAAGGAATTCCGAGTAGAAAGAAAAGGAGCTGGCACTGCAGACCCACAGAATGTGCCAGCTAAATTGGCATTTTCACCATCTCCATCATAAAGCTGAAAGAAGAAAAGTATATAAGCCACTAACAGTTTACACAACAAACAAGAAAAAAGAATTAACATTCTCTGACCCCTCCTGATGTTTCAGTTTCTTGTACTTGAAAGCACAGTAATAGAATCAGGTGCTCTTGTGCTTTGACAGGACCTTCTGGTGACTGCAATTCTTCACTGCCATATCAGCTAACACTGTTGCACAGTCTAAATCTCATTATGGAACATTCTGGTCCCATCTCAGCAAATCTATCAAAACTTTGTTCTTTTTTAATTTGGCATTCTGGTTTCTTTTTTGCATGTAACCCCAAAGCACTTTTCAGTGAGAAAGGTTGGTTTTATTCACCCACCAAAATACAGCATTAACTCCTAGTTTCATTAGGCATCTCTGATGCTTAACAGGGTCTAAATCACTCCTTGGTGGATCTTGTTTAGCAGCATTCTGCTGTCCTACCTTTTGTATGCTCATCTGCAAGAAAATAGCTTTCATAGGTGAGCACTGAACATCAAGACTTACTTATTCAGAATTATGTATGGTAATGAATCTGAGAGTTTACTTTCAAATTGCTTGAGTTTTGTTTTGTTCCTATTCTGTCAGATAATTTCTCATTTATATTGGCAGTCTGAGACCAGAAGTGTGTCCCCATAACAACATTAAAACTCTTATTGGTTTCCAAGAAGACAGGATGTCATCTGGAGTAGTAATCTAACCCAATGAGAAAAATATGTAATTCTATTAACCAATTTCATTTCTTCATAAGACCATTTTCTATTAATTAAGTTTTAGCCCGACGGAGAGGATAATGGACTACATCCCGCTGATATTTTCCTCTTAAAATACCCAGCAATCTTACTTTGACATAATCATATCTGCAGGCCTGAGCAGATTGTGCTTCAAGCACAAAGGAGGTGAAGGTGAGGTTGATCACTTTGTTCACAGGTGCAGTTATGACCCACACACAGTCCAGATTTTTCTCGTATCTTCCGGTCACATTGGAGATTGGAGAGCCAAAGCTGTCAGATGAGTTTGTCAAGTAACCCCCACAGCCATTCTGAGGGCCTGTGGAAGAAGCAGAAGCTTTCTGAAGACCAGTCCTGGCAATTATTTAACTTCCAACTTTTTAATGTCAAGGCAGCAGCTCTTTCCTGTGCTACAGAATTTTACCGTCCTGCCTCAAAAGGATCTGAATGATTAAAAGGCTTTCAACACTAAGCAATGTTAGGCAGATACAAATCCCTATTAGATTAGGTAGAGTGAATTAAGGGAAGCTCATGTCTTCTGTTGAGTATAAAATCAGACTCCACTGTGGAAATGTAGCAGCAGATCTTGTAAAAGGGACTGTGAGAAGATAGAGAATGGAAACGAAGCAGTGCTTAAAACGCCTTTCAATGTACTTCCTGCCTGCTAGAAAGAAGATGTGGGCAGCAGAGGGCACTGGGCTGCTGTCTCTGACAATCTGGATAAAAATTAAGTTGCTTGTTTTGGCAATACAACCTGGCTGTGGGGGATTGAATTTGTCAGCCTGATGCTGGGACCCACTCTCATGTTTGGGAACCTAGGTAAAAGGAACTTACTTCTGGAAGTGTTTTGGTTGGTTGGTGGGAACTCCCCGCCCCTCTGAAAAGCAGACTGCTTTCCACTGGGGTCCCAAAGGCAGAGCTAAGACCCTTACTGTAATTACTCACTGCAAAACCCTGAACCCTATGATGTTTTCAGTCACACTGAAAGAGCTTTCCTTTGGACAGAAGCAGTTTGTGGAAGAGCAGAACATCTTTATTGCATCTAATTACAAACAAGCAAAAAAATGCAGACTATCTGAAGGGATATTTTATTTCTGTCTCTCTCATTTTTTCTTTTCTGTAGTTTGATTTCCAGAAGACTGAACTAGTAAATTATGTACTTTTTGTTTCCTTCCCCAGTCTCTAGGGGGTCTCCTGGCTGAGGGATTCAAATAAATTACAATTCATACTTTTGCTTTTGAGTCTGAGAAGTTTTTGTGAAGGGTAAGTGCAAGCAGCCTGTTGTTTCCCACTGCAAACCCTTCTTGAGGAAACAGATAACAAAGCTGAAGCTGTGGCTCAGCAACACGAGAAGAGCTTCAGAATTTCACCTCTGTGTCAAGAATCTGCCTGACACACAGTGATTTAACCTTGACACACTGGGGTACTTCCACCCTACGTGAGCTACAGCATTACAAACGATCACTGTGGTGGAGACACAGCACCCAGGGGTCAGGATTGCATCAGCAACCCGAGGCTGGGGGGAGCTCTGTCCTGTGAGACTGTAATGGTTAAACCAGAGTGACTAAGGCCAACTGTGGTCCTGCTCTGCTAACCAAAGCAGGAAAAACCCCACCCTGAAGTTTGCTTAAAGCCAAAATCCTAAGAACATGAGATTTAAGCTTTTGCTATAGCTAAAACAGAATAGAAGCAGCATATCACAAAGGGAAAAAATCAGGAATTAACAGATTCTACTCTGGGTTTGTGGGCTGGTAATGAAGTCAGAGACTTGGAACAGTGTTAGTGTTCATTCCAGTGCCTCTGCAGCAGCTGAGAATAACAATGAGAGAACTCTGAGCAAAAAATCCCCTCCTTATAAATAGTCTAGGAAGGAGGAACATGTCAGACAGGAGAGTGCCTGGCCCCAAGGAGTGCAGTCTCACTGCATTTGGATCTGGGCTCACCCTTCTGCATTATTTATGCAGTTCCCCTCAACAATTTTGTTGGAGCCATTTCCTGTTCAGCATTTTGGACGGCATCTGCTAAGCATAATGTTAAGCATATAACCATTAGTCACAGATCACAGACCAACCATCCAGCCCTGGCTTTGAAGTGCTTCATGGGTCAGAGACCATAGGAAGAGCCCTGCACCCTTTCTAGGGTTGGAGCTGCAGAGGTCCCAGTCACCCCTTTGCAACAGGAGACAGGGAACTGCCACAGAACCACACAACAGGAAGGCTCTCAGAGGTGTTGGATTGCCCTTTCTTTGCATATCAAATGTCTGGACCTTAGCAGTGGTGCACTTCACTGTTAGCTGTAAAGCTCTGAAGACAGAGGTGGGTTAGCTATGTGTGACAGAATTAATTCTGTTCTAACCCAAACCATAACGTGTACAGAACACAAAATGGAGCTGACAGTGAGAGAAACAGGCCAAATCCTCACTGTCAGAACACTAAATCTAGCTAGTATAGCCAGTAACAGCATCTAAGGGGAGACAAATAACTAACAGTCTGGGTTACAGTTAATAAAGAGGTTTCATCATGAGCTTTCACAATCCTTAGCCTGCTCAGCCAGGGCTGAGTCAAATGCTTAGGGGATGGTACCTTAGGAATAAAGGCCAGGCTGGAAGCCAAGCAGATACCAAGGAGCCCTGCATTAAGCCAAACAAAGATAGATCTGTCCATCTTGGTGCTTCTCAGCACTGATCAATGTTCCATCTGATTGCAGCCACTAAAAGTCAGGGGGTCGAGAAGCTGTGTATGCTAAGGGAACACCCACGAGTACATGAAAAACCAACTGCTCAGCAGGAGGAACTCAATGCTAAGAGAGCACTGTGACAGTGCATATCAGCCAGCTGCAAAAACCAGCACCACTGCGGAGCAGAAGGCCAAGGTGTAGCCATCCAACCTGCTAGTGACCATTGATAGAATGATATTCATTGCTAGGCAACACAGTCAGAAAAAAACTGTAGCTAAAATTTAGGCAAAATTTGGGACTGAGAAGTCTGTTAAGCCTAGCCATGATGATAAAAATGAGGAATGTACCTTAGAGAACAATCTGTGTGGGCAGATGGACTGACTACATGACTTACTGTAGTGTTTTTCAGTCTTTCCTTATTTAAAATAAAAATAATAAGGTCATCATAAATCAGATTGCAATCTTGTCCTCATAAACAGCTTGCCAGAGAACACACGTTGTCAGAATAACTAGGGCACACACTGCCAACACTAATTGCTTTTGGTGGGAAGCATTAATGAAACTAAAAGGCTGAAGGACCATTCATAAAAGAAAGAATTGGAGATTCCCTATGACAAATAGTAATTACTGCAGAGAGCAAGCACATGTTTCTCTGTTAAGACTTAAACCCTCTAGATACAGAAGGAAGATGAAGATGAACTTTGAAGCTGCCTGCCTTTGAAGCACAGCCAGGGGTGAGGACCATTTATCCAGGTATGGGTCCAATGAAAGCCTGCTGAGTAGTTTTATATCTATCAGAAACTACTGAACCTGTGACATTTCAGAACACAACATACTAATTTTGCTGCTTTTCCTTTCTTAATAAATGAGCACCACAAACATCTCCTAGAAGAAGCAAAGTTCAAAGAACTGTTCTGGTTCTGCCTGAACAGTAACAAAAATCCTCTCCCAGACTTCTGAATCACATTTGGTCTCACCTAGAATCATCCCTGGGAGCTCCAGGCTTCTCTCTGATCTGAACTAAAGAGCAGAATAAGCAAGAAAGAGCTCTGCCAAGACTAATGCTTCTTTCCTGATGGGTCTCATTTGCAGTGCAGTGGCTGGACTAACTGTGGCTGCAATGATTAGTTCATAGATGTTTGGATCACGGCTCAGAAGTGTATAGGGGTGCAATTGTAGTGATGAACCTCATCCCATGGCTGATAAACTTTCTCAAGCTGAGCTGAGCTGTTCCTTTGTTTGGCAATCACTGTGCAGAAGTGGTGACTTCACGTGGCAGCAGAACCCTGGCAGCAGTGCCAGCCTTGACCACGGTGCCTGCAGCCTTTCAGGAGATGTCTAAAAGCACAGGACTCTTTCAGTCCTCAGTCTAACCTTCATACAGAAAGGGCCTTTGACTGCTTTGGTGGCCTGGCAGTGGTTCCAGCAGTGACATTTAGGACTGCAAGCCCCAGTCTCTTGCTTTAACAGGATTTCACAAACTCTGACTAGTCAGACAAAGTTTTTAGGCTATTGGCTAATCCCAAATGTAACAGCCCTGAGGAGCTCTTTGTCAAGCCTGCCCTAGTTCTGCAACACCCTAATGTACAGCCCATCCTCTCCATCCCCTCAGTGCCTGTCTGGGAGACACGAGGCAGACATGCAGGCTGGCCTCTAACACTGCACCACCATACTTGTTGGCATCACAGCCTGCAGGTCTCCCCTGCAACGGGGAGACGAGTTGTCTCCTCACCCTTTGTTTGCAGGCACCAGAGCACAGACTTCCAGCTGGAGCAGCCGTTGACTTTAGTGAAGCCAAGGCAACTCCTGGTAGCAGCGTGCCCACAGTAGTGTGAAGTGCCTTTAGTCTGAATACCCCATTGCCTTTTAGCTGGGCAGTCACCTACAGAGTTATGTTTTAATCAGTGTGCCTGAAAATTGGTTTTCATATCAATTTTTAACAGTCTGTCTTTTCTTGTCTATCCAGTTTGACTTTGCAAACCACTTCTATTTATTTTGCTCTGGGAGAAGAAATGTCACAGTCACTAAGTAACTGACATTTCTGAGAGGCATTTTTAGAATATTCCTTAGCTGTTGTACTCTTTTCAGAGACAGTGAAAAGGTGTATTTCAACACTGCAGGTGACTTCTAAATTTAGTCAGGTTTCAAGCTGATGTCTGTTTTCATATTTGAGTCCAAAAAAACATTTGGAAACAGTCCAGGAATTGTGACTTATGAACATATAGTTTGAGCTCGTTATGCATGTTATTTTCATAGACTGTAACAAAATTAATTAAAAAAAGATATTATTAGCCACTATTTCTTCATTATTTTCATAGGTTAAGCTAATCACAGTTGAGCCATGACCACTTAGTGAACCTGAAATGTGTGATATTGATGTGCAATATAGTTGGTAAAAAATTGTGTGAACCAAATGGCCCAAGAACTTGTGCAAGAAGAATTGTGAGTTTCAAGCAATTTACTTCTCAGTTAGACCCTCTGCACCACAAGGCTCCAGGTTGATATCCAGGTTGGATATCTAGAGGCACACTCCTGGAAATTGTCCTAAAGGGCTCTGGAATCCCTGCCAGGCACTGCTGCTTTCTACAGGGGGAGAAAGCGCAACAGCACTGATGTGTCACAGTCAAGGACACCTTCTTCTAAGATTTTTTTTGTTGTTGTTGGAGGGAGAAAGATTTGCAGGAAACCTGAGACTGATCTGTGCTGAGTCCTCTCCCTCCTAATGGAACATAGCTGCCACCTACAGCAGGTGCTAACAGTAATATCAGTGCAATTAATTACTTCTGGTGATGTAAGAATCTAGAAAAGACTCACAAAGTAACAGCTAACTCTGACCTGTGCAACAGAACAAACAAACCAATATTTTACACCTTATATTGCCCCTTCAGAACTGTCTCTGGGTTTTTTTTCCCAGGAATTCTGAACAATCCAAAAAATCCAGGAACCAAAACTCCACAGCAACTGCAGTGCTGAGCACTGCTGAAACTGCACCCAGAAACTGAACACAGAGTGAGCCAAGCTGTCACAGCCTGAAGGGCAGAACTGGACTTAGAACTGCATTAAGAACTACATTAAGCACTTTTTGTTGTTGTTGTTGATAAAATAAAACAGCACAAAAATGCTGTGAAAAATCTACTGGATCTGTTTTTTCAAAGCATACCTTAGTTTCCTTAGGGGAGAGCATAACAGCAAACCCATTAGTGACAGACAATGTATTGTACTCCAAACAGGAAACCAGTAATTCAATAGACAGCTAATAGAATAAGGGAAGACAGATGCCTCTGGGTGATTTATCAGGTAAGTTACAGATCATTTTGTCAGGAAGAAAAGCATATAGATTATCATCTATTTCTATTATATGCATACTAGATTATTTATGTAAATTACTTAGTGCATTTTTCTGGCATGTCAGAGAAGTTTCCTTTTCCCAACTATTTTTCTTCTAATCTCTACAGGCTAATGATATTTTCTTTTTCCTATGTAAAATGATTACTATTTGTTCAACAGAAAAGTTCATTTGAATAAAAAGGATGGAGGGATCCTTGAGGGAAAAACTGTGCAAACTGGGGACAATGCAGAGGACAGGGTATTTAGGGACTTCACATTGCAGCAGCCTAATGGTTGCCAAAAGTTTGGGAGGCATTTCTTCTGCCCGAGAGCCTACAACACTGATTTTCCCATTGTTGTTATCCTATTCTTCCTGCCTGTCTATATCCATCTGGTTTTCCTCATCTTGTGTTTAAATCATACTCTCTTAGTGACAGCAGATCGTTGCTCTGTTCTGCCTCCGCAGTGCCCAGAGCAGAGAAGCTGCAGCCCCAAGGTGATGCAGACAAGGGATGATGCTGGTGTTAGTGCAGTACAATACTGCTCTTCTACAAAGTCCAAATGTGAGCTTCTCCTGCATGCTTGCAAGACACAGTATAAAAAAAGGAGAGGGGAAAGAGCTGGCTACATCTTGAACTCCAGCAGGATTTAGGGCTGCACGGCAAAAGCAGGCAACCTTCCTGCCCTCCTCCCTCCCACCTTCCCCAGTGTCCCCACTCTCTTCCAGTTTTGCCTCTATTCTGCAGAGAAAGCTTAGGAAGATCTTCCTGCCTCAACCATTTATCTACCCATGTGTAACACTTTGCTTCATGTCAATTCACATGGCTCCCTCACACAGGCCCCAGCAGCAGACCTGCCTTCCAGAACACCCCTGGATCCTTCTCCTACAGTTTGGCATGGCTTTCATTACTGGGACACTGGAGCTATGCACACAAGCAGAGAGCTGCCAAAGAGAAATGACGTGCTGCTGAGAAGGTCACAGCTGCATCTCCCGACAGGCATACCTGACTCCTTAAAAATAAGAAAAAACCCTCAACTTCTTCGATGTCTTCTCAGCCTTTGTACCATAGTCCTCAGAGGGATCACAAGTGGAGGTGAGAGGGTCACCTCACTGCCCACTGGGAATAGGCAGAAGCTCCGTTTATCACCAAAGTCCCTGCTATCACGCGGGGGTGGCAGAGGCCTGTGCAGGCTCTGTCCCTGCCAGACAGGGGCAGCTGAAAAGCTCAGGTCTCCCCTTCGGGCTGGAGAAATAATCAGGAGATCTTTGTCCAAGTCACAGGCACCAGGCACAGAGACCTCATTCTCTGGGGAGAGATCTTACCTTTCCTTCCCTCACAGAGACATCTCATGTAACCAAATACCTTAGGCTGATATTGATTTGTCTCTCCTCAGCGCTGTATTGATTGCCTAGAGGAGCACACGCTCACTGAGGAGAGGAGGAATGATTCTCTTTTTACAGACTGAAAACAAAGGCAGATGAAAGGTCAGTGATCACCAAGGCAAGAGGAGTCTTCCTTTCCACACGCCTAACACTTGGAGGACCCACAAGATCAGCATGTCTAGTGCTTCCAAAACTGAGGCCAATAAGTGTCTGAACTTTGCAGAAGAGTTGGTGGAATTACAAACCCTCTGAGATTTTCAGCCCCAACAGGGGCCATACTTTGCCCTGCCTCAAACACACCCTATCCCAGTCTGTTGTGACAAAGGATGCTGCTTGTGAAATGCACTTAGTGATAACTTGCACAGAGTAAGGGGGAGTTTGGGGAGAGAAAAGACACTTGACAAAGAAGGTGAGATGTTGCGGTGCTATCAAATTAATTCTATTTCATACTTTCTGTTGGTCTCCCTTTTCTGACTAGTGGGGGAACCTTCAGCATTCTAATGGGTGTAGGATTAGTGATGCAAACAAATCAATTTAATCAAAACAGAGCATGCTGTGCTGCAGAAATCTCACAGTTTAACTCTCTGAGTGCCAGCTTACTGTCAGCTAGGCTCCTGTGAGTGTCCTGCTTCACCTTCTCTCTTCCCTCCCACCATAGTGGTAATCAGATGGAGCCCCTATCAATAACATTCACAGGAGAGAAATGGAATGGATAATCCTGGATTTTGGCAGCACCCCTGAGAGAATTCTGACCAGGAAAGAAACCAGAAGAGCTTGTGAGAAAAGGAAATAGTTTTAGTTTGCTGCAAACAGGTGTAGAGTTCCTGCTTGCTTCTTTCCAATACATAACCAGGGTCACTCACAATTAAATAGGAAGCAATAATTACATTATCCAGTTGTGCTTCCCTAGGGTAACCACAGAATAACGTGCTCACTGTCATTCAACAGAGAATGAAGCTTCTTGTTTCTCTACAGATACCATCCTCCTCAGCCAAGAGATTTATCATTATTAACTGTCATCTGATTGCATTTGTACTCTTAAAACACCACATGGGTTTTATCTTTTGACCAACATGAGGGAACTTCTCTAAGGCTCCATTTAGAATAAAAGGCTTTTAGATCTCCATGGGTTTATTCTCTTTCATTTGAAGCAGAATCTCAGACCTCATAGTACAAAGATGTGTCATAGATTTTCCTGGCTCTATTTTTCAGACAAGTCAAACTGGAAACGTTTACAGGACTGTGACTCATGTTTTCCTTTTATAATGATTTTTTTTTCTACTTTTTGGCCATTCTGTACTAGCTTGGTACTGCCAGGATGCTTCCTAATGGCTGTGTGATTTAGTCCCTGTGGCTTGCTTCCCACAGCAGAGACAGAAGACCAACCATTAAGCATCTCACCACCAGGAGCTTTTCATCCCACAGCCCACATCTCTGCATGACCATCTTTTCCAACTTGTAACTCCACTGCTCCTGAGTAACTTCTTGCAACATCCCAGCCTCCCTTTCTTTGGGAGCCTGCAGAAATGTCCCTTCAAAACTAACAGATGTCAAAGTTTATTCATAAAAGGATTCTGCTTACTCTAGGAAATTATCAGGCATGGTACTGGCTTGAAGAGCTTGACTTGTGTTCTGTTGTGTGCTTAAGGAGAATCTCTGGCAAGTTGCACAAATAAACTTAAAGTCAGGCTACAAATATAGGCTATATGTCAATAGGAAGAGCAAGAGCTTGGGGAGTTCCTGATGATCTCACCCTTGAAACACAAACCCAGGCTGCAGGGGATCTCTGACAACTGATACCAAAGGGTTTGAAGACAGCAGGATGTGAAGCAACAGTCCACAAAAGTGGTGTTAAAGATTCCTGTAGCAACTCCTTAGAGTGAGCAGAGGAAGAGTTAATAACAGTAATGACCATGAGGAACTGTGGGAATATTTTTCTTGGCAGAGCCTGTAGAACCAGTTATTTTCCTTATCTGTAAATACTTTCTCAGCCTGTTTCAAATGAGAAAGTCTCTGACTAGGGGTTGAGAGGGGATTCAATGACTCAGCAGAAGACTATGTTTGTTCTGCCACAAAGGCCTTTCATTCTGTACTGTCTGAGAGCCAGCTTTGTAAACCAGACAATTACTCCTTTAGATCACAAAAACATTGGGTTAATTACACAGGAAACAAGTAACTGTGACATGAAATCGATTTATGTGCAATAATCTTTTGCTTCTTATCATCTCTAAACAACTCAGATGTTATGAGAAGGTAAAAAAATTCCTTTTAGAACTTTATCTTAAAAATAGACCACTGGGCTTAAACCTTTATTTAAGGCAGTGATCAAGCTTTGCCCCTGACCCTCGTGTCTATTAAAACATTTCCCATCCAGTGTCTTTGCCCTGTGATCCCACTGATGTTGTGGCCAGCTCACCAGACTTAGGCAGCAGAGATCAGCAAAGCCGTGCCTGAGGGGAACCCCAGTCTTAACTGATCTTAGCACTTAGAACGGCAAGAAAATGGAAGTGGAGGGTGGAGGGAAAGGAGGGATCTTTAGGGCACCACCAACCTTTAACTACAACAGGAAAAGTTCTCAGGTGTTGCCAGATTTCCTCCAAAAGAGAGTCCTTTGGGTGCTGCTATGCCTTCAGTCACCCAAGAAGTGCCTATGCCTTCAGAGAGGCAAGAAAAGGTGATCAAAGAAGAAAAAGAACCCATTTAGAACTAGGGCCGGAATGCAAGGAAACCATAAGCGTAGTATTCAGCTTAGTTCACTCAATTTTGACAATATCAGAAACATTTTTCTGCTCCCAGGACCCCCAGTGGGTGAGACCATAACTGCTCCTCCACAAAGGAAGTTACTTAGTAGATTCTTGGGATTACAAGTCTGATAATAGCCTTACCTAAGGTCTCCCTGAAGGATGCTTTCCATCCCCTGTCTGCTCCAAAGAAGTCAGTGTTGAACACCAGGAACAGGTTATTACTGGAGCTCCTAATATTTGGAGGCAGTTCTGAGCCACAGAATTTCCCAAGAAGAGGAGCATGGGTGTCTGAGCCATCATACACAGCCACGTAATCCTTGTAGCAGGAAGGAGAGATTTCCAGCTGGAAGCTGTTGAATCTGTAAAATGCACTTGGAGCTTTAGGCATCAGATTGTCATCTCTATTCCTGTGTTATATGTATCTTTCTAGTGCTTGGGGGAAGATCCAAGTGCTAACAACAGCCAAAGCCATACACAGACAGACACCACAGGCAATTTCTCTTCAGGAACAAGGAAGCAGAACAATCAGCTGCATGGCAAACCCTCTGGCCCCAAAGGAATGGTGACCCTCACCGCTGGCCTCCTGCAAGGCAAGCTGTCAGCACACCTCCATTTGCTGTGACACAGCAGATCTCTGCTGGGCACACAAACCACTGCAGATAATTCCTCAGCCTCCAATTTTCCTATGCACATGAGGGGTGTGTGAAATGCAGGCTGAGAGTGCAGACCAGCCAGGTCTGACAGTCAGCTGGGAAACGTTCTCTTAATTCACTGCCAGCACATATGTGACACAAGAATGCTATCTATCTTTTAACATCTCAGTGGTGAGATTCCTGGCAGCCATAGCTCATTTTAAAGCAGAGCAGCACACACTCCTAGCAATATCCTCTTTCTGGGTGGGTATTATTGCTTGGGCTATAAAGGGAGCACCAGCCTTCTAAAAGAATTAATTTTTTTCTTACATCAAGTCACAGGAGTCTCAGCTCCTCAAAGGCTGATAGAATTCAAGAACTTCAACTATATTTTTGCAATTTCTTAGTCCCCTTGTTAATAAAAGTGGGAAGTCACAATTGTGGTGATGTTTTCCACATAACAAATCACAGAAAAGGACGCAAAAGCCCTGAAAAAGGTGGCTTCAGTACCCATTTCCCCTTTTAGTTCTGCTTTCCCCTCAGAAAAGGAAAGAGAGAGAGAAAACTGACAATAATTACTGTCTTTAATTGGAATCAGAGACCTCCATGTCCCTCTGATGGCAAACTGAACTTGGGCTACTTACTTGAGGGCCACTACTTTGCTGTTTCCAACCGTGATGTGGTATGAGCAGTTCATGTTGTTGTGATAATCCAGAACCGAATGGGCTGGGCTGCTGATAACACCAACAGAGCCACTGAAAGTGCCACCACAAGCTGTAGGGGAAACAGAAAGAAGAGTGATTACTTCTGAATACCAGCGTGGTCTTAACTCTCATTTTTCTTGCAGGAGCTTACACCAGTCCTCTTTTAGCTCTGAGGCAAGAGAAGCCCTTGACAAAACAGGAGCAGCCAGTTTGGCACTGACACTAAAGCAGCCACAGCTGGACACCTGGCCCTGCCCCTGGCTTTTCCTGGAACATCTGCACGCAGAACCTTGTCACCTTCCCACCACCCAGCAGGGCTGGGGCATCACTGTAGCATCTGTTCTGTGCAGAAAGTCAGAGAGCAGTGCCCAGGTGGCACTGACCCTGAGGACTGGCCCTTGTGCTGGGACCCAGCAGCAGCATGGGGTGGCCGAGATGGAGGACTGCAAACCTGCTCTGGATGAGGAGCGTGTTAAAACTCGGCACTGTTTGGCCTCTCAGGGTTTCACACCGTGGATGATGATGAGGCCAGGATGTGCCTAATGTTTGTTCCCAGGGTCAGCACTTGGGGGAACAAACACTATTATAAAACCAACCCTAACTTTCATTGTTAGCCTCAACATTTATTTTATAATCTTTACTTGGGGGGAGGGAAATGTTTCCCTGCATCCTGTTGATAAATAGCTTAAAGCCACACATAACTGCTCCTGTTTCAAAGGCCATGCCATTGCCCAGGCCACCACCTCCACAAAGGCAGTCCCTGCAGGGTGGATGCAGATGAAGGACAGGAGCTGAGAGAATAAAGAATCTACATTATTGTACACTGGGAGGGGGAAGTCTTTTTCATTTCTTTCCAGCCAACAATACGAACAGAGGGAAGAGGAATGTTAATTGCTAGAATCTGCTTTGTATACAACAAGCAGCTAATAAGGCTGCAGTCTTCCTTCTCAAATGTCAGGAGTCACAAGTCAGCAGCCAGTGACTTGAGTGAGTTATGAAGGTCCTTGCCATGAGTAACTGCACGTTTTCATTCCTCAGTGCCATTCCCTCTCTCTTATATGTATCAGCCCATTCATTTTACATCAAGAATTTAGCCTTTTGCTTTCTGCTGTGGCTTTGAGCATGAGGAATGCATTAAGGGAAATACCAAAGTGAAGAACTCACACTTTTCTCTGCAGCTAGAAGAAGCAGCTTTCAAAAATCAAAGTACTGTCTCTACAAGTTAAACCCTGAAAATATTAAAATTGGTTTTGAAAATAAAATTAATCTTTTGGGCTATGTACATTTCTGCAGTTGTGAATTCTAGACTCAGTTGGAAACCTTCTAATACATACTTCCTCTTTAAAACAAAAGATGTATCACAGGAATGGCAAAATGTTTAGGTGAAAAGATCTGCTAAAAAATGAAAATACATCTAGATCCCAAGTTATATTTGCATTAATAGCTGGCACTGCAAGAGGGTCATCAAATGGAAGAATAAAGATGGGTCCATTTCAAAATCCTGTTCTGGTTCCCATGTAGTACCATGTAGTTTTTTTATAACTGAGAATCAGATCATTCTCCTGTCTGTGATTAAATCTTTTAAGTTAACTCAGTTAAATAAAGTGTGGTGGTTTTTCCTTAAACATTGTAGGGAAAAAAAACAAACACAAAAACCCCCTAATAAACAAACCCCTGGGTTTGCTTTTTTTTTTCTACAGCAAAGGGAATGTGTTTCAGTTCTTGCCTTGGTTCCATGTAGTGTCTTGACATGAGAATTTTCAAAGAAGTCAGTGACAACTGTCACCAAACAGTCCCATGTCCTGGTCCTGGGAGCTTTTCTGGGCCAGTGTAGAGGGAATCTGAACCATCTACATTTACCTAAAGTATTCCCAAAATGAGGTGCAGCATTCAATTCACTGAACCACTTCCCACTTGGACTATTTCCTCCCACGTAAAACACAGAATGCTGGCTGCTCACCAAATGTTCTGTATCTGGCCTGGAATCCAAAGCCTGTGATGTGGGAGTCGGTGTAGAAGTTGAGCAGGACAGGTCCAAAGACACTGACAGGGGCTGGGACCTCTTCGCCGCAGAGCATGATGAGAGGATGGGAGGTAACTCTCGTCCCACTGAAGATGCTCACTCCATCATACAGACAAGTTCTGCTCAAGAGTGCTGGGGCTGCAAGGACACAAAATGCTTATTTGATCCCTGAGCTGCAGGACCATACAGACCTCAAACAGGGCAAGAACTACATTTCACATCACCTTCCATTCCAGGACGTTGGGATCTCGTCTGCTCGCTGGGGGAGCAAATGCCAATATTTAACATGCAGTAGAAGGCAAAGAGACCTTGTATATACAACATCAACCTGATCTCTTTCAACACATGTTATCAAGCCTGGAGAAGGCTCCAGACCCCTTGAGCTCCTGGGAGTTCACAGATGAGCGAACATCTATGAGGAGATGAAAGGACCTAACAAAAACAATCTGTAAAGATTTGGAGGTGACTGAGCGACAGGAAAAAAACCAATGATTTTTAAGAGCTCAGGTTATCTTATCATGTTTAGCAACAATGGGGCAGTTACTTAAATAGTTCATCAGTAGTTAACTAACAGGGAATCATCTCAATTTAACAGAAGAGATGCTGAGCCTGCTCTTGCAGTGGAGTGATCCCTGCAGATTGTCCAGTCAAAACAAGCTCCCTCCTAGTGTTGTAGGAAACAGGATGACTCCTGCCGAGCAGGATGACAAATAGGAATGGATGGATAGTTCTGTTTCACAAGAAGAGCAGAGTGAACCCAACAGTCAGCGATATTTGAGATCCTCTCTGGAGCTCTAGTTTAAAGATCCCCCCTCTCTCAATCAAGACAATGCAGTCCAATGTGCCTGACAACTATGCCAACAGGGAAATACGGTGCTCATCTGTCTCCAATAAGAGCAATTAAGCTGAAAACAACCAGCCACGTCAGACAGCTGGTTACATTGTTGATAAAATAATTAATTAAAAATATTCTTCATGTCCTACCCCATTACAGAATCACACAGAATCACAGAATGTTAGGGGTTGGAAGGGACCTTTGGAGATCATCTAGTCCAAGCCCCCTGCCAGAGCAGGATTCCCTATTATGAGAACACTGGAGAACGTGATACAATCAAAAAAAATTATCCATTTTAAAATGAAAAAAAAAAAATGAAATGGGGACCAGTGCAATTTCAGAGTGAGAAAGATTTGAACAAGCAACCCAGTCCTTTTCTGGAAAGACTTTGGAAAAGGCATGAAGTGAAATTGATTTCTCAGCAAGGGTCCACCATACCTGTCACAAGCTGTTTCAAGCTGCTGCCCTGGAGATACTAAGATGGTTATGTACGACTGTGAGCAAAAGGATTAATTTCTAGCTTTGAATCCTCATTGTTTGGGCCAGTAACACTCATGATCCACAAATCCTGGCAGGACTGATGATTGTTTGATCTCTATCCTGCAACTCATCCTCCTGTTTACACTTTTTCTTACTTTCTCACCATACGAAATCATTGTTCTGTAAATAATCCCCAGCCTCAGATCCTTCTGTTCTGTCTCCTCATATCATACTTCCAGCCTCTACACATGCTCAGCACATAATCAGTGTTTCTTCTTTCTGGTTTATTTCCTCTAACTCCATCATCTCAGATCTTTTCTAGACCAACCACTGTCCCTTGCAATACAATGGAACAGCTTTCATGAGTCTCCAAAGATCTTTTCTCAGCCAGATGTCAGCCTGAGCTGGCAGGCACTTTCCACATAGCTACTGTTGTTCTTTTTCATAAAACCTTGTCTACTAAGAGCTTTTCCTCTTCTTTCTGGCATTGCTGTTCTCTCTTCCAGCTGATCCATGAGGATTCAATGAGACGCCTCCTCTCCTGTCTTTCCTTATCTCCACATTAGCTCTGTATAATCTCACTTGCAAGAACAGAGGCAACTACTGTCTCTATGCTGACCCCATAAGTCTGCTTCCCTCCTTCAGGCCTCTTTCTCTTCAGACCAAAATCTCATTTCTGTCTCTCAGTCAAAAGGAAATCTTTCCCCCTGCCCCCTCTCAAGTCTTCCCTTGCATCTTCTTTCTTTCCAGCTTCACTATTTTGCCTGTCCCTCACTAGGTCTGTGCCTATGATTTGGATCCCTGTAGGTCACCACATCCAGCCAAGATGCAAATATTCTCATGTTATTGTTTGCAGTTATTATCTCTAGGATAAACTTTTTCCTATCCTTCCACACAGCTATGACTCTCTCTTGATAACAGTCATTTTCCCAGCATGGACAGGATACTATTTATCCCTCTAGCCTTGGCAATATTTCTTCCAAACTGCTGGAAAGATCAGTTATTTGGGCTGGCATTAGGAACATAACTCTCTTCCTTTGAATGGCTCTATTTGCTTTCAAGGCCATTTGTTATCTAGCTGCACTCTAGCTATTAACTCTCGGTACACCTCAGCATGGACACATTGACTTCTGCCTCCAAAGTTCACATGAGAAGAGCTTCAGTTTTCCTTGCATTACCTTTTGAAATACACCCTTGTGTTGTCTCCCACTGAGCCGAAATTTGTCTGTTAATCTGCCTGTTATTGCCTATGAAGGAAATCCATGCCACCTCTATGGCACATCAGGTTCTGTGTTTAAAGAGCTTTTTTTACTTCACAATAGCAGCAGATGAATCTAGAAGATGATCTAACCTAGATGTCTATCTTCAGGGTCTCAGAGTCAGATAAAAACAATTTTTTTCTTCCTACCTGAGTTAGATTGTATTTTGATCACAAAAATCAACAAATGAGGTTTCTTCAGTTCTTTCTTGCTCTGTAACTTGCTTTTTGGGTGCTTAATACGTAGTTAATAGTTAGTACTTGCAAGTCACATTCATTTGGATCCAGATACTGACACTGTGTCACTGCTGTGGGGTAACTGCCTCTTTTGGAGTCATTCTTAATCAGAAGAGGCATCTCATCATAACTGAAATCATGACTACTGTACAGCAGAGGTCTGTGACTAACCCATGAAGTCATCTAGTTTTGTACCAACCACTATCACCAGTTGCCTTCTAGTTTCCTGGAAAAGATATCTCAGCCAGTTAAGGTCAATGAGATATGTATGCCTTAGAGGCATTATTTTAGATACTTCATTACTAAACAATCATGAAAAAAAACATTGGATTTATTTTGAGAGATCAAATAAGTAGTAAATTATGTTAATTGGGCATGCAGCTAAACTTTAAAAACCCAGTCCACAGCATATGTACTAGTATGGTTAAAATTACAACAGACACACTCAGCAACCATCTCAGCAGGTGCAGTGCTTCCCTGCACATGGAGTAGCTAAAAATGTTGTAACAGATGCTACCCAACATTGTCATGCCTCTGTGAAAGGACTAAGGGAGTTCATGCTGGAAACCCTTAGGCACATGTGCTAAACATCTTCCCTGGGACGGCTGAATAAGTTTTCTCTCCTGCAAGACAGTTTGCAAGATCATGGTTTCAATCTTCTTTCCAGTTTGGACCCAAAATTTCTCTTTGCTGCAGGGATGCTCTTGAAGATTTTGTGACAAATAATAATAATGAACTACTGAAAAGTCTTATACTTCCTTTTTTATAACTGCATGGCCTTTAACTCATATCCACAGTTCTCTTCTTTCATGTGACTAAGGAATTGTAGCTACAATAAGGAAGCTTATAACAATAAGGGAGCAAATTGCCCTGCAAAAAATAGAATATTTTTACTATTTATTCAGGTCTATGTTTATCATTATGTCTGCGTCACTTACCTCTCTGCTTCAACCCTCTTGAAAATAACAGCTTGAATCCATTTCTATATTAACTGACTGCACAGGCAGTATACAGACTATAGTACACACTGGAATTATTAAGAGCTGATTACCTTCCAAGTGGAAAGTCTCAAACTCGAGGACCACCAGTGACTGTGGTCCCTGATCTATGATGTAACTGCAGTTCAAGTTGTTATCATACTGACTAGGGTAGTTAGGAGAGACGATACGACCTGCAGGGCTGGTGAAATTTACTCCACATCCTGCAAACATAAATAAACCAGACATAGTTAGGGTCCAGGTGATAACATCCTTCTGATTTTGCAGTGAGAAAACCAAAAATCATTGAATCATAGAGTCCTAGAATGGTTTGGTTTGGAAAAGACCTTTGAGATCATCTCATTCCAACCTCCCTGCCGTGAGCAGGGATGCCACCCACCAGACCAGGTTGCCCAGGGCCACATCCAACCTGGCCTGGAACACTGGAACACAGCCACAACCTCTCTGGGTAACGACGCAAGGATCTCACCTCATCTCTCCTTAAGAGCCTGTCAAAAAGCTGGGGCCAGTAGGATACATCAGGATGGCAAATGTAGGTCTTACACACACATGGAGCAGTGTTTTGGGGAAACACAGAGCCTGCCTGCCTACAGCCTCACACAGTATCTGGCCTTGGGTTTTCTCTTTATTTTAAGCTACAGGCTTAGAAGAGTGCAGTGCACAGTGAAATGCTGCTATGAGATCATGAAGCTGTGGCTGTCTCCACTAAGAGGCTGTTAGTTGTCACTGACAACCTTAGTGCAGACATTACAAAAACAGAAGCAGTTTCAGTTCAGAATTCTGTATCCTTCTCTCTGCTTGAATCCAGGGAAAGGAAAGTGGTTTCCTTTGACAGCATCCTACCAAAAAGAAACCAGCCAACTGTAACTGAGCACTACCTCCTACACTTCTGGTGGCTTTGGCTGTCACAAAGCACATGCTAAAGTTAAAGGAATGGAGAGGTCCACCTGAGAAATGCCACTTGAGCTGAATGGCATACAAAGAAAAAAAAAAAAGTAAAGCAATGCAAAGACCAGAGCAGGTGGTGAGGAGTCATTTCTTCTCCTGAGAGCAACTTATGTGAAGGGCATGGGCTACCCCATACACAGGGGAAATTACCACAGTTTTATCGTGTGCCTTCAAAAGATAAACAGAGATGAAAATTCTAAAGGAGTAGCAGATCAGTCTTCCTTTTTAAAAGATTATGCCTTTGGCTTCCAAGCAGTTTAACTACAGAGAAACACATTTTAATATGTAAAGCCTATTGATTTCTTCTTGGCACACTGAAAAGGCAAAGGTGGCTAAGAATAACTGCAGAGTTACAGCTGTGTCATGGAGGACCTTCAGCAAGTCCAACACCAGAGCACGCAGTAACTCTAAGGAAACTCTTAGTTTCAAGAGCTGGGCAAAGGCTTCAATACCTTGTTGGACTGAGATCTGAATTGCTACGCACAGATCAAACCCTAACCCAAAGCATTCTATGATTCTGTGAAAATGGATTGATAGAGCAGCCATCTGGCTTTACTGTTACTTACTGCTTATGAAGGATGCAGAGAAACCTGACCCAGGAGCATCCTGAGACTGAAACACTGTAGTTATCACATTGCTTGGAGAAACAACAGGATCAGGAGCTGAACTTCCACATCCTGTGGTTAACAAAGCTGCTGCTTCTTCATCCTTTCCTCTCCACACCTGACAAACCCAGATGGGAAACAGGTTAGTGCCTTCAAAGCTCATGTTGTCTGTGAAACCCACTAGGAGTTGCATATGCAATTCTTATTCCCGCAGACCCAGGATGTCATTCACCTCCCACTGAATCTTAGAGGTCCAAGTCCCTCTGCAGTCAGTGGAGAAAAAAAGACTTCTGCAAGGGGTGAACCACAGTCAGTACCTCAGGTTGCCAGGAACCTCTGAAGGGCACCCTGAATACCATCTGCTCGAGCACTGCTAGTAGCAGGGGCGACACAGATCGGGTCCAGGGAGGAAGAGGAAAATGTTTTATGCCCGTTATTACCTACCTCCATTTTGTCTCTGCTCACTTATCTCCATACAGCCTGTGAATATCAATAGCTGTGCATACAATGAATTATTAAATGCACTGTTTATGTGAGTCATAAGCCAAACAAACCCCAAAACTGCCATCCTGGGGTAATACAGAGGCATCAAATGGGAAGATATTGATCCTTAATATCTAGCCTTGCTAAAAGACTACAATAAAAAAATATTCCCATTTTAGTTATGTTGTGTTCACTTGTTCTATGATAAATATTAAATAATGTAGAGGGTGAACTAAATAAGTCAGCAAAAATATAATAAAGAAAAATATACTCTTTTTTCTTTACTTTCTAATATTACTTCAGCTGTACCAATATCCAGTTGAAGTTCAATCAAACCATGCATTCTAGAAGCACATGCAGGTTCAGGCAGGTGTTTATGTAAAACCCTCTTCAGGTATCTGCTTAAACATGTACCTGAGGCTCACAGTTTAAACACTGAATTTCAACACACCTATAAAATGAAACATAGACATAAATGTTTGATATTTTTGAGTGCTTAAATAATTTCCTGAATCAGGAAGTTTGTTGCCAAGGATCTCAAATCTCTGCTTTCAGGAAAAAAAAAAAAAAAAATCTACTCTAATAATAAATTTGGTTTTCACTGATGTGTTAGAAGAGATTTTCCCTGGTACTTGATACCAAAAATATATCAAAACCAAATAGCATTTGATTTTTGAAATAATGTGCTTGAAAGAAGTCTAGTGGAACTGGAACAACCAGATGAAATTGCGGATTGCTCTCAGCAGCCACCCTAGGAAGGGTTAGCCAAGGTTCAGTCTGTAAGTGCTGGCACATGAATCACCTCATTCATCTGGCAGGTGCCTGAGGCAGGGGATGCTCAAAGGATTAATAGAAACAGTTGATGGCCTGGCCAAGGTTTTGCAAAGTCACTGTTGATTTTGGATTCCTCTTTCTTGGCTGCTCAGCTTGGAATGAATGGCAGAAATTTACACCTGTCCCACAGTGTTTCATACCCAGACATCTTCATCCATCTCAAACTGGACATTCAGAAATGGAGGTGCACATCACCACAAAAATCAGATTTTTCTCAAAATGAAATTCTAACACCCTGACTGGGAGGATTAAGAATTTCATATTAGTGAAATTTATTGTAACATATTAATTCAATTAATCAGAGGAGCAGGCTATGAAAAGACATAGCTAACAGTACTTTTTTTCCACAGCCTTTAAAAAAAAGGCTGTGGCTGTGGTTTTTTAAGTCAGCAAGTACAGATCAAAGGTAGAGCTCCTCAAGCCTTCCTACATGTTGTCAAATGATGTTTGCCCTTTATTTCAAGTGGGAGTTGTACTGCTATGGAGAAAATGAGCACAAACCCACTGAATACATGCCAAATGCCTGAGTAAAAAATGACACTGAAAAATTCAAAGCATGTCCAGTCCATTCTACTACTTTGAAAACAAGTGGCTCTTCACAACCTATGAAAGATAAGAATGCTATCTTTGTTTTTTTGAGATTAGAAAAGGAAGGATTAGTGCAACTGGGACAGTTTATGCACATATGAAGAGTTTTGAAGAATTATAGTGTCCTGTACCTGGTTTTTTTTTCACTCACTGGAGTAGTTGAAAAGGTCTTTTCATTGCACTGTATGTTCTCATTATTTCCTGGTTCTGAAGCCAAACGTACTTTTTATATTTCCCACTTTTGGGGCAGCAGGTAGGGTGATGGGACCCTGCAGGAGGTGGAACCTCAACAACTGATTGATAAAAATTAAAAGCAAATACAAGCTAGCTCTCAAGGCACACAGAAAAATGACTGTGACTGCACTGGTACGTGGACTTCAGTTTCTATTTCCTGAATTTTGTGCCTTGCCAATCCTAGTCATGATGACTGTAAAACAGGATTCTGGAATCACAACTTCTCAAGGCCAGCAATTATTTTACCTTCACATAACTGCTCTGGCAGCTTCCACTGCTATCTGGAATCTGGAAGTTACTGTGGAAAGTCATCTCCAAGTGTTTGCTTTCATGAGCAATGATGGTCCACGTGCATCTGGTGTTCGTGGGAAAGCTTTGAGGCCAGTGAGGAGACTTGATCGTACCATGATCTGAGTGAATGATTCCACCACATCCTGCAAAAAATAGCAACAGGTGGAGAAGTGTTCAACTACTTCCTGTTGGTGTCAGCTTTGAATGGCTCCTTGCTTCTGTGCCTGCAAGAGTGAGAGAGGAAAGCCCTGACACCCATTCAGACTTCATTTACCCCTCTTTTAGTTAATTTTCCTTCTCCCACTCCTGCCGCAGGGAGGTAGTTAAACCCTAGAGGAGGTCTCTCTTTGTACTTCACTTTCTCTTCTGCAGGAACTCCCTCTCCTTGCCAGTTCATACTTTTGCTCTGGTCTATTGATATACTCCTGACAATTGGAAGTGAGCATTGCTTAGCGAGAAAGCAAGGCTTAGGAATATGTTGAGGAGCTTCTCCCGAGGCTGTGCAGGTTCCTTCCCACACCCCAACAGCCTGCACATCATTCAGAAAACACCTTAGGGAAGAAGGCTCACTCTACTGCTGCATCGTATTTTTCCTCACTCCGCAACATAAAAATATTGCAGTTCCACGTGTGAATCTACTCAAGCCACAGCTGTTCACTCAGGGCAAAATGGTGACTTCTCCTGCAGCCCTGTGGATCTCAGTGGCTGAAAAGTATCCCTTTAAAAATTGCTAACTGGTTTGTTTATAAGGGGGAAGAGCTGGTCATGGCTCTTTGGCAGCTCATGCTCTTATACATGGTAAGTTAGTTGATTTGAAACACACTTGCAAAAACCATGCCAAGAATCATTTACCAGGGCTACATGCACTGTCGTGGCTGCCTGTTATTATTTCAGACACCACGTAGTAAAAGGATGAATAAAGAGCAACTTTCTACTTTTTTTCTCTCTCTTAACAGAAATATATGTATTAGTTTGAAAAGCAAGATTTTATCTTTCATTCTTCTGTGTTAGAAAGGGCAGTGGTGTTCAGAAGGATGCGAAGTCAGGTTCTGCTCACACATACAGAATGTGAACGCAGAGGACAAAGTATCAGTGGGGAAATGAGAAGAAAGCTCTGGAAGGGAATCTGGTCTAGAAAGAGGGAAATCTCCTTTCACAGAGAGAACAGTGACTATGCAGATTGTGTTATGCTGAGTCTACTACATCACTGAAGAGTGGTATTCCTTGCACATGAAATCCCAGCAGCAACAGGGAAGTGTCAGAACCCTGCTGAAGTGGCAGTGTGTATTCACACCAGCACAGACCATTGGCATGTTTCAGAAGCCACTCCATCAGCTGACTGTCTGAGTACTGCTAGATCACTAAGTGATGGAAAGGTGATACCAGCATCAGACAGAAGGTTTGCAGCAGGAGACGACTCTAGGGAACACTTTGTACTGAGATAGGAAGGCACAATGCATTCTGCTCTGCCACCAGCCAGCACATCTACACCTGCTTTGGTCACCTCCTGAAGGAGTATGCTACCTTTGATTTGTTTTAATCCAGAGAGATGATCATTTCATCAGTGGGAAGGTAGAATTTTCAGGTGTTCCAATTCAATCCTCTATCTGTGCCACCTTCAAAAGCATGCCAGCCTCTCCAAAAAAGTGGAAGAGTTTTGGGCTATTGGCTTCTTGAAGAAGTCCTTTCTGCCTCTCTGCTTTGAAACTGATCTCTTTCTAGTTTTAAGTGTTCAAACCAAATCAAACTGTGAAACAATTGTTATTCAAGAAATGGAATGTCTCATAGTCACTGACAATAGATCCCACTGGGAGGATAATGGGCATGGTATCAGTTTACAGACATCCAGAAACCGCCAGCGTGAGGCTTCAAAAGCATAAAATCAGTCCAAATTTGATTCCTTTGTGTGAGATCAGGCAACACTGGTTTAATACTTGACTTTTTAGTGCTGACTTCTCTCAGGAGCTCTGAAGATGTTGGCACGTACTTCTTTTGTTCTTCAATGACAACTTAATTACAGAGGAGGGATCCTATTTCATTTTGTGGCTGAAGAGGCATGAGGTACCGATGCTATCTTAAACATGGCAAAATCAGGAATTTTTAACTCTTACCTAGAGATTCTGCTGTCCAGGTTGCATAAAAGCCACCTCCTTGAATTGAGTGATCAGAGTTAAAGATGATGACTAGCTTGCTGGAACCAGACCGAATAGTGCCAGGGGATGTGTCTCCACAGTACCTCCCTATGACAGGAGATCCAGGAGAGCCACCATTCAGGATAGTAACAGAGTCCCACTTACACAGTGAGTGTTTTTCCATGTGGAAAGCTGTAAAAGTAAGCTGCAACACACAAAAGGGACATTCAGAAGCTAACACCAGACACATCAGCAGACAGGTTAGAGCAATTCCATCCAGATCCTGTAAGCATCCTAGCACAGAGCTTTCTGGATATGGTCAGAAATACAACCCTCACTTCACCTTGATGCTTTCCTGCAAGTATTGCTTGGAGTCTTGTCACTGTTAAGTAGCAGCAGCTACTTAGCATTAGGAGAGAAATGGAAGAGGAATGCACAGGCTCAAAACAGGCAGTACTGAGACTTAACTGTAAGTTCTTGCAGGTTTTTTTTTTCTTCCTGTTATTTTGAATCAGAACACTTAACAGTTGCTAAAAATGATGCTAGTTTCCATTCAGTCTGAGAGAACCAGTTGCGTGGTTGGTTCCTGTGGACCTGGATACATCACACAAAGAGCCTGGGCTGGGCAGGCAGCCTCTGACCCTGCCTCCCTCCCACTCTGATGACATTTCTCCTTGGAGGGATATGCATATGTGTGGGATTTCCAATTCAAAGATTTAGATTGCTGATCCAGTAGACTCCTGGGGTTGCTGATGTTGAAATATTGAAGTACAGTAATGACTGCCTGGCCCTCTTCCAATAAGGCTTTTTTTCCAGTTCCAGGGTAGGGAACTTTGCAGAAAAGTTAAGCAAATACATAGTGCTTCTTCCTGTAGCCTTTGTGTATATTCATTTCCAAAAGAACTCTGCCTGAGGCAAAGACCAAATAAAACTTTAGCTCAAATGGTTTGGAACTTTACCAGCAACTGGAACTGGCAGCTCATACTGGAAAAGGTTAGACTGCCTTCAGTGAGGAGACTGCTACTCAGTCCTTTGAAAAGAGAAATTCACTTTCATCTGATTAAGATTAGGTATTCTTTAAACAAATCTGTGGCTTAAATAGAAATTTTCTGTTCTACTACAACAATCCTGAATTCCTTGCAGTAAGTACCCGAGCAGTGGTCAGAATGTCATTGCAGCAGAACAATTAGGAGTATGAGTTTGCATTTCTAAGAGACAGCTTTGCAGTTGTAAATAGGGAAAATGTGACAAGGAAATTAGTGAGACATTAGGTATGAAAATCTGCAACCTGTGTTTTCAGATATTTTCCTGGGCTGGACCTCAGACATGACAGACCTGTTCTCCAAAGGGTCAGTAAATGATTCAGCAAGTGAAGCTTAGCAATGCCTGATCATAAAGGTGCTTAAATTGCTCTTTCAGCAGTTTGGCTCAAGACAGTAGCACCTGTTAACAGTCATTGGGAAATAAGAGTAGCTTCCAGACTAACCATTAAGACACCGAAGTAATTTTCTGGTGGGTGGTAACTTTTCTGCAGAGATGAAAAACCTTCAGCCTTATGTTTAATCTCATGATAGTGAGAATATTGACTCATCTCTAATATCATGAGCCTACCCTAAACTTACAAAGTCATTGTTCAAGGGAGAAGGCAGTGCTTTGAGGTCAAGTCAGACTAGGATCCCCTTTCTTTTCAAAAAGCACGACCAGGTTTGGTCTGTTAGTTTTGTTTTCCCCTCTTCCTTAGGGAAGCCTGATGGGGAGATATTTCATTCCTCCATATTTCTCATTTTCCAGACTGTCTCAAATCTGTTTCTCAGAGGGTGCTTCTGGCCCTGCCAGCTGCACACAAAGCCATTGCATGTGTTACTCACAGTGATGGTGTCACCTTCAGGAGCTTCCAATAACCAGGAACAGTGATTCAGATTGCTGTAAGGCTCTGGGTAGTTTGGACTTGAGATAACTCCACTTTCACCTGCCTGTATGCCACCACAGGCTGGAGAAAAAAAAGCAACATTTCAGTACATTTTAGGAACTAAACCCTACCATCAGATGAGTGGAAAACTATTCATCTTGTACTGGTACTAAACTGTAAGTTGGTCCAATACAGGTAAGGATGAACAGCTTACCTGGGAAGGTCCAATCTAAAGTCTTTCTCATTGAATAGTGAATAAACAGATGCAATGACCTTGAAACTTTGCATTTATCCTGATACTTAATATAGCTCTGCAAAACCTCTGCCAGCTGACACTTACAGCTGCCTCTTCCACCTTATCTTCCATTCATTTATCTCAGGCTCCTAAACAAACCAGCACCATTCTTGGACAAACAGAGCCAAGTCAAACACTTAATGATGTGGCTAGACAAGCAACAAGGCTAAATTGGGCTGTGACAGGAAGAATAATTGTGCTGGCACATAAATGGCAAAGTGGTGTAATTTGCACTGATATGATTTCAAGTGGATGTCAAAACGACTGCAAAGGTTCAAGCAGCAGAATGCATTTCAGACATGGCAGCACTCTGGAGGCCTGCTTGGAGACAGTCAGACTTGGCTGGTGTTCCCTATTGCATCTCTATTCCCAAGAGCAGCCAGCTGTTCTCAGTGTTGCACTCTATTGCAAAAGCTCAAACATGGTTCAGGGAATGGGAACAAGGAGGCAAAAAATAAATCTCAGAGTTCTGTTGCTAGCATACACTTGCCTTAGATGGCTATAAATAGTGGCAGGCATGGTGTAAGTTTTGAGGCCCTCTTGGAGAGCTGATCCCATGGTGTGTATTCACAGTACTGCAAAGTGAATGGCAATGGTCCCCAGAAGTACCTCAGCCAGTAAGGGCAACAGTCTACCAAGTCATTTACCTTCAAATGTGTAATGGGCCAAGAATCCTTTATCTTCTGTGTTTGCATCACTTACAAAGTGTAGCCAGATCCGGGGAGCAGCTATGACTAGTGGCACAGATGGTGCAGCCTGACCACACAGTTTGGCTATTAGATCTCCATCAGCATCCCCTGAGTAAAGAGAGAAGAAAAGTAGACATTTGAATCTCTAAAGAGCTACAGTAGTGTAAAGGAATTTATAGGACAAATATACATTTCATTTTGTTTTCACAAGAAAACAGAGAAAAATACATATCACACTTCAGAACTGATTGGACCTGTTAACGTCTGATATGTTGTCAGGAGAGGGAAGATGAGTGTAATAGCATTCCTCATGACATCCAAGCAATGACATTCCTAGGCTTTCTTTCCTGATAACAACAGGCTGCTGGCCCCAAAAGTCTCCATTCAAAAGCCACTCCTATTTCCACACAGAGTGGCTTGTCTTGCAAAGACAGGAGAGCAAGAGGGAGAAGCTTTGGACACTCTTCAAAGCCCTTTCACAGTTATTCCAGGTAATGTGGCTGAGGAACTTAATCTTTCTGTCATAGACAGTGACACAGCCACCATCTGAAATGCCTTTGAAGCATGGGAATAAAAAGTGACATATAATAACATTCTATTAATGTCAGTTACACAGAGAAATGCTAAACTCTGTCTTGTTAACATACACTAATAATTATACTCAGCTGTACAAGCAGAAGACATTCATGATAAATTATGGTTTGGGAAAAAATAGTAATAACTATTTTAAGCATTAAAGCGTGCAGTGCTCTTTTTCTTCTTGGCAATTCTCATGAGGTGATTGTGAGAGCTGTGACCCAGGTTACTCAGGCTCTGCAGTGTGACAAGTGACACACACCACTCACTGCTTTCATGAATGGCCAGTTGGCCAGAGACCTAGACTGCTGATAAACAGAAAACATAAACTGGAAGACTGAGCTGCAAGATTTAGTTCTAACTGAAGGGAATGGTCTGAGAGACTAAATCAAGAGTCTTCCACAAAAGCCAAAAGTTAGTAGAGTCTTTCACTGTAAGCAGAATGCTCACCTCTACTACCACATACAGACCACATGCACAATCCTGATAATAAGGTAACAACATCTTACCCTATGAAATTTGAAATGGTCTACCTTTTTAGGTGAATATATCTCAGTGAATACGCAAAGACAATTCTGCTTCTTTTTTGTACAGGAAACAAAAGAATTTTACACATCTCTGTTTCCTTTGGGGTCCCTCAAGTGACTTGCTATTGAATTGGACCTTTTTGCAAATCCACACTTGCTGGAACCTGGTTTCCAAGGAGCATCTGCTTCAAGTTAGTGATATTCTGCACTATTTGCATCTCGGTGTTCATTAAATGTTACTTGTCAGCATACACAGCTGAATTAGGACATTCTGCCTTTGACATGAGGCTGGTTGTGAAACTGAAGATCCATTAGTATAGCCAAAATTAACATTATCTAAATGGCAAAACTGTGTAGAGTAACAGAAGTTTCCTTTTATCCCCCTTCTTTTTTTTTTATTGGTTGTTTTGCCTGTAGGCCTGAGGTTCACAGTAAAATCAGAGTAGTAGGGACAGGTGAGTAACACTCCAGGTATATTTTATTATTTCTTTTTCTGAGTTCTATTTCTATTATTTCCCACCTCCAGCATGTTCACGGGAGGGAACTGTTAGCCTACAGAGCTATGCACCTTTGGCTCTACATGGGAGAAACTGATGATATACAGCCAAGAGCTCTCCTTCAAATGAACGCAAATAAGGATGGAACAGATTCCTGCTCTCAACCCTGCTGCCTCTCCCACTGACCTTTCAGAAACAATTTCCTGGTAAATCAGAACCTGCTCCCTCCAGGACTCACAGATACAAGCCTCTCAGAGAAGAAGACAGCTGGAGCAGCTGGAGTTCTCACACTACACCTGGAATTAGCTGAGTGACTTTCGTATGACATTTCCAGTTGCTTGTTCTTATGGATAGCTAAAGATGCTCAAATATGCAGAGATCTTATTGGTGCATTAATCCTGTGATTGCTTCCCTTTTAAATGCTTTAGCCTGTATTTTGTGATGAAGTCTTACAGGAAAGATAGATTTGTTTTTGGAGAATCATTTTACAGAATACCACAGTGGGGTATGAAGCCAGTACGCAGCCCAGAGGCCCAGAGTAATTCAAGCATTCTTTACTCCACTCCTCCTGTCCCTAGAGATATTTCAGGAGCAGGGGAAGAATGGTCTGTGGATGAAATGGATTTATTTTGATGATTCCAACTTCTCCTGACTGTCATCTTTCAAGGGAGATGAAGTGAAATTTGTATTGTCCCTTGTAAAGAGAGAGTCAGGTGTGTATGGCAACCACCAAAACTATTTATCCCCCAAAGATACCTATAGCTACTTTTCTGCTTCCTCCCATGAAAGAAAGAGTGAGCAAATCCATGTATCCATTGCTCTGGAAGTGAAATCCCACTCTTGGTCTAGGAAGCAACGTGGAAGGCATGCATGAGAACACTCTCAAACATACAGATCCCACAACAATCACTCTCTGCAAACACACATGAACAAGATTTGGCGCACACACACAGTTGCACCACTGCCTGGAATTTTGACAGGCTTAATCCATTGCTCTGCTGAACACACAAACCTATTCGTAGCTCCAGGTAGTCATACTGGCAGTCCTGGTGATGTTCCAAGTGGAAATCCTCAAAAGAGATATATATGGAGGAATTATAGTGGGAGGGGTTTTCAATGGTCCATTCACAGTTCAAGTTACTTGTGTAATTTCTGACACCATCATAGCCGGGAGAAAAGAAGTTCCCACCTGCATATCCCATCAGGGTTCCACCACAAACTGCAGAAACAAAGTACAATTAAAAAAATAGTTGTAATTCTTGTAGGAAGAGAATGCTTGCCCCTGTTTGTTCTAATGTGTCTTTTCATAATTTACTGTTGTACACAAGAGAACTCTTGCCTAGTGGCCCAGAATTTATGGGCAAGTCTTTAAAAATACCTGTGTAAAACAAAGAAACAATTATTCATGGCATCAAATACAATATTTCAGGAGCACTATCAACACTAGAAGTATTATTTAACATTTCAGTACTGCTCAGCCCTAGCCATTGCCTAATTCCAGACTCTGGAACACACCCTCAGGAGCAGGACACTCATACCACAGTAGGATGCCTGAGGGAGGGTTGGAAAATCAAGTCTGAAAGACTCAGGGCTGTAGAGTTAAGGCTTTGCCAGCTGCCTCCCCTCTGGAGGCTGAGCTTGCACAAGTAGGTTAGCTGCACTCTGTCACAAGCCACAGTAAATTCATTAACCCCCTGAGTAATAAGGGAGCACTTGCACTGTTCAAGTTGTCCATGGCACTTTGCTTTTTGAATCTTTCCATGCAATAAGGCCACTCCAGACCATCTCTTACTCAAGACTAAGTACAGAACAATACACCAGAAGTGAGAATAAGGACTGTCATCCATAATAGAGGTTGTTCTTTTCGTTTGAAGTTTGACACAACAGCCATGAAGTTCAGAACTTCCAGAGGTTCTCATTTTCTCACACCCTTTCAACTAACTAAAGATATGTGATTGACTCCCACCAAAGAGATGTGAGGTAGAAAAAAAGGCACCAGAGATTCCTTCTTTAGCACATTTTGTGACATGCACCAGTACTTGCACTATGAAATGATTCAAAGGTCAAACACTTCATTCAGTAGCACACACTACCTGCATCTTCCCCAGACGTGTAGGAGACACTGAAGCCTCTGGTTGCGTAGGACATATCTGTCACCAAAACAACTTTCATTGTGTTTCCAGAGGATCTCAGCTCAGTGCCTGGATCTACCTCACCACACAGCTTGGCCAACTGTGGGGAGTTCTGCCTGAGGCCATTGTAAACCTGCGGGGTCAGAAAAAACTCTTGAGATATCAAACACAGTCTTGTGAGCATCTCCTGTATCATTTAACAGCGCTTCACATCCTTAACACAAGGTTCATCGATGTCCCTCACTGCAGGGCAGTTCCCAAACCTACTCAAAACTTTGCAACACACTTCCATTGCCCTGAGCACGTGTGGCTCAGCAGTAAAACATCAACAATATCTTGCTTATTTTGGCAAAATACAAATGTATGCCATCTCTCTCTCTCTCTCACTTTTTTTAAGAAAACAAACAAAAAAGAAACCAGAACAGAAATTGAAACAGTTTGCCTGGGAAAAATACTATGCTTTCGCTCAGAATTTGTGTCTTCACTTAATGTCAGCTACTGATCATGTTCATTCTATTGCAAAAGATCATCTTTGTAGTCTTGCTAAAGCCAAGAACAGCTTTATCAAAAGCCTCCTCCACAATTCTTGGTGCTGGTGGGTATTTTTGATCAGATCAAACATTTCATTTTTTGATGATCCAGATGTAATTTTGCAGTTCTTTTCATTCAGCCTTTACCCTAGAGTTAATTTCCTTCTCTCTACTTTTATCTCAGCAGTGCAAGAGAGGCAGAAATGATGTTTCCCACTGAGATTTGTACTATGTCAGAGTGCTGAAGGCACAAAAGCTAGCAGGACAGATCTTCCTTTAAGAGAACATTACTTCATTAATCAATAAAAAGCCAGCTCCCCATGGGCTGTCTAAAGTATCTGTGAAGGAAAATAAGGGGAACATCTCCTACAAATCACAAGGTAGAGCTTCTTCACCCTCTCACACCAGTCCATGGGCTAGTTTGTGATCATGCTAAAGCCTATTCCTGTATCTATGGGAGTCAGAAGCTGAACTAGATCTTCCATCCCTGCAGTTTCATGGAGGACTCCTGCTTTTGAGGCATTTGTCCATCTGATCTGTGTGCCAGCTTTGATTTCTTTTGTACTAAATAACAAAAAACTAAAATAACAATGATAAAATAACCAAAATCTATCTTTTTAGAGAGGAAGGTGATAAATAGATAGAATTTCTTGGGATTTTCTTTGAGAATATGCAAGGTTGAACACAATAGCAGCCCCCTGCTGCAATCTTTCACTGTCTTAATTGATGACAATAGATAATCACAGCAGCAACAATCTCCAAATTCAGAAGCAACCTGGACCTTGTGTCCACACAGGAAAAACATTGAAAGCTTTCAAAAAACACCAGAGCTTTTTTCAATAATTGATGAAGAGCCAATTCCAATTATTTCTTGGAGTCCTCTCCTCTACCTGACCACAACTCCAAAATTTCCATACTCTAAACCAAGCAGATGAGCTTAGACACCCTACAGAGCTAACTTTCTTCTCCTTAACTGTTTTCCCCAGGCTGTTATGATTTGTCTTAAAACCAGATGTAAATCTCTAAGTGACATTTCATCTCAATTAAGTCCATTAATGCTCCATAAAGGGATTAGGAAGAGTATTTTCTGCCTTCATGCCCTACTCACAGCCACATAATCTGATGAGCATCTCCAGTGTTCTTCAGTTTCCATGTCATTGAAGGTCAGAGTCACACGTCGACCTTCTTCCACAGTGATCCTCCATTCACACACTCGACTGTGCGGATACAGGTTGGGGTAGTTGGGAGAAGTAAATGTGCCAACAGGGGCAGTAAAATCCCCTCCACATTCTGAAATACCCAAATATTGAAACACTTCTTTAAGCATTACTTGGAGTTACAGCACAAAAAAAAAACCCAACCCACATTAATAATGCCAGACACGAGATCCTGAGTGGTTGATATGACATCTCCACCCTCTCCATATGTTTGTCTGAACAGCTAAGCTCCTGCCAGCTTTCAACATTCAGCCATAAATGTAGTTGAATATAAATTGACCATAGCAGCTTCTTTCAGACTAATCATTAATATTCTCTTCTCTGAAGGGCTCATGCCAGGCTTCAGAAACCTGAGGGACCCACAGGCTTCGATGTCAAGTGATCGAAGCCTCTCACTGTGGTGGGGGGTTGGACTAGATGATCTTTCAATCAGTTGGAGTCCCTTCCAACTCCTAACATTCTGTGATACTGTGTGACTGAGACATTTCTGCCTTTCAGGTGACTGGGCAGAGCCACACAGAATGAGCAGGGTCTGAGTGGGTAGAGGTGAAAGGGGATATGGTTTTCCTCTGCTGGTTAACAGAGGTAAAGAAGCAGCTTTCAGGGATTTTAAGCAACACTTTTTTTCAGTGCAATTATTTTGGGTTTTTCCTTTCTTTGATCTGAATATCAGATTCTGCTCTGAGGGAAGAACACTAAAGGTGTTGGGTACAGAGTGCATTTTTCTCCTGAGAGTAATGGTATAAATTCACCAGCTTACACTTTGTTTCCTTTTAAAATGCAGAGATATAGTTTAACAGAGTGGATAGGGAGATTTAGTTCCTTTCCTGCAGACTACTCTGATCTGTGTATCCCTCTGCACTAAATCTTTGCTAACAGTTTCTCTCCTGTGGTCACGTAACAGGGCCCTGGGAGTGGAATAACATTCATTTGGATTTTCTTTCCCTCTCTGTTATTAAACTGCAGAAGCAAACAGAGAAAGGAAGCTTTCAGCTGAGCTTTTAAAGGAGCTGTAAGGTGTGAAGGGCTGGCAGGAAAATTTTCAAGACTACTACAGCAACAAGCTTCTTAAAATATAGCCATATTTTGGCAGGACAAGCATTGCACATGCACTAGAGAACGTGAAAGAGAAGTGTGAAGCAGAAACAGATCTATGTCCTCAGTCCTGCTCAGAGCAACTCCTTGAAGCCACTGTGCTCAGGACACAAGGCAATGGGCACCAACTGAAACAGATGAAATTTCATCTGAACATATGCAAACACTTTTCACTGTCAGGGCTGTTGAACACTGGGAATAGGCTTTCCAGAGAGGTTTTGGAGTCTCTGTCCCTGGAGACATTCAAAACCTGCCTGGGCACAACTGTTGGCAATAACTTCTACCTGACCCTGCCTGAGCAGGGAGGTGGTTGGAACTCTCCAGAGGTCCCTTCCAACCTCAGTGGCTCTGCTGTTCTGTGATTCTGCTTAAAACCTGTTGGTTAAAATTGATTTGGTTTAGGGAGGTTGAAGGATGCCATTCACCTCAGAGGGACAGAATAAGAATGGAAAATAACATTTCGTTACCTTCCTCCCCATCAAGGGGGATGTGGGGAGGGTATGTTAAGGCATCTTTGGCCTGATCACTGGAGAGAAAAGGTGTAGAAGAGTGTGCTCCATTGTGTGACACCTACCACTGATGGCAACATCCATCAGAGCAGGAGACGCTTACCTCTCAAAGTTTCAGCTCGGCTAAGCAGTGATCAGAGACATCTATTCATATTTCCCTCCAGGTTTAAATTTAAGAGCAAACAGTATGCGCTACAATATCTGCTGTATCCATGGCAAATGTTGCTACCCTGAAAGTAACTTGCAACCTTAGGCATCGAACCTTCAGTACTGGAGTCAAAGCGCAGTCTGAATCCTCCAGCGTTGACCGATCCATCGGTGACAAATTTCACATAAGCAGAACTGTCAGAGGTGTCCACAGCATGAGGGAGACTATTACCACAGTACCTGCCCAACAAATTTCCTGCAGAAACAAATACAGAAAGATCATTTTCTATCAATATATTGTTTCTGGTGAAGAATCACTCTCCAGTTGAACCAGGCAGGCAGGAGAAAAACAGTAAAAGCGAGTTATTGCTGAACTAGAAGAGGTTTGTTTGCCTTATTTTGCTTCAGCAAGGCAGACAAGAAAATACGTTGTAGGTTGAAAAGGTTCACTTTGTACCCAAGGGGAAATGCTTTCAGGAACCTCTGTTGAGGTTTCATAGTAGAACTAGGAAGAGAAGACAAACACTGAGATAATCCCCAGACCAGATGCGTTGTATTCTCGAATCTCCACGAAGTCCTGTGTGCACCCAGTGGAGTTTTGGATATCTAGGCTTTCTAGTCTGATGGTTAGGTAGTGGCCCCTGGGGCCCTGCAGAAACCATTCACACAGCAGGTTGTCTTGGTAGTGAAGCTCAGGATACCCAATGCTTTCAATGATGCCAGTTTGTCCTGTCACTGTCCCACCACAGGGAGCTGCAAAAGGAAGAACATCTCTTGGTTGGCAGAAGGACCTCAGAGAGATGACCTTTCTCCTAAGCAGGACTTAAAGCTAAGGCACAACTGACTTGTTCTCTAACTGTGGTAATCAAACAGGAATTGCCTTCCAGTTAAAAATCTTCCACATTCTCCTTTTAATTCATCAGTTCTGGTTTGTTGTGTTGTTTGTTTTTTTTTTCATACCCCCCTTTCATTGCAACCATCCCTTGCTCTCTGTCCTATTTCTTATTAACTTGAATAAACTCAGAGATTCCAACTTCTGCATCTAACCTTTACCCATGTCCATATTTACCAGAAATTCTTGGAAACCTGCATCCAATAAATATAAGGAAATCTAGTTTGCTGAATGTGGATCTAAATGTCTTACGACTGACAAAAGTTGTCTACTGCTTTGGACCTACAGCTATGGTCCAGACTCCTCTTTTCCTGCAGTCCCTCCCTGTTCACATCCCAACCCTTGGTAAGTGATCACAGCCTAATTTGGGAAGTTAATTATTTTTGATTTTCTCTCTCCAAAAACCCATTTCTCTGCAGTACCTGCAAAGATGAGTTCATAATACTAAGGTTTACAGTAAATAATATTCCCAGTTGGAATTTATTGGATTTGACAGTGTATTATGTGTTTCTGCTAGTTACAATCTCTTTGTGGCAATAACAGTTCTGTTCCTCTGTCTGCTCTTCTGAGTGATTAGTGCTTTCTTCCAGGATGCCTAGCATACAGCTGAGATACTGTAAATCTGCTATGGATCAATATAAAATGTGCTTCATATGCTAAACTAACAATGTTTGCTTGAAAGTTGCTTCAGTTTTCACATTCAGAAATACAATAGTACACTATGTTAGCTTAAGTCTTTGAGATGTAAGACAGTCAGCAAAATTCTGTCTACTGCTTTGCCTTTGAGAATTTAACAGTCCCAGACTTTCCTGTATGGGTGATATGCACACAATAGCTGCTATTCTTTGAAGATTATTAACATGACCAAAACCAAAAAGGAGCATATTTCTGAATCTGATCAAAGGCTATTTTTTTTCACTTCGTTTTAAAACTTTGCTAGTGCTTTCTAATCCTGTCTGCAGCTTGAAAGCAAGTAACTTCAGTCTTTCTTTTCTTAGCTGACAAATAATTGTTCTTTCTTTCTGTTTGTCACTTTTCCAGTCTATTGTTCCGCTGCCCCATTTGTCTAGCAGCACTGTTACTATAAATCAATTCACATTTACATACAGAAGCTCCTAATTTGTTCTTCTTCTGCCAACCCTCTGCTGATTTTGCATTCCCCTTCAGGACCCTGCTGAAGAAAGTGACACCTATTTTGCATGCTGAAAATCAAATCATGTTACATGACTTTATCCACAATGACCTTTTTTTCTACTGCCCCTTTGATAATTGTCTTTGACAGTTACCCAGTCTTTGTTTCCACTGCTACAGATCTGTGAGCACTTTCCATAATTTTCACTTCTTGCTAGGTGCAGAATGTGCTGATGTTAAACCATGTGGTGATTCTAATGCCTCAGCTCTAACACTAATTGAAAGAGGCACTTCTCTGTCAGTCCATCTCATAAGCATGATTTAAGCTCTATTACAAAAGCCTGACACTTGAGACCTGACAAATTGATCATTGCAAACATTACCAATGGAATATTTAGCTTTGAATCCCACGTGTGTGGCACTGCTGTCAGACCTGAACCTCAGGTACGTGACAGGTCCTGAGGATCTCTGCGAGCCTGGCTTCAGCCCTCCACACAGCTTGGCAATGACTGGGGCAGTGGAGCCGGCACCATCCCGCAGCTCTAGGAAACTGGAACTGCAGCTGGGAGAGGAGAGAAGTTTGTGTTCAAACTGTAGCAGTAACAGTTTGAAATCATTTTATGGCACAGTCATGAAGCTGTAGTGAACTAGATCAGTTTCCATGCAGTGTGACCAGGACAGAATCAAAAACTTCATAATCAGTGACAGTTATGCAGTATTTGAATCAAGAAACATTGAAAAGGATTAATCCCAAACCCAGCCTGTGATCAGAGCAGACAGAATCAAGTCCTCAGGAGAGGTATGAGCAGCACTGATAAAGTCATTGTGACCATCTATTAAAAAAAAATATTTTTTTGGCAGCATTCAGATTCAGCAGATATTCCCTGTTAAGTCTCACTGTTAAATCAAAGAGATGAAAGGTTGAAAAATTCAAACATGGGGGCTTACTTAGGTGGCTATAGAAAGACCTAAAATGTCTTAACTAACAGCTTTACCTTCAGAATGGTGCAGTGTCCTGGCAAGCCAGAGAGAAAGGACACCTCTGGGGCTCTTTTTTCTGGACATAGGCTGACAGGTGAGGCTCAGGTTTGCCATACAGTGGTCCAGCCCCAAATCAGTGAAACTACGTCTGCTGGAAATTAGGCCCTGTTTTATGGTTCAGGTAGGGGGCAAGGGGGCAGGACAGGACATAAAGACCCATTGCATATTGGCAGACAGGTAATGGACGAGGGAAACAAATTGCTGTGGTGGTAAAACACTGGATTTAAAAGCACCCAAGAGTTTAAAATGACTGAAAATCTGTACACGAAGGACTAGAAGACAGATTTTACAGAAAGGATCTTTCTATTATGGATGCTTCCTCTGTTACCTGAATTTCTACTATGCACTGTGAAGTCTGGGAAGGTATCCCAGTGGCCTGACAGCGTCAGTGATCCCTCTCAAAAATTTCCCAACCACTTTTGATTGTCAGTCAGGGAGGAATTAGAGAAGGTAACAGGGAAAGAATAAGAATGGATTCCTTGAAGAAACATAGGCAAAATAATGTGGATGTATACTTTGGTGAAGGTTCAATGTAGAACTGATCCTCAAATTGCAGCTCTACTGCACGTCCGTTAGGAGCACTTATGGTCCAGACACAGTCAGCATGTGGGGGATAATTACTTGGATAGTTGGGGGAAGATACATATCCACTGGGGTTGAAATCATCAATATAAATATTCCCTCCACAAGCTGGGAAAGAAAACATCGCCAATAAAAAATCAACATACTAAAGAAATGGGCAAGACATCAAAAATATGAATTATCGCTATATTCCAACACAATTCCCTTTTGGTGTCATAAAACAGATGCATTTTACTGCTTGCTGTGGGAAAATGCAGTAGAAACCTAGGTTCCTGTGCTCCTGCTTACCTGGTTCCCCTCATTTCCAAATCTTCATGGCCCTGAATTAAACTGCTATTTGTTCTCCCCTGGATTCCTTTTAAACCAAGCAGGAGACATTTCTTGACTTATTCCTACCCAAATTCCCAAGAGCTAAAAAGCCAGCAAGTCAGACCCATCAGTGCTTCTGTGAATCCTTCCCCACTTCTGCTTCCCAAGAACTGAAATGGCTGTTTGAGACAACAATGAATGTATGAGGAATGCCAGGCAGAGCAAACATGAGGATTTCTGCAGGTCCTTTACCCTGCAAAAATATCTCTGCTTTGGCCAGAACCTTTCTGTCACAAGCCTTCACTATACTGGTTTAACACAGGGTTTTAGTCAAGTTTTACAAACTGAAGTGGTAGAAATACTATTGCACAGCTCCACCTATTCCCTTCACAGATCCCCTACAGTCATGCTAACAATAAGTAGGCAGAAAACAAGCTCTTAAACATTTGAGTAGGTTGACAGGTTGCCTTAGTTGTGTTGAGTTACAACAGGAGGTCTCCTGGTGTCCCAAGCGCCATGTGTCATGAATAGAGTGGAATAACTACAAATGCCAAGTCCCTGAGTCTCCTTTTTCTTTTCTTCCATTGTTTCAGAAATTGTTAGCTCTGGCAAGGGATGTTATTTTCTCAACTGAGAGTACAGCCTGTGAGAAATGTTCCCACCTTTCTAGACACACTAGACTAAACCATTCCTGACATTGCTGAACAGTTGCACGGGGTACTACTATACGTTCAAAATAATGTCCCTGTTTCCATGTTTTCTTTTCCCTTTCCTGTATGAATTTTGAACATCATCTCTTCCTAACTGTTTCCCTGCTAAATAGTTCCTCATACACTGGGTTTCTTTACTCAATATCTCCAGGTTTCATGACCTGCAGCTGGCTCTCTTTATATTGGAGAAATTTGACAGTAGGATCACAAGTCATGTACTAAAGGAGGAAAGAAGATATTTTTGCAGAACTTGAGTGTATTTCCTAGACTTACCTAGACTCTTAGCCTCATATTTCAGTTTGAATCCTTGACCCTCATTCCTGCTGTCAGAAATGAAGTGGACAAACAGCTGATTGTCTGTGGTGTGCATGGTGGGGATGGGGCTGCTTCCACAAAACCGTCCGTTCCCTCTTGCGGACACCAAAGGTGGGGCAGCAGCATCTAGCCCATTCTTCAGCTGGAAGAAGAGAAATTGCTTGTGTCACTCAAGCAAACAATCCTGGAATGCAAACTTTGAGCACACATCATCTTAATGCTTCCAGTCGTGGGGGAAAACAATAGCCTAGTGATTAGCTAACACACAGAAATAAATGAGAAAGAAAGAATCTCTGTGGTATTTCTCTTTGGCATTTCCACCCCAACAGCCTTGGTTGCCTTACTGTCACTGAAATCTAGAAGATTCAGTAGGCTTTAATAGCTCTGAGGATTTGGGGACCTAGCCAACAACCTCACCTCTACATAATCCCCGATGCTGCAGGAGGTATCCTCACTAGTAACCTGGAAAGGTTGTTCGAAATGGATAGCAATGATAAATCCAGAGGTTACCACCACGTGCCAGGAACAATTCAGATTAGGAGCATAGTCTTGAGGGTAGTTGGGGGATGTTATCACACCATTGCTTGTGTGCAAATAGCCCCCACAGCCTGAGAAAAAACAGATGAGGTAAAGAAAAACATATCAGCATCAACAATTCACATGTTCACTGTCTCCTCCAAGGAAGGTGTGACAGGCAAAAGAAAATGTTGAAGCAAGCGTATGAGGAGTTGGGGAGCACAGAGCAATGCACACAACAAATGAACTCCCAGACACAAGCTAGTAGATTGCAAGATGACACACACCAAACATCTTGACTGTGAGAGTGGGTTCTGCCTTTAAAGAAGGCTAAGCAGGCACCTATGCCAAGGACCTCTCATGGGATGAGCATAGTGTTACACTGAGAACATTGCTTCTAGCCATGGACCAAACCACTGCCACCTGCTCAAGCTAGACAGAAGAACTTTCCCTGTCTGCCCATTGTTACTCTAACACCTTCTGTGGTGCCTCAACCCACCCAGGAATCTGTTATCATCCCTAGGGGCACCTGGGAGGAGCACCACAGGGCATTGCTGACATTCCTACTGGAACTTACACAGCTTTCTGCATCTGTCCCTCTCTGTTTCATGTCTCTGCTTTGAGTCATGGATCTCCCTCTCCTAGCTGGGCATTCCTTCACCATTCTACTGAGCTTCTATAAACTTAGGCATATGCTTTTGTACTTCTAAAAAGCAATTGCTCTGTTTGAACCAAGCTCTGTTGTTGCTTTCTTGTATTATACTGCTGGGAAAATTGCAAATATTACCTTTGCAGTGTCAGATATTTACCAATGCATATTCATGAGACATGAATACTTGGTCTGTGTGATTAATTAGGCTGCAGACAGCTGTTTAAAATGCCAGTCTTTTCTTTCCTTACCCCATTGTTAGGAGCAAGGCAGACATTTGTGTGTGGGAGAAACAAATCTTACTTTTGTGATAAGAGGCATTAAACCCAGCTCCAGTGACACTCCCATCTGACACAAAGTGGATGAACATTGCCTCTCCAGTTGATCTTATTGGCCCAGGAAGTTCTCGTCCGCACAGAGTAGCCAGCACTGGAGAGAGACTAGTGTCTCCTGAGATCAAAAGAAGATATGTCAGTGTTAAAACCAAATCATTTCATATCTGCCTGCTTGTTGCTGTGGCTCACAGTTTCAAGCAAGTGCTTTTCAAGGCCTTTAACTCTTTATGGATTGAGAAATATTTTTACAGACCACCAAATATTTTGCTAGACTTTGCTGTTTTTATTTTATCTAGCAGGATGTCTCAGCATAGGGGAAGAATACTGATCTGGAGCATGCTCCCATCACTGTCTAGATTGCTTAAGCTCAATGGACATGAGAATTCCAGGTGCTGGGACCTTGAGTATCTGTTGCATGCTGTCAGGGTAGGACAAGAGTGGCTTCTTACCATCTTGGATAATGAGTTTGTCATAGTTGCATGAGCTGTGAGATTCTATGTCTAGGGCCAGGATATTGAACTCCACAGTGGATCCAGGAGCTCTGATAAGCCACATACAGTCAGCAAAATTCCTGTAGTACATGGGCCAGCCCGGTGAGAAGAGGAATGAAGGTGTTTCTTCAGTTGTTACAGTCCCTCCACATGCACCTGTCACATACAAGAAGACAAAAGTAAAAAATCCTCTTTTTAAACTGAACACTCCCCTCATGTCATGGAAGATGTGTCTACATCTAACCCACATCTGGGGCTAAACTCTAGCAGCTGCTCTATCACCCTGCCCCAGCAGAGAAGGGGAATGGGGAAAAGGAGAGAAGACTTGAGGGCTGAGATTAAAATGGACTTAATGAAACAACAAATCCGATACCAATGCCAATATAAAGCACATAAAGTTATACTCATCCAAGCAAAGGCACAGCAGTCACTGTAAATGGGAAAGCAGTCCTCAGGAGCAGGAAGAGGAGCAGAAGGAGCCCAAAGAGGAAACCACCCCCCCAGCAAACTTCCCACTTTACACTGAGGTTGATGTTTGTGGGATGAGATACACCTGGAGCTAGCTCAGGTCACTGCCCTGGCTGACTCCAAACTGTTAACACCTGCAGCCCATGGCTGGCCTAAGATTCTGTCCCCACCAAAAGTAGGACAAGAAGACAATCCTAAAATGAAGCACAATGGGGGTACAGTGGTGATGTGTGTAGCCACAGTAATGCAGTTTGGACTAGGAGTACAAAACCTGAAAATCCTGACCTGTAAGGAAATTCCTGTGCTACCTAGTGCCTATTTTACTATGAAGTACCACCCAGCAAAAGACCAAAGAGCATCTACCACAGTTTAACACAGGTTGCTTATCAGGAAGGAATAGTGCATACATAACCAACAATACATAAACAAATTTAATCCCTCTTGAAATTGAAATACTTTTCTTTCTTCACTCTTAATGCCCCAGTGATATGTTCAGATCAGGATGGAGTCCTTGCTGGGGTATCTAGTGTCTCAGTGCTCTGCCAGCAGATAAACCCATTACTGTACCACTTAAACCTGTTATGTACTGCTGTTATCCTGCACAGCCTCAGGGATCCTCAGTCCCTCTTTCCCCAGAATCTCCCTTCAGATTTAGAAAGAAGACATTGCATTGTGTCCTAGTTAGTCTTTATTTTCTCTTGTTGAACTTGCTTAGAGAAAAAATCAGTGGTTCAAAAAGCATATGACCTCTCCTTCCAGGAGCTATTCGTCAGAGGTACCTGATCACACTGAGCATATTCTCTTTGTTTATGGATATAAGATGCATTACAGTGAAAGATTCCATATCACAATACCCAATGAGTTCAAAATGTTATTTCAAGAGGGATACTTTTTCATGAGAGCATATAAAATGTTTAGCTTTCATGACATACCTATGTAAAAAAAAAACCCACCCCCTCTAGCAACGTTTGTTGTTAAAACACTGTAAAACAGTGTATCTGAGAGTCCCTAAAAATTGTTTTCACAGCTTTAAAAATGCTCCATTAAAATGTCAGTGAGAGCTTTCCCTCCACAATAGCTAGGGTTTTCTCTTGTGGAGAAGATGGTTTGGAGGTTTTTAAGTAGAGCTCAGTAGCTATGTCACTTTTAACCATGCAGCCCACTGAAAACCCACCTGGAGCAATGGCTTGTGAAACTGCAGGAGCATCCACTGCATACCACTCCAGAAGAAAGCCTTTTCCAGACACAGATGCATCTGACTGGAACTGGATGGTCATCGAGCTGCCAGAGGATGCAAAAGAAGCAGGCTCTGCACCGCAGTACGTGGCAATGGAACGAGAATGCACATTGGGTCCATCGTAAACCTGCCGAGAGAAGGAAGATGGTGCTGTACACGGGCAGGGTTCATCCCCAAGTGCTGAGGAAGTTTCCAAGGGGGAAACACCCTCTGCAAACGTGTGAGGGACCTTTCAGCAAATCCCAGGTAGCGACAAACCTCTCTCACAAAAAACAAACAAAATCTCCCTTTCCTTTATAGACTCTAAATTGTGAAGTGTTCACAGAAGCCATGAGGTTCAGCACATTCTCCATCACAGAGCTGCTCTCTGGAAACACAGACTGGCTTCCCACCTTAAAGAAGTCCAACAGTACAATCTTGTTTCTTGCTGAGAAGAAAACAAACCACAATCTGCAGGGGAAAAAGGCATTGTTTTTCTTTTTTCTTTTATTTTTCTTCCATTTTCACCCTGAGGAACACATAGATTTTAAATTCTATCCAAAAAAATGCAATTTTTTTTTTTATTTGATCTGTTTATAAACCAAAATCTTGACTGGTTAAAAGATGCTTCTCTTGCCACCTTTCAAAACTATTTGTGTTCTTGCCTTTCTCACCCCATGAAAAGATGTCCAGTAGAGAAAGCCAGGAAATATTAATTAAACATCAGCATCACACTGAAGATTTGATCTGTGGGTCAGGCTAAAGGTCAGGCTGATTCACACCCACTGAACGTCTACCTGATTTAAGAAACACATTTCATTTTCAGGGGGCAGACAAAGAAAGGCAGGCTGAGTTAGAACAAAGAAGGTGCTGTTAAAATCTGACATGAGAAGAAGGAAAAGCTTATATTTCCTTTTTGAACTACTATTAAATTCAGAAATTAATTGAACATACTGAACATATTGAACAAGTAACAACTTTCTCTTTCCCAAAGACGAAAGGAAAGGGTTATTAGTGAATCAACTGGCTAAAAAAATATGAAATAAATGAAGATTAAAATAAAAAAAGAAGGAAAGAAAAGAGAAGGAGAGCTTCACCTTATTTAATTAGCTGGTTATGTTTGGCTAAGTTCAGAAATAAGTTATCGCCTCTGTTACTCCCTTTGGGTAACAGTATACCTGCAGTATTTTCTAACTCAGGAAAAAAAGGCTACAGTGTTAGAGGAGGGTACAGAAAAACAACCAAATGGGCAGAAAGAGGCATCTCCCTATTGCCAAAAGCAAATTACTGATCCAGAGGGCAAAGGAGGTGCAAGTAAAATACTGTTCCTTGTAGTATTTTAAAATTACCTTATTTTTAGAGGCAGTACTGATGGAAGCCTATTCAATCTAAGGCGACTGAAGGCCCACACTAAGACCTTAAATCACCTTGTCCGGGAGCTGCTCTATTCTGATGACGCCACCCTTGTTGCACACACAGAAGCAGCTCTGCAACGTTTAACATCCTGTTTTGCAGACGCTGCCGAGCTCTTTGGGCTGGAAGTCAGCTTAAAGAAGACAGAAGTTCTCTATCAACCGGCACCTCAGGAAGTCTTCCATCATCACCATATCACCATTGGCGAATCAGAGCTCAAATCAGTTCAGCAGATTAATTACCTAGGTAGCCTCATCTCCTCGGATGGCAAGATTGATGGAGAGATAGACAACAGGCTAGCAAAGGCATATAGTGCTTTTGGAAAGCTTCATAAAAGAGTTTGGCAAAATAAACACCTGAAGAAAAGTACAAAGATCAGAGTTTACAGAGCCATAGTGCTGTCTACTCTCTTATACGGATCAGAATCATGGGTCATCTACCACCACCACCTGCGTCTCCTAGAACGCTTCCATCAACACTGTCTCCGCACAATCCTCAACATCCACTGGTCAGATTATGTGACCAATACATCTGTTCTAGAACAAGCAGTAGTCACAAGTATTGAGGCCATGTTACTGAGAACACAGTTGTGATGGGCAGGGCACGTCTCATGGATGAAGGACCACCACCTCCCTAAGATCTTGCTATATGCTGAACTTGCCAACGGCTGCCGCACAAGAGGAGCCCCAAAGAGAAGACACAAGGACTCCCTGAAACAACATCTCAGCCTTGGCCATATTGATCTTCATAACTGGTCTACTCTGGCCTCCAAGCGGGAGGCCTGGAGACACACCATTTATAACGCTGCAGATGCTTTTGAGAAAGCACGCAGGATCACCCTTGAGGAGAAAAGACAACGCAGAAAGAATCGTGCCTTGCAGAACACACCATCTAAGGAGTCTTTCTGCTGTTCCTTTTGCAACCGCTCATGCCTATCGCGTATTGGCCTTTTTAGCCACCAACGCACGTGCAACAAATGTGGGTAGAGCCCTTCCCAAATCTTCGTTCGTGAAGCCTAGCCATGATGATGAGATATTATTATCACTGTTGTCCTCAACTGAACCAGCACAGAGCCAAGTTCAATCTGGTATCTGATCTGAAATTCTTGGGTTTGAAAAATCAGGATTTTACCATTGTGGACTTATTTTTATTATGTTTCAAGCTTATGGACTGAAAATGTCTCTTAGGGAGCCAAAGAGTATGTAACCTTCCTGTAGCTAGTAAGAACTGGAAAGACAACATAGCAGAACCAGGCAGATCTCAGAAATTTTCCCCATTCCTCCTCTAGGTTTCTCTGTTCAACATCTTTTATCAGAGTTAAGTTCTCAAAATGAAATCACCTTTAGCTTGTCATAATAGCATCCGCGATAACTTTCGATGTCCATCTGCAGGATACGACCCTGGATAACCTGGGAAGCATTCACGCTTATTCTCCACTGGTAATTGGAGTTGTGAGGGTAACTTCTGGGCCACTGTGGTGAAGCTATTTGTCCTCTGTTCCCCACAATGTCATTTCCATACACTGAAAATCAAGAAAACAACAACTGATGCCTCTAAACCACACAGATTAAAAGCAGCATTGGGGCCCAGTCTAGAACACAGCTTTGATTTCAGTCCATCTGACTTAATCTACTTAGGCCTAGCCAGTGCCATGAGGCACAGACTTGTGTCTCAGGCAGTCCTAGGATGCACATCTAATTATCTTCTTGGAAGGGAGGCAGAGTGCCTTTATCTGAAGGAAATGACCCTTCTGAGCAGCGCGGCTCTGCATGTAGAAGAGCTGGGAGTATGGCACAACTGAGTTCCCCCTGACTGCCTCATTCATGTTCATCTCTCCCCAAGAAGCATTAAGTAATAAAATTATTTTGAAAAACTCCTCTCCCTATCCCACTGAGGGCCAGGAGTGAGCAGCTGTCTGGGGCTGAGTTGCCATCTGGGGTCAAACCATGACAAATGCTTTTGTGCGTTCTGGTGAAAAATGGTTTTGATTTGATTCGACTCTGAACTATTGGTAATTCCTTTTGAAAATGAGTAATAAAAGTCCCAAAGTAAGGGAAATTACTGGAAGTTTAGCTTGCATAATCAGAATGGCTGTGGATATTTAGCTTCAGAAGCCTCGTCGTGCAACAAGCCAGGCTGAAGATTGCAATGGTTCCTTGAAATTTTACATCTCTAAACTGGCATCACGTCTTCATCTAATTCTGCTCCCTGGCTGATGGCATCTAGACCAAACCCTGAAGATGGACACTGTCATGCTCCAAAAGCAAAATAGAAAGCTGGGAAAGAAATGTAGGGGTTTTTTAACCTGTCGATTGCCTAGTAAAAGGCAACCTAAACATTAAATACTGTTTCTCACTCCCAGGTAGCAAAGAGATGTAGTCAGGTATCTTTAACTCTAACAAGGTACTGGTAAATTGGGTTGCCATAGAAGTTTGTAGCATATAGCTCTTGTTGCGTACATATAAAGCTTCTATTTGTCACACCAAATACTGCTGAAGGAAGAATCTGAAAACCATGTGATAAACTGTTAGAAAGTAGAGGATGTTTTATTTTCTGTAATCCATGGAATATGTTTGCTTTTGGAAAGACAATATGATCCACCTGAAAAAAATGTTGTCTGACAGTTTGAAAAGGTAGAATGTCACATCTAATTCTGCTGATTATGGTATACTTAATACACTTCCACCCATGTGGAATGCCTGTGCTGGCATGTTTCAGGAAACCATATTACATTCAGCAGATGTTTTAACATATATTTTCAAAGTGAATATACAGCCTTGCTGACATCAGCAAAGATTTTATAATAGACTTTACAGGGCCAAACAATTACTTTTTTGAATCATTTTGGAAGTGCTATGACAGAACAATCATCCTCAATTAAAGAAAGTTTACTTACAGTGAGAGAATGTGGCCCTGAAGCCAAGAGCAGTGCCTGAACCGTCGGAGACAAACTTGACCCAGAGGACATGTCCAACAGTAGAAGTGTAATTTGAAGGCAAGGAGGTCCCACAGAACCGTCCTGCCAGTGTCCCTGTGTCACTGCCTTCACGGATCTCCAGGTAGTCCTTGCTGCAGTCGCTGCTCTCTTCCACCTGAAACGCTCTGTTCCGACAGCAGCAGAAGAGCTTTAGGAGGGATACAACTGGCACATATGTCAGACTTTGCCCTGCCAGACCACTCATCCCCCTGAAGCTGGTATCCTACTGTAACAGTCAAAAAAGGGCAGCAAGAAAACCCTCCAGAGCACAGAAGACACTGCTCATCCCCTCACCAGCAGTGCTGCTGGTACAGGGCTCTCCCTCCTCCAGCCTCTCATTCTACCACAGAGCTGCAGTTTGCAAAGTTATAATTTTTAAAGAGTTCTCTAAACTGTGTAATATTTCTTGTTTCTCCAACAAGAACCAGGAAACACAGAAAGCCCCTGTTATATACAACAGATATTCAGTGTAAGCCCAAGTCAGACTATTTACTGGGTGCACATCTATTGGGTGCAGAGAATGCTTTTATCCTTACAAATCAGCTTGCTGCCCCTTTATGTGACTGAAGTATTACTTAAGTCCACCTTCTGGTGAGAAAACAGAGGCCTGGATTCATCTGTATGTAGCATCTCAGAGCTCAGAAATCCCTTAGCAGCTTCTCCAGAATTATGATCTATTACTGTTTCTCTGTCCCCTCTGAGTGTCACATAGCAAAAGGATAAGGACTGCCATGAACTCTTCTAAACCAATTTTTACCTTAGAAAAGGAATGGGATTTAGTAATACATTACAAATTCTTAATTATTGCACCAAGCTAAATGCTAAATACATTCTAAAAATCACTGTCTGTTATACTAAGTGAAGTGTTTTGATTCAATCCAATGTGGTTTTCAGAAGCAGGCTATGAATATACAGTAAAGACTCCAGATAGTGACTCTTCTTACCATTGCCCCAAATATCTGTGCTTCCTGATTTTGTGGTGGCAACTCCCTCCCTTCGGTCCTGAATAGAGCCACGTGTTCAGTGCCCACATGCTGCGAAATGCTTCCAACCACTCATCTGGATATGCTTCAGACTGACTTAAAGATAACCCTCAAACTGCAAGACAGGCATTTCTGTTCAGACTGAGCTGAAGATGAAGAATGCCTCATGCCAGCCAAACTTTATAAACCCCTAATATTAAATTAAATTAAATTAAATAAATGCTGCTTTCTAACACAATTACTCCATGCTCTCCAGTATTTTCAGCTCGCCTTTCAGCTTTGTGTAACTGAAGAGTTTACTTCTACTCGGTGTCACATTACATAGCTGAATGTGCGTCCTGCTGACCGTGTCTGTTTCACACCACATTCCTCTTTTGATTCTGAAAAGTTGTTTTTCATTAGTTCACAGCAAATATTTTGGAAAATGTTTTCAGGCTGTAATGCTTTTTCTCTGCTCCAGTGAGTAAAGGAGGAATAGAACGTCCTTTTGATTGCATTAGTGACCCAGGACACACTGAACAAATGTGGCACCTTATGCAGTCAGCATCTTACTGGGCAAACCTTCCTTTTGTCCTGAGTAACTGTAAATGCAAGTTTCAGAATTACTTTTCTTTTCCTGCTCATTCTTGATGAGCTTTGCAAAGGTCAGTGCTCCCTTCCTTGGCAGCAGCCACTGTCTGATGGCAGGAAACTGAGAGGCTCAGAAATCCACTTCCTGGGTAAAGAACAACCTAAGGACCCTGGTAAAGGACCCCACATTGTCCTGTGGATCACGACTTTCCTGTCAGATCTCTTCAAAGGGAAGTTTCTCTGCTGAAGGGAAAACAAAATTCCTTCAGACACTTCCCTGGCCCCTCTTGTACCTCCACTGCTATAATAGGTGGAGAAATTTTGAAGACTTTAATATCAGTTTTAACCCTACAATCTGTGGGATATCTGGCCCTTTATATTACTCAGCTATACAATAAATACCATAATGAATGTAGTAGTAAGGGAATAGTAAGGATTTCCTTTGTAAAGAAAAGGCAGAGCAATGCTAAATTTCCTCTGCTTGTTTTTAAGTGAGAACTGGCTTCTTCAGCATCCCATGTTGCTCAAACAATAAACCACCTATTCATAAAACACTATATATGCCTTAACACAACAATGACTAAGACAGGAGAACAAGGACTGCAAGCTGCAGCTAGCCACTGCTGTGTTCTCTTCCTAAGTTAGTCTCAAAATATATTTCAGCTTTATCATCTGGTAGTTGCACTTCCTAATAAACACAGAGCATCCTTCCTTCAGGCCTGCTAAAGGGCTGAGTAATAACCCCTGGCAACGCACTTACACGAAGGACAGCTGGAGCCGGTTGCCAGGGGAGCTGAGAATCCTCCAGACACACTCGGTGCTGAGCGGATAGGGCTCGGGATAGCCAGGGCTGTTGAAAGCTCCTCTGTCCATGTGGAATGTGCCCCCACAGGCTGCAACAAGGAGACAGCAGAGGCTTGAGAAGGATGACATAAAAGAAATCCAAACACCCTTGACAGAGCCAGAGCATTTACTAGTAAAGAAAGATTTTCTCCTTGCCTCCTTGTTCTTCAGCTTATTGATATACTTGTTAAGACCATGGCCAAAAAGAGGAAGGGCAAGAGATTTTAGAAGTGGGAATGTCAGAGAGACAAGGGGATCCAGGATCTGTTATTAAAAGTCAGAGACACGAGGTAGCAGCACCTGTCTTATGGACTCACATGATGATGATGCAGCATAGGTGGCATGGAAGCCCCTGGCAATGATGTTGCTGTTGGAGATGAAGTTGACCACCAAGGCATTACCAAAGGAAGTGATAGGATGTGGTATAGTAGTGCCACAGTAACGGCCTGGAAGAGAAGAAGCCCAAGAGGGAAAAAAAACAAACAGGAGAGTTCAGCTTGTAATTACTATTGCCCATTTAACATTTGGGGTTAATGCCTGACAGCAACCAGGAGTAACATTTGTTGCTTATAATTTCAGGTGTCAAGTCAACCTACACAAAAATGAAATATACCATTTTATTAGCATAGAACTTAACTCTGGTAGCAATTTGATTTTTTTTTAAAAGCGGAAGAACCTCATGCACTCCTGACACTCTGGTCACTGGTTATTCTGCCACTGAGCTCCTTTGTGTTCACTTCATGCAGAAATTACAGACTGACTGGAAAAAAATCCCATTGAATATAGAGTCCTAGAATTGTCAGAGTTGGAAAGGACCTTAAAGATCATCTAGTTCCAACCCCCCTGCCTGCCAGGGACACCCCCCAGTAGGTCAGGTTGCTCACTGCCCCACCCAGCCTGGCCTTAAAAGCTTCCAGGGATGGGGCTTCCACAGCCTCTCTGGGCAACCTGTTCCAGTGTCTCACCACCCTCGTGGTGAAGAACTTCCTCCTAATACCTAACCTAAATCTCCCCTCCTCTAGTTGACATCCATTGTCCCTAGTCCTATCACTATCTGACATCCTAAGAAGTTCCTCACCAGCTTTCTGTAGTAGTTTCCATTTCACTCAGTTGGTTTCTGATGAAAAAAACCCAAGTGACAAATAGCAGACCCATTCTCCTGTAATGGATTGTTGTATGGGGATTAGGAATGTGGATCATGATCCAGCAGAAAGGCATCTGACAGCAAAAAATAGATAGCCGCTAGTATCCTGGTCCTGCTGCCAAGGGAAAGCCAAGGGTAGGAGACCAAAAAATGAATTTTGCTTTTTGTTTCAAACCATTTAAACTGAGCACTTTCTCCTGACAATGGAGCACAGACAAAAGTAGAGTAAGGGAGAGAATAATCAGGCACAGATACTCTGAATTTCCCAGAAAGGAATGTGAGGGGAGTCAGGACCACGTTGCACCCAAGGCTCTTGCATGGCTTCCTGGCACTGTCAGCACTGAATTTTGCTGCTCTAGGCTGCTCCTGCCACTTGAAGGCAGAGATGTCAGGAGAAAGCTGTAGAAATTCAGGAACAAGCAGACAATCAGGCTTTCCAGGGCCTGAGAAAAATCCATTTTCCTCTCCCAGAGATCTGCAGCTTTCTTCAACTGTGTTTAGGGTGGACTGTGTTTGCCAGTGTGGGTTACGTTATGTTTTGGGCCAGTTAACTGGGAATTCAGTTCAAACGGAATTGCCTAGTTCCCAATATTGTTCAGCTGGGGAGGAAGGAAAAGGCAGCTGGAGTCAGCCCCAAACTGCAGGTTAGCAGGAATACAGGCAGAGCCTGGGAGGACTGCACCATTCACACTGAAGACTTGTCATCCATTCCTGGTCCCACCTGGCCAGAATGGCCAAGGAGCTTCCTTTACCAGAGGAAATCCATGAAGCAGGGGAACACTTACAGAAAACCTTCTCCTGCTTACCTTGGGTATAGTTCTATACACAAAACAAACACAGGAAAGGTACAATACCTCTAAGAGGAGCCTCGTAGTTATTCCCATCCAAAATCTCCACAAAGTCTGTGGTACAGTTTTGTCTGCTGTTTCCAATATCGAGGTCAGTGAAGGAGAGTGTGACATGATTGACTGGCAATAGCAAAGAGGAGAAACTTAAAAAGAAGCGAGGCTTTTCACAGAGAAATAATTACATTTAAACAAATGCACCATCTTTTCTTCCCTGAAGTCAGCCAGTCTCCATAAAGTACAACACCTGAAGTAGATTATTCCCTAAATAAAGAGAATCTGATGTTTTAACATATATTTTCAAAGTGAATTCACAGCCTTGCTGACATCAACAAAAAAGGGCATTAATCTGCAAAGGTCCTGGAAAATGTGTTTAAATTTCAATACTTTCTAGTACAATCGACATTATGAAAGTAGGATTTAACACATACATGTGAATCTAAACTTCCTAATATCTGAAGAGCTTCATTATCTACTGAAAGTGTCAGCAAATACAACATGGAAAATTTACACATGTTCAGAAACAAAACTTCTTTCTAAAGATCCGTGACCTTCTGTCCCTTTGTGATCTATACCATAGATCCAGACAAAATGGGAATTGATGCTGCCCTGCTCCAGGCTGAGAAAGAGATGGTTCTTCCATCACTTTGTAACAGTCCACATACATCAATTGGACTGGTTAAAGGATCATTAACTACCCTCAGCTGTATTTGTATGGAATTGGATTTTCCACACCCTTGGACTGCAGGCTGCGTCCTGGAAAAGAGGATTTCTCACTCAGGGTATTTTTGACTCTTGCATTGTTCTTGCTTATCCAATAGGAACAAAAGTGAGGTCACAGCTGGAAGAATAGACATTGTCTCAATGCCAGCCTGTGACAGTGCCTCCTCCTGCACTTAATGCTCCTATGCAGCTGGAGCAAGTCAGAAGGAGCCTCACAATTTAGATGAAAAGTTTTCTCCCACACTGACCAAGCCTGAATTTGACACAAATATTGTGCTTCTCACTGGGCTACAATTAACCAGGCTAGAATAAGCTGAACTGACAGACATGGACCCATGCTGTGTTCAGCAGGGTGCCACCAACTGGCATTGGGCTCCAGAGTCCATGTGTTCAGCACCCTTCAGTGTACTGCTCGGTCAATCGATGCAGGTCCTCAGGATACAAACCAAAAAGGGAAAGCACAGTGGGTGGCAGGAGCAGGACTGTTGTTGCCCTTCTGGGTAAAGGCAGAGCAGGAGCTCTGCTGTGGTTCGCTCAACCTGTTGGAGTGGCTCTGCCCAGCAGTGTCCTGTGACTGGCACCACCCAGCCACCACTACCTGTAACGTGGGCTAGGTCCTGGTAGCAAGTGCTGGAGGTCAATGCCTGCACAGGCTACTGCTGAGACAGCATTTTTCTGGTCTCATACTGATGTAGTTCAGGAGACAATATTTATGTATGAGTTTTCAGCTTGGATCCAGAAGATTGACTTTAAAAATAAATGCTGTGTAGGTGAGGACCACCTTTGATGATGTCCTTTTCGCGTATTTGTGTAAGAACTGATGCTAAAAGCAAAAAAGAGTATTGCTCATCTCCTGATTTATGTTTTGGTGTTTTCTTTGGCAAATTGATTTTCATTTTATAACTCAGCAAAATAAACTTATAGACGTGGTTGGAACATTATATGATTTTAACATCATAAGTATCAGACAAACAACTAAAGTTCAGTAGTTCTATTAAAAAGAAACATTCATTAAAAATTATGTTACCAGGATACCAGTACCCAAACTTTGCAGGAATATAATACTATATCATATTTTAGAAACATTTTTAGACATCCCATACAAAATAAAGGTAAACCTGGGTATTAAAGGTAACACCAGTATCTGATGGAAAATATTTGGTATTTCGTGATCAATCATATATCTGTGTATCATGGGACAGGAACTTCTGGAGAGTGAATATATGCAGATAAGATCTGATTATTTGTATTTTTGTTGTTTGTATTTGGAATTGAAATTACTCTGTACCTTTTCTCATTATTTAACTTTCTTGTTTTTTAATGTTAACAGCACAGACTAGATCTAACACAACTTCAGGTTGAAAAATCCAGACCAAATATAAGGTCAGCTAAATACAAGTGTTTTAATTATATATAAGCCCTTAGATTTTCTCACAAATGAATCCAACTTCATGTAGTATTCATCACCTCATTTACAACTGCAACACTTGGATCACAGTAAATCAGCTAAGATGACAGAGTTGTAAACTGTTTTCCTCACTATACACTAAATCTTTTACAGTGAAATATGGCTTAGGACAGCTTAGGAAAGCCACACTCTACCAGGATGTAGAACTTCATAGAGAAATACAGGAGGAATTCTGTATTGTTATTACAGAACAGAAGATGAGGATGTTAGTCATCCCAGCTAACTATAAAAGATGTTTTTACTTACATGGTTCCTGAGCCTGAATAATCCAGCTGCAGTTCTGATTGTTTGGGTAGTTGGCAGGATACAGAGGAGAGGAAATCGCTGCCCCAACTGCATCTGACTTGATGAAACTTCCGCATGGCACAGAATGAAACACACACACACACACACACACACACTCAGATGTTTATATAGACAAAACACTTAGATTCTGCAGTGAAAATGAATGCATAAAATGTAACATGCTACATCAGCGTGAAATGAGGATAACATCCACAATAGCCATTTATCAGAAGAAGAGACTTAACCACTAGCTCCCAGCACCTGGTGTACTTTCTTGACCTGGATTCACAGGACCGTTGCACCTCGCTGACCATCTAGGAGAAGCAAGAGTGACTTGGGAACAGACCTCATCTTTATCAGGCCCTCACAGCTCAGAAGAGCAATCTTGGGGCCAAAATAACTTATTTTCAGGGTAGTGCAGTCATATGCCCAGTCTCTCTGACCATTTGCCTGTGTTGGCAACTAGGAATTAAAAAACTGTAAGAAACTCTCCAGAACCTTCCAAGGCCCAATAATGGCATCACATTGCATTGGCATGATCCTCTTTGCTGATGGAAACTCATCATTTTCTTTGTTCTTTTTCTTGCAGAAGTACTAATTTATGGTGAAAACAATCCTAAGAAAAAAACCAGAAGGTATTTTCACGAAACTGGATGGATATTTCATGAGAAAAAAAAAAGGTTCCAAAGTTAATGTGAACAAAGTGAGAGAAAAATCACCAATCTTCCAGTAATATGTAATTTCCAAAAAAATTCTGCCCGGCTAGTGTCATTTTTCATTAAAAAAGAAACCATGTAAAGTACCAATTAGTCCTCCACAAATTGGGTAGTTGGTTTTTGGCAGGGTTTGCAGGCCTGAATCCATGGACTTCATCAACAGCACCACAGAGAATTCTTGCACAGCTTTTCAGATTCATGCGCATGGATAGACATGTAAAATGTTATTTTGTCACCAGGTCTGTGGAAAATGCCAGTTGCATATTTTTTTCTCAGGACAGTTATGGGTAGCTAACCCTCTGGGGAGGAGGAACTAGAGGCAACTGGTGTGTGCTGGCTGCCTTGCTGTAAAAAGTATAATTTTTCATCAAAGAAACTAAGATATCTCAGATCTCTTAGATTTAGAGATCATAAGGCTCTAAGGTCTCTAAATCTAGGACTCTAATCCCCCCATGTGAAATTCTTTAATCTGTAATTTATAAACATTCAGTCCTGTTAAAGATACATACTGGAATGCTGCACATACAGAAATAACACTTCCCATGATCAGCTGTGCTAAGAGATTGTGTCCAACACAAACTGGTGATTAGATAAGTTATACATCACAGTAAATGGTGAAATGACCTTCAGCGAAACGAGCCCTGAAGCCCCTGTGCTGGATGGTTCCGTCAGAGAGCAGTCGGATGTACATTAGGTTCTGGGAGGATCTAATAGGAAGAGGGTGCTGGGTGCCACAGAGTTTTCTAAGAGGTGGTGCTTCGTTGTTAGGACCATCAAATACCTATTAGGGAAAGAAGAGATGAAGGACCTGGTTTCAATAGGAGCATGGGGAAGACTTTTATTTCATTTCCTCTCTTAAGTTTCATGCTTTTTGATCCTGACACAGTCCTAGAATGGGCAGTGCACACAAACCAGGCATTGCCTATCTGAATCTTGTGACCATCTCAACAAAATCCATGTATTTCAGGCACTGTAACCTTTTTAACAGGAATGCATCCAGGAACTATCTTCCCCTGTGTGTATCTGGTGTGAAATCAACTCCCCTTTAACACTCCCCATACACCCACACATTTATTGTTTTCTATTGATGGTTAATGTAAGCTACCATGTAGCTTTTATTCACTTAAACCCCACATCTTGCCTCAGTAAAGACTTCTAAATTAGCCCTAACATGAAACTAGTGCACCAGTGGAAGCTAGGGCTGTCTGTAAAAAGAAAAGACACTACAATGTTGTGTTTTAGATACACGTACCCAGCAGCAGGGATCAGAGTCCATACATCTGTGTTCTATAATAGCTTCAGGGTGCTGAGTTACACACAAATACATGGTGTTATTTCAGCAGAAAGTAAAGAAAAGAAAAAAAAAAACAGGAGGAAAGCAAAGATGGTTTTACAAAACTTCACTTTTAATTTTACCACACATTCCTGTCTTCTCTTTTTCCCTTTTACAGCTGATAATTCTGTTTCCTTCCTCTCTCTTTCACAATCAGGAAGAGAAGGACAGTGAAGTGAAAACCAATGAGTTTCTAGCTTAAGCAAGAAATTACAAGAGACATTTTAGAGGTGGAAATACCCAGAGTCTCAGAACACGCCACCTATCTTTCTTGCACCACAGCAGATGTGGTTTGTTGTTGCTGTGTTTGGGGCCATGGACGTGTCTCAGAGCTCTTGTGCCTGATTTCTGAAGTCATGAGCACTGGAGCCATCAGCAGTTACATGACACACAGAGGAAGAGCCTTTGGGCTACTTGGCAGCAGCAAGAGCTGAATTCACTTCCTGTTTCAGCATTAATGTCCTGCATTGCCATAGGCAGGTCACTCAGAGCAACCTGTGACTCAGCTTCTTACAGCACAGTGGAGAAAAATACAGATAAAAATACAGATGGGGGCCTGGAAGATACCCAGGTGCCAGGATGTTAAAAGCTATGTAAAAGCCTATAATGCTCTTGGGGTTGAAGAAATGTGCTTCTTATTAAGATTGTCTTCTTTCTCTTCAAAATGCCCCAAATTCCAACAAGTCTGTGCAACACAGCATGGACAAATTAAAATTTTCTAACTAGGCTGTAGAAAATAACACACTGTTTCTGTCTCCTCTATTCAGCACATTAGTGAAAATAAAAATACATAAAAATGGGAGCTGAAAGGTGACCTGTCTCAAGTAAAGCTGAGAGCTGAGAAACAAAGGACAAAACTCCTGCTTAATCCACTGACAAACCTTACAAAGCCAGTGCTGTATTCATGGATTAAGGATTTGGCTTTGGCCCTATAACACTAGCTAGCTGTGGGGACCTTGTGATGGGCTATGGAGTGTCCTGCAATGCTTGTAAAAATGAGTACCTGGTAAAGAGACCTCAAATGTACTCCTTTAACCTTTTCTTCTCTCTGGGCATCCTGCCACAGCCAGCCCTTTAATACACACTGGGCAGTGTTTATTCTTCCTCTGCACATACATTCTGTGTATAAATCAGACAGCCTGGAGTTAAAAACCACAAACCATGGAACCATGACTAACAAAATAACCCTTAGGAATTAAGGTACTGTTTTTCCCTAGGCAGTAGCGAGAGGATTTTATCGTAATGCTAGAACTGAGAATAAGCATTGCACTGACAGGGAGGAGAGAGAGCTGCAGCAGTTCATGGAAACTGCTGGTCTTGATGGACCTGTGCAACACAGCTGAGGATATGACCACTGACACCTGAACTGCTGTGAGACTCTAGGAGCGGAGCTTTCTCTCTCAGGAAGATACTACAGATGGATAACATAAGAGACTCTCTGGGCATTTTGTTTTAAGAGCTTTCTGGAAAAAAGAAGTCTTTCCGTGGTAATGCTGGGAGAATAGCATGAAGTCAGAGGAATGTTTTCAAAATCAAGTGTATTTGCTGTTTCTGGGCAGCTTGCCTGAAGAATGGAACTGTTTCCTCTTCCAGAAATGCAGGAATTATTCCTAGCCTCTACACTTGCAACAGTTCAGCATGAGCATTAGTGGGATACAGCAGCAGCTCTCAGGAGCTATGGCAGCTACAAGTTCAGCAGGAACAGCAACACATGAATATTGTATGCATGCATCATTTTTGCTCACCTGTTATTTATTAGCTTAAACTATTTTATAGGGAGGATTTCAGTCTTGAATCTAGATCACAAACCACAATATTCATACACTGGTCCAGGAAAGAGTTATGTCTTTCTGCAGCTTCTTACACTTACTATGAAAACATCTAAGAAATGCTTTTTTGTGGCTCTATGAGTAAAGAAAAATGATGCAACTGCTACTTAACAGCCAAGTTTTCACGTGCTGTGCATAGCCACAATTAGCTCTTCCCTTCCCACAATGAACATATCTGAGGAACTCAATGCTTCTTGCTCAAATGTGTCCTGCATTTTTCAAAAGCACATGACAAAAAGAAAATAGATTTTGTCTTCTGAGCCATAAGAAACTCCACATATTTCTAGCTGTCCTCTCTTGGAAGATCTTCTCTACCAGCACCTGGAATAAATGAAGTCATAGCTCCTCTCTAGCTCCCAGAGGCTTACATTTCTACATTCCTGTGTACTACCTGTTACACTGCAACAGGAAAGGGGGAAAAAAACCAAACCCAAACATTTACTTAAAGGCACAGAAAAGAACAAACTATTTCTCTCTCCCCTTTTCAATGCCTTGTGCTACAAGCTCTACCTTTAAGGCACATGCTCCTTGAGTCTCCAAAGACCTGAAACTCTCACAGACCTGCACTCCTGGTGTGATATCAGATACCACACTGATCAAACACATCACCAAAAGTACAGGAATTAGTGCACTCACTATTTCTTTCCCTCCATTTTCCTTCGAAGAAACACATGTTTTTGTTGTAATACACAGTCTGCAGATAGAAATGGGCTGGCAAAAAGCCGTTTGACAGCAGAGAAAGTAAAGGCTCTACATCCTCATGTGGCAGATGAGAGATGTTCATCTGTTCTGAGAACAGATAAGGTACAAAACTGAGAGACAGAAACCCAGGAGTCGAATAAATTTAGGCAGCTAAGTGAATGAAGAATGTGGTTTTGTCAGCCTGGGCTCCTCCCCGTGCACTTCGCCCGTTGACTGCAGAGGGAGCTCAGGGCAGTTGCTCTGTGGGTTACTGCTACCGGATTACAGTTCCTTTGGCTGACCCTAGACCTGTGCTCAGGCTCACATGTGAAATCATTGAGCAAAGCTGACAAACGCTCTGGGCTTTTTGGATTTGCAGCCTAGTCAAAAAGCAGCAGACATGAGTACTTTCCCTCCCTCCATTTTGCTCACATAACAAATGTGCAATGGAAAACATTCCAGGAGGGAAAAAAAAACCCAACACATTTTATTGTGTTCTCCATAGAAAGGAATTCACAGTAGAAATATGTTTTAAAAAATTAGATCTGGGAAAAATGACTGGGTCTAGAAGGGGAAGGATGAAGGAAAAGGTCGTTGGTACACTGTAGGGTGGAGAGGAGCCCCAAGAGAACTCACAAAGCAAATAAAATCCATGCAGATAAGTAAAAATTTTAGAAACAGAAAAGGGTGGAACCACTGTGTTAGTCATACACAGTAGTTGTTCCCATATTTGAGAGAGAAAAACAAACCACCAGCTTCCTTAGCTGCCCATATTTTCCATTTACACAGATTTTGGAATGCAATTCCTAAACCACTCACACTCAGATATCTACTTATTTATTTCCAGGAACTCACTGTCCCCTCCCTTTGTTCTCCTATTGCTGTGTGAGGCATATAGCAAGGCTTGGAATGAGACGAACACAGATCACATCCAGATGTTGGTAACAAGTGTTTTCCTGCTTAGTGGCTCACCAGGTAGAGAGAGAAACACCATCCACCCCTTTCTTGCCCTGCTGATCCTCCTGCACCAGCCCTGAAGAGCTCTTTACCTCACCAGAACCTCAGAGCCCTTCATTATCTCTTGGCTTCAAAACAGCATCCTCTCTCATCCATTCCCAAACCACCCTCCACTAGGTGGCCAGTGATCGATGCCTGCATTAATCTCCTCACACTGCTGCTCCAGTTGTTTGCTCAGCTGTGGCTGACAAGGCAACATTCTCCTCCTCCACCATCTCCCAAGAAAACAAAAAGCAGAAGCAAAGAACAGATACTCGCCTGGCAGTGGAGGAAAGGGGTGTCCCTGCACTGCAATGGTCTGCAAACTGCTCAGACAAAGAGTTCTGCACGGCCATCTCCTCTGCCTCCCAGGCATAAAACCCCACTGCCCATATCTGCTCTGTAAACTGCCTGTAAACGCAAGGAGCTCATGGAGATGAGTACCCTAAAGTGTTGCGATAGGTTCATACGTCCACTGGCAGCCCAGTTAAAAGTGAAACTTGTATATCAGGACTTCTCAGAGTTTAGCCCTTAATTTTTTGGGGGGGTTGGCTGTTGTTTTTGTCTGGGTTTTGGGGGGGGGCGTTGGTAGTAGTTTTTTACCAGTAATACCATTTCAGATGGCCCACGTTTGTGTCAGGCAATCTGATACTCCTGCATGATCTCACAGAAGGCTTGGAAATTTTTCCAGTAGATTTTCCCTTTCAAAGATCCCCCTGATGTAGCTAAACAATTTAAATAAAACGACAAAATCATATTTCCCTCTGCTTTAAAACCAGAACAAAAAAGGAGCAGTCATTGTACAAAGACATTTTGTGGCCAAATGGAACCTTCAGTTCTGCTCAATGGGACACTTTTCCTTTTTCCTGGTTCAGTACAAAAAAAGCTTTACCAGGCAATGCTGTTAAAATTGATGCTGCTTTCAAGAGAGTCTCAGTTCATGCCAAACTGAGTCCTCTGTGAATGACAGTTTATCAAGGACAGGGAGGAAAGCTGGATTTTGGGCTACAGCCACTGTGCTCTGACTGGTACTGACCACACATGCCTTTGTGCTGAGTAAAGAGCACTCTGACATCAAAGGCAAGGATCTCATCTCCCTGCTCCCAAAATGCCAAGTGGAGATGCGGAGATTCCTTTGTTGTCATGCACTGATAGAGCAATAACCTGAATTTCTATGACATCAACCAAAGCTCACAAAAAGCCAGCAATGTGAAGCTTTTAAGAGATCAGTGGCTCTAATGAAGCAATTAGAGAGACAGCTGAGAAGCCCCTACATACACAGTGTACATGTAGCAAAAACCTGCCAGGAACAGCTCCCTCTGGATGTAGATCTCCCTCTCTCCTGGGTCTGTAGCAGTGTGGACTATCTAGTCTACATGTGGTTGGTCCATCCCATGGCTTGGAACATGCTGTGGTAAGTTGTGCTATAAATGGGAAAGAAAGTCATCATCACAGCCATCTCTCTCTAGATGAGGTTGTTCCTGCAGTACTCACTACAACTCATACACCAAAAACGTAGAGCCAGGATGCAGCATGCACTGCTTTCAGGAACAGATCCTTCCAGATGTAAGTGGGAAGCTGCAAGAATGCAGACATGCATTTGTGAAGACTGCTCCAGTGCTACAGCAAAAGGAACTAGACCATAATAACTATCCAGCTGTAAACTTGAGACCTAGAACATCAGTGAATAAATACAACTCTGCAACTACCAGTCTGGAACCACCTGCAGCCTTGGTTGCACAGTTAGCTTCCTCTTCTGCAAGCATTTCAGGAGACTCATTAAGGAAACTTTTGAAATGTCTGCTATTACTTACTGTAACATTGTCATAGTCACACGAAGGGTGACTCTGAATGTCAAAATCTGTGAAGTTCAACAGGACTCTGTGGCCATAGTCCACTTGGATAACCCAGGAACAATCCGTGTTGCTCTTATAAGGTTGAGGATAGTTTGGAGAATGGAATTCCCCACTGTTAGCTTGGAAAATGCCACCACAGCCTGAAAAAGACATAGTCAGTTTTAATCACAAGGTCTTTTATGCTTAGCAAGATTCCACTTGTATTTTCATACTAAGGGAAGAACACCTCCATCTTTATATTTTCTAAATCAAACTTTTGTAAGGTGAGTCCTCCAACACTTGGAGTGTCCTGTTGACAACAAAAATCAAGGGAAACAACTATCAGGAAAGTGTAACATTCTCATGGTTGGTGAATATTCAGTAACAATGCTTGCAAGCAGGATTTCTTTCCAGCCCCAGTCTGGTAGTAGATGTTGCAAAGGTTGAAGCATTAATGCTGGTGTTTCTCTATCCTAGATATTGTAGAAGCCATCAAAACCACCATTGACAGGAATGCCACAGACCTAGTATACTGAGGAGGCAATGACTAGGTCTAGCTGAGCACAGAGAAAACCATTTCTGAAGATGCCAAGACAGGTAGCAGCTCCATTTTTCCCACAAGCAGTTCAACAATTGTAAACCTGAAGTTTCTGCTTCCCCCCCCCGTGCAGTTAAGGACTTCACCCTCAGGTAATCCTGACCAGAACAGCTCCAGTGCTCATGAACAGCCAAACAGCCTGGAATGATGGATCCTGTGTGGGAATTACTAGGGCTTTCAATAGGACCAACACAAACAAATGGACTTTTAGATGTTGTAAATTGATGGAGGAGAGAGGGAGAAAGACATTGGGTCTGTTATAGATGAAGACATCCTGCTGGTAGAATAAAAACTACACAGTTACTGTGTTCTTGTGAGAGGGTATTCTAGAGGCTAGAGGGAGTTTGGGGTGCAACAGGTAAGATGCTCTAAAGGGCTGAGAAATCTTCAGGGGACGTAAGCAGAAAAAATAAGCTACCAGACCTCTGAAGGGGATTAATTCAAAGAACTATTGCAGATTTCTTTAATTAAAAAATATATAGAGAGAATCTTGTTCCTTTATCATAAAACTTGTGAGAATGGGAAAGAATAAACTTTGCCAAACTGATGATTCAGTGTGCTTAATCAGGCAATCAAGGAAGAATTAAAATCTGCTTCTCCTCACTCTTCATTGCAATTGTTGTCTGGTAATTGCCCTTTTCATGAGAACTCCTATGTAAAGATGTGTGGTTGGGTCTTCCAAGTGTGTCTCTTGGATTACCAGTAAGGCTTTGTAGAAATAATCGCATGGGGGATGGATAAACCTTATAGAGTTCAAGGATTTACTAATCACCCCAAATATTTTTGGAGTCCTCTATGTTCTCCAAATCAAGCCATGTCCTCAGATCTTCATTTTACAGTTTAAACCAAGAGCATTGTTCAGCTAATAAAGGTCTCTGGGTGAGTGGCTGGGGAGAACCACTGGTGTGCAAACGTTCTTTTCCGATTACAGGAATATCTTGATTAATCATGTAGAGAAGAAACCCCAACAAGGTAGGCAGCTATAAAACACATACATAGGCCTAAATTTCAGCTAGTTAGACAATTTTTCCTCTGTGGTGGTTTTTGGGTTTGTTTTTTATTCCCCAGCATCTCTCAGCGTTATCAAATCCAATAACACTCTCATTCTTCCTCAGTTTTCAGTCCTGTGCTGTGAGACTACTCTAAATGCTTGCCTGGCTGATCTGTGATTCGAAGACATCCTGAATCCCTCCTGATATTAACCAGTATACTCACCACCTGGAGTTTCCTGCCAGGAGGCATTAAAACCTCTCCCTGCCACTGCTGCATCTGTCTTGAAACGGACAATGGCTGAATTGCCAGTGGTAGAGGCTCGCAAAGGGTTCTGTGCTGGTCTGGAGACACAGAGCTGGGCTAGTCTGGGGGAGAGGAAATCAGGACCACCATAGACCTAGAAAGGGAAGAAACATTTCAAAGTTTTTTAAAGAGACCGTTTGCCACACAGAATACATTTACCTAGGAGAAAAAAATAAATCCATAAGTATTGAAAATGATTCCACATTTTAAAATGTGAAGTGGCTAATAAAGTCACTTTCTCTGCAGGTCTACTTGGTGTCTGAACCACCTGGTGCAAGTATGAAGTTGTAGACCATTTCAAATCAACTTTGCATTAAATAACAATACTCAGCTGTGGGTACTTTGCCACATTCTTCTTCCCCCAGCCCTGCAGGGTAAGTATCTTGTTTCTGTGGGGATATAAAGCCAGGTTTTTTCTGTGCTTGTGCAACAAACTGTATCTCTGTACCTCAGGGAGTTAGAAACGAGAAAACCGCAACCCTCTCAAACAGCAGCAGCAGCATTGTGTACTTTACAATGCATTTTTAAGCCAGTTCAAGTCAGTTAGATGGCAGTGCTGAAGTCTTGTTAACCCTGTTCCTTGTCTTCCAAAAGGGATATAGGATTTCAGTTTGAGCCTGTTTCTATCTGGTGGAACTGGCCTGCCTTCCTTAGCCTGCCCTCTCAGAGCTGAAGAAAACACATGTACTCAGTGCAGTTTTCAAACCCCATACATGTGGTTTTAGTGCTAGTGCATTCAACAATCAAATTTTCTGGGCTCCATGCATGCTAATGAAATGGCACCCGACATTTGGGGTCTCCCACCTTTCATTGGTACATCCCTGGTAGGACAGCAGCTGCAAAAGTCAGCTTGACAGTAACCTCAAATGTGGAAACTGTTCAAGAGAGACACCAAAAGAAAAGAGTGTGCTACTGTCTTTCAGCAACTGAACTAGCAAAAGATCATCGTCTCCGCATACATTCTGTATAAGTCCCAAAGCTAAACTAGAGAATGACAAGTTCTGGCAACAAAACCAGGGAATAGGAAGATAAGGTAAAAAATTCCATCAGGATTTCCCCACCAGTAGCAGCTCAAGTCTGCTCCAACATTTTATTAGTCTGGTAAGTATCAGAAGGTCAAAAAAAGCAATCCATTAATTTCTCTCAGAAAGTGGCAGTACTATGAAAATCAACCTTCTAAATGGCCCTTTTGCCTCTGATCTCTTCTACATGAGGGGAAACACAGTATTTTAATTAGCTGTGCCAGATACTTTTTAACCTCAGAAGAAGTGTGGGTTCTGTTCAAGCTAAATATCTGAGCAAGCCTTACAAAATAGCTGAGCTAGCCCCAGCACCTCCAGGGCTTAAGTAGTGCATTGCTATGTAATTTGCTCGATTGTGTGCTCACTAACTGCTCGTGGACCCTGACACTGCTCTGTTTTTAGAGGTAGAAAGGAAAGAACTTGGGGGGTTTGAACTACAAAAAATATTCAGTGACTCCAGGATAATGTGAGACCTCAGAATCTGAAGATGCCCCCAGAAGAAACAAGGAGTTAATTTTTTTATAAACATCATAGTCTGTTAGATGTTCTGAAGACTGCATTTTGGTTTAGTGGCCGTTCACACAGGATTAATAGCTTAAACATTTCAGTTTTGACCAAGACAGCACTTTTCTGCATACTGCAGGGAAGCTGCATGACTTGAATGGATAATGGTTCCTCTGTCCAATCGATCCTCTCAAGGCATTCAAGAGAAGACAGAATGGATGAAATCACAGCTCAGAGTGAGAATTTGTAATGAAGCAGCCACAGCCTGGGGAAGAAGCATGTTTGTCCTCTGGAAGCTCAGTGTCTTCAGCAAAATCTTGCTGCTTGGCTGCTCGTGAGGCCCAAAGTCAGCAGCATTTGTCAGAAGTCTGTTCAAAACGTGCATTTTAGAATCTGTTTGTGGTAGACTCCCTGAGTCAGAGCCACAGCATGAGAGCTAGCAGAAACACATGCTCTCAATCATCTCAACCAGCCCAGAGAAGCTATATGGCAGAGGAAACAGCAGGAGTTTCTAATATGCATCTAATAAGCACCACAGATCAGCCTCTCACACCATCCCTGCTGCTCCCTGGGGCCATCTGCACACCACGGGCAAGGGTGCAAACCCATCTCTGGCATAAACTCTGCTGATTTATGCAGGATTACCTCAAAAATGAACTTGGCTCAAGCTGAACAATTACAGAGTTGACCTGTTGGAAGAGAATTAGGATGGGAAAGAAATATTGGTGGAAATCTGAGGTTTGTGGGACACCTTTACATTGTTAACTGTTCAGCAACAGCCTTTTGCACAGTTTCAGAATAAAAAGCACAGCCAAAACATGCTCCTTACAGCCAGGACTGGATTTCCTCTTCTCATTTTTGCCAGTTCAAGTAATCACAAGGGCTGGAACAAAAACAAGTTAGCAGGTTTCCATGACAAAAAACAATAAAATGTTACTTTTGGCTACAAAGTGGAAAACCAGAAGTTACCACATGAAAACAAAAAGAGGGAAAAGAGAATGGATGGAAAGAATGAATTTCAGGGTGTGGTTCACAAAGAGTCACAGGATGTCTGAGCTGCAAACAGACAAAAATAAAACCAAAACCATTAGGTCTGACCAGAGCACCTGATGCAGAGATAAAAGGATGTTGGATGGCACAGCAGGGATGCAGGGCACTGCCACAAAGCCCACGGTTTTAATCTGTTCTTGTCATTTGCTTCTACCCCGTTAGCTCCATTTGTTGTTAACAGTCAGCATTCCAGAGTTGTGAGCAACAGAAAGCTGGCTTCATGCTGCTGGTCACCCTCATGACGCAGATTTTCTGGGAATAACACTGATCCCTGTCCAGATAGAACTGCTAGCAAAGAGAAAGCCTGGTTTTGACAGAGAATTAAGAATTATGGTAATATCTGATGTTTCTTTGCATTTAAATGAGAAGACCAGAGCATCTAACAAAGGCTTGGAAGTGAAATAGATTGACAGGGCTCCTTCCTTTTCAGCTCAGAGCTGCATCTTGCTGTGGCAGAATATATTTAGAACGTTCAAAAATCTGGTCCATGTCATAATTTTCAAAGCAGGTATGGTCATTTTTCTCTAGATATGTATTAAAAGCCATTTAAAAATATTTTTCTCTCTTTCATTGTGTCCAAAATGATGGCTTCAATTTCCAGAAAACATCTTTAAGAACAACTTGAAATTTGCTTCTGGCTATCTGTAGAAGGAACAGAATCTGATGGAGAAGAGAGAAAGAGTTCAACAGTGCCATAAAAACCAAGGAGGAGGATTAAAGGAGAAAGTGTCAAACACTTGAGCATGCAGAAACCACAGTGAGAACCTGAGGATTTCACACACACACACAGATTTTTACATGTTATTGCACAGCCTTGGAGAAGCATATGGCAGTACTGGGCTGCTGACAGGGAAGGGACAGCCCGTGTAGGCATTGTCAAAGGAAAGGGAAGGGAAACAGTTGCATTTTACACAAGCAAATATGCTTCAGAAAAATGGGCAAGAGAGAAATACTCCAGGAACTGTGGTGTAAAAATGAAGTTAGCATCAAAAGTGCTGCGATGGGAATGAACTCTTATACTTATCCTACAATCCTCTGCCAGGTCAAAAGGGTAAAGGATTTTTCTAAGCAAAAGCTAACTGCATCCAGGTGAGTAACTTTTCTGATTATTGGGGAAATTTTATTACAAGGCAAAATATTTTGGAGAAGCAGCAGAAAAGGACACAATTTATTGCAAGGTTCTAAAGACAGCTTCTTATTTCAGAGATTAGAGAGAGTTAATAGCACAGGGGGGAACAGCAGGGTGCAGAGCTATATTAGTAGTGATCCTGACTTCCTATTGAAACTGGAAAGTTTTTTGACTTGAAAGGAAATAGGAACCAGTAGAACTCACTATTCACAGATAAGGAAAAAGTGAAATCAGGAGAAGACATACAGGAAAAAGCAGACTTCAAAACCCAAAGAACTGTCAGGCAGGATACTCTTGGAAGATAAGGTGACAGTAAAAGAAGTTTGGAATTTTAGTGATCACTGAAACACACTGTGTCAAAGGCACACCAGGAAATTCTGTTATTTTTAAGACTTTCCCAGCTTTTGTGTGTGTGGTTTTCAGCCTTGACTTAAACAGACAACTACAGGAAAGAAGATGACAAGATAGAGCTGCTCTTGAAAATGGCTAACCACTGGGGGGTTTCCCCCCCTCTAAATCTGAGTCGTCATTTGTTCTGTGCAGACTATTTCAATCATGCTGTGAATTTTATAACAAAAGCAGGAAAATATATATGTGGCAAGGAACATAAAGCTCTGCCCAATGCCTGCAGTTTGAGAGGGGAAGCTGTTCACTGCCAGGCAGAACCTTTGATCTTGCACTAAGACAGGAACCAATTTTCCCCGATAAGATGATTAATGTTAGGTTATCTGTTAGCAGATCAGAGACGTGTTGAGAACTAGATGAGCCAAGGCCAGGAGACAAGTAACTCAGAGGCATGCTAGCTCTGAAGGCAGGAAGCTCCAACAGCAAGGTGGGCATCTGTGCTGACCAATGAGTAAGGCTGGAAAGAAGTAAAGCATAGCAACTAGTTCGAAATGGTAAAGAAAGAAAATCCAAAACCTAAGCTGAATAGCTGGCTCAGGGGCACAGAGCAGCAAACTGTAGGATCCTCTTAAACAACTTACTTAAGCAATTGGTGTCCAGCAACCTACTCACTGGTGTCAGGCCAGCCCCTCCCCTCTTAAAGGCCAGCAAAGCCTAGAGAGGTCCCTTTTCTCCTCGTTCCACCACCCTAAGCTGACTGGGACACTGCCTCTTCCTTTATTCTTCTTTCTGAGTATGAAGATTCCTCACAGTTTTCACCACTCAGTGTTATAAACCTCCCCACTTCCTTGGAAGGTCCTGCACAAGGTCTCACCTTAGTTATCTCCTTCCAGTGATCCATTATCTTCCTCTGCACCAGGAAGTTGTATCTCCATGGCACAGCACCCTACACTTAGCCCTCTGTAAAAGGTGGACTTTTAAAGCCTGGTTCAAAGCAGTTTTCCCTCTTGTCAGGGAGTGTACAATGCCTAGCATTGCTATTGGTGCATATATACAGATACAAAAGGCCTAAAAGCAAAAAATTATAAGAGGATTGTGGCTTCTGTGACAACATCTGTGGAACGCAATCATGCCCACAGTAGAAATGGGAAACTGTAGCACAACTGTGGTCTCTTTCTGCAGTTCATGGGATTATCATCTGCTCCAGGAAGAAAAGCTTCTAACTGGTGTGATTTTGAGGAGTAACCCCAGTGCCCTTACCTCCAACACATCGTAGTCGCAGTTTGGGTGATACTGGATGTCAAACTCCTGAATGGTGAGTTGGATGCTGCTACCAGGAGAGGTGTGAATGTACCAGATGCATTCCCTGTTGCGGGGGTATCTGTTGGGGTAGCCAGGGCTGTGAAATGAACCAGAAGGACCAGAGAGTTCTCCTCCACAACCTGGCAACAAAGCAAAGCAGCCTTTCAATGAGGGGCTCTGGACAAACCCACCAACAGCTCTGCAGTGAGGACAGACATTAGCATCAGGAGGGGCAGGCTGGACCTGCTGGCACTGCCCACGCTGTAAGCACTTCAACCCCTGATGATCCATGTTTCTACTGGATCTCAGCATCTGATTGGGCAGCTGAAGGGACGGAGACACAGAGCGAAAAAATAGTGACTTTTTTTTGTATTGGTCTCTAACTTTGGTCAGTTCTAGAAAGCTGAATAGGATCCATCCTGAGCTGCTAGTGACCTCAACTAATGCCCAAACTAACTTATCATGGGGAGGGCTTCCTATGGTTGTAAAAATGCCTTTTCCCCTCTCCTTTAGAACTGACAAAATTAAAGCCAATGCAAGTTCCCTCAGCCCACTGAGCACGATCACAAGCTGCCAAGTCACAGTGCCTTCTTATATTTTGGGGAGTTTCATGTTTGGCCTTTTATTTTTTTATTGAATTCTAACTGTGTAATTGTAAAAGATGCCATGTTTGAAAAGTTATGTATTTACTTTTTTGGTAAGTAGCTATTGCCTTAACCTCCCCTCCAGCCCCTTGGTTATTGTCCTAACCTCACTCTCCAGCCCCAAGTTCTTGCATATTATGAGCTAGGAAAAAAAAAAAAAAAAGAAAAAAGGCAAAGCAATGAATCAAACACAGGCCTTGATTTGACAGCACAAAGCAGCTGAACACCTGAGGCTGCAGTTTCATCACTGCTTTATGGAGATGTGTCAACTGCTGCACTCACCTCCTGTGGAGTTCCAGGGAAGATGCTCTCCCTGACCCAGTCCCCAGGAAGGCATAAAATACCTTCCCAGGGTCAGGGTGGATTTAGATCAGCTACACTCAGGGTAAAACCTCACCTCTAGGGGAGGCAGGAGGGGGTGTGTGTGTATTTTTAACTTGCAGAAAGCAGGGGAGCTGTGTGTTTGGTCTGATTTTATACATGTGTTGCTCTGCCTTGCAGCAGCATTTTTTTAACTCTCTACATTACAAGCCCCAAGTGCTTAATTTAGGAATTAGCTTGCACAGCTTTTATGAGTTCACTCAAGCTTTGTAAGTAAAGCCCATACTCCATCAATCTCTTGGCTTCATCTCCAGAGGGAAGGTTCTGTCACACAGGAAAAATAACCAACAAACAAAAACCAAAACCAAAATACTTCATAAAACCTTCTAACAAACTATGAGGTCTGTATTCCCAGGGGCAAACACTGTGGTATGTCAGAAGTGATGAATAGCATGAGTATCAGAACTGTTAGTTACAGGAGGTATTTCATAACATAAAACAAACTACCTCTCTGACCATAACCTGCATCTTGAACAAAGCGTCTCTGGCCATTGCTCTGCTTAACATTTTGTTTGTCTTCAGGAAGCTATAAATTAACATCTTCCGTTAAGTGCAAATATTTTCCCCCAACACCTCCCATGACAACCCTGTGGTTACTGAAGGTGGCTGCTAAGCCCCAGGAGCATTTACCATCATCTCTACCATGAGGTCTTTCAGATCCTCGCTGAAATCTTGGGTTTGGTTTTGCCACACTTGGCTCAAGGACTGCAAATACAAATCTGTGAGAGGGAAGACCAGAAGGTCTGAAAGGGAACAAAGCAATAAGAAGCTATTTTAAACTAAAAAAGCCACCTAAAAGCAGATATAAGGAAGACTGCAGCCATGCAGCAATGTAACACAACTGGAGGACAAAGAGGTGTCACCTTTGTGCTGTGTTTGCTGAGCTACTTGCTTCCCCTTACCCCAGCAGCAGGAGTGACTCTGCCCCTGACAAGAGGCTCCAGGAGGGAAAACTCATCACCAGCTTGGGAAAGAGGAAGATTTCTCAACAGACAGACATGATGGCTCTGCTCCCAAGGGGTGGGAACGAGAGGCAGGGGAGTTTCAGCAGGGGAGAACAAAGCCAATTGCTGTTTATCTCAAGAAGAAAGCTGGGAACATTTTAAAACTAAACAGGCAGCTATGACTCAGCTTCTCCTACTAAGAGTTTCCTGATAGCCACAAAGACACTGGTTTTATTTAAACCCAGAATGGCTGAATGGAAAGCACAAGTGTGCTGTGCTCTGGGGCACAGACCTCTCTATGCAGCCCTGGCAGGTAGCATCTCTCTCCAGAGTGGTTGGTATGTGCTCTGACCTCAGTCGATATTCTCTGGATGAGGTATGTGAAGCACATGAATAAGAACATCAAACTGTTGTTCCTGTGCCGTTTCTTTTCTTCCAGCAACAAATCTTCCCAGAACAGGCTTTTTGTTGACAGAGAGGTGATTCTTCTTAAGTACTCCAGAAAAAGATTTCCCAAATCTTCGTTTGCGAAGCCTATGCATGAACTCCAGAAAAATGGAGGTTAAGTTGAGACCTCAGTGATTCATTTCTTTTAAGAAACACATGGAACTCATGTTGCCAATCTTTTACCAATTGTTTTCAAACAGATTGGAAATTGCTCGAGTTTATAGCTAAGCATTCACTGACTAATAGCTGAAAAAGGACTCACTGATCTTTGCAAATGCATGAGCTTCACACCTGAGCTATTTTGACTGACCTGCACATGCAAGCAGAAACCTCCCTATCAGAACAGAAACATCATCTCTGAACTCTCTGCCAGCTGGCAGAAAGTCTATATATTACATTTCTGCTCGTATGTGGATGAGATGAGAACCAGTTCTGTTGTGTACCTTTGTAAAAGTACAGATGCCAGATAATTTTAACAAGTATTTACATAAATACTTAGGAGATTAAAGCAAACGTTCCTGCCTTTACACTTGTTACATCTATGGAATACTAAAATGGGAAAAAAACCCCAACCATCTCAATTAATAATAGGAAAACTTTAAAAAATGCTTTTAAACAGTGTATGTGAAAGATTTGCCTTGCCTTAGAATAATAAAGAAATACAATTTTCCAGGAATACTGTTTCAAAATGAGAAGCAAACTTTGACTCACCAACTTTGCAGCTTATATTTTGGTACATTATTGGTCCTTACTGTCCACAGACTTTTTTTGCTCTGAATATTCTAGAGAAGTGAATTTAGAATTTGAACTCTGACTCTTTCAGTGTCTTTTCCATTTTCAGTGGCCACAAAATTCCTGTAGCATTATCTCTTTCTTTGACTGGATCACAGATACAAGCCATCAAGGAAAACCAAGCTGCAAGTATTTTTCATATTACCTGTGCATTATCTATGAAGGCAGATTCTGCGCCTTAAGATACTCACACTAGTCTTTGAAATCTGCCTTGGCAGATACTCAAAATAATCAGAAAAGATGTCAAGCATGTCTGGATTTTGATTTAAAAGGAAAACTTCAGAAGTTTCTTTCTGAAGCACACATTTGTATGTACTGTATCCTTCTCCTATTTTTTGGGCAAGCTAAGACATAAATTACTATTTAATCTGGAATGCTATTTCCATACAAAAGTAGCTTTGTCTACTTCATTAAGGTATTCAGACAGGAAAAGTTTAAATGATAATGTAATCATTGCAGCTAACTAAACCTCTTCCATCTTTGGCATCACCTTTAAATGAATACAAACCTTCTCCCAATGCTTACATTTGCCTGCAAACATCAGATTAGAGTTTGCTTCAGTTAAGAGAAATGGAATTTGTACAGTTTATGGCAACAAAGTAAAAGAGATTTGGTCTTTAGGGGCAACCAAAAACGCAGGAGGAGAACCTATAAATGGCTGCATGTCTGCAGTGCACACTGAAATCAGAGTGAATAGTCTGGAACCATTCTGTTCCTAGTGGAACATCTTCAAAAGCTTTTCTGGGCACAGATGGTCCTGCTGTATGTGGACAGTCACACAGACAGCTGCACTGCAGAGAAGTTTCTTGCAGCACAGCATATGCTGTTTGTGCAGATCTCCTTGCACTCCTTTTAGAAAGTTTAGCCCTGTAATTAAACTGGGGGGGGCAGAAAAAGGGAGAGGGGACACTCTTTTAGTAGGCTAAAGGTCCTGGAATTCCCTTGAAAAATGCTTAAAACTACCACCTAACCTGGTGTTAGTTGCTAGGAAATCAGACAACAAATAGAAAGCTCAGGAAGCATATTATTTGGTGTCTCTGCTTTCCTCTGGCTAAAATCTCAGTAGTGACCGAAGATTGTGCAAGGGATGATTTGTAGATCTTTCCATATTACTGCCTGTCTGGTTAGCAGATGGTCTTCATTAACCAAACAAGAATCCCTACTCTCATAAATAATTATAGCTGAATAGAGAACTAGTAATCTGTGGAAACCTCTATTATCTGCAAGGTTTTCAGATATATTCATGGGTATGGTTTAGCCACATGCAAGAAAAATTTCTTCCATAAAGTTTAAAGTGAACTGGCAGTGTTCCTGCAAAATCAGTTAGGGAAGGGAAAGGATTCAGACTTGTTCCATTTGTTGTGCTGTGGTGAAATATTTCAGTGCAAGCAGCATGTAGTATGAACATTTGCCTGTACTACACTAACACTTGCATGAAGTACAACTTGAATTTGATTCTGAAATGTTTTGCTGTCTTGAGTAGGTTTAGTTCATAGAATATGATCTAATTCAGCAAGTGGGATAATTTTTGTGATGTCAGTTAATGCAAGAGAGTAAAAATTCAAGTAAGAAACTGTCTGGTTGTTTTGTTGTTTTCTTTTTTTTTTTTTTCCTTCTTTCTGATTTGTTAATCACTTTCTATAGCTTTGATTATTTTTGCTTTATCAGTCTCCTGAGTTCTGATATTTCTTTCAACCTGTTCCAATCTGAAATCAGCAAGATGGATAATAGACTACTGGGACCCGGAGTCATAAAGGCAGACTGCTCAGGACTTCACAAGATCAGATTCTGCACATCCTAGACTTTAATGTGACAGAAAGACACTGAAAAGGAAAACTGAACAACTGGCAAATTTGTCAAAGGCTGCACAAGGAATCAACAAGAGAGCTATGATCCAGGCTGAGGCAATCTGGCCCCAGCACCCTCACTGACCTGCAGTGCAGTATTCTCTCCAGCAATCCTAACAGACACCTGGCAAATATATGCAGTGAAAGGAGCTGCATCCTAATCTAATCTCTGCTTCTGCCATGCTTCCCTGAAGAACTATTTCCCATTTCACCCAACACACATACTGAAACCCCCAGTCTTTAGTTATTTTAGGCCTTTTAATAGTTTTAATCTTCTGAAAAAAAAGACCTAGGCTAACAAAATCATCTTTTTCTCATGACCTGTGGCTTTCTCCACACACAGTCCATCAGTCCTTTCTTAGGGAAATCCAAGAGAAAGAAGATGATGGCAAAAGAAAAAAAAAATCAATACAGCACTTTGGGGCTACATAATTCTTTTCTCAATAGTGTGCTTTGCTTCTTTTTTGAAGGGGGGAATTAATGTGTCACAGAAAACAGAATAATGGGTGCATATTTTGACTATGCTGAGAAGGAATTTATAAGCTTTACTGACAATGCAGAAGCCAAATGAATAAGCTTCCAGTGAAGTGCAGATACATATATAAAGCAGTCAGCTCCTACACATACGTTACTTAATAAGGTAAGTGACAAGTCTAGGAAATATGTCTTCTCAGATAGTGACAGTTGTCACTGGAGTAATTTTGCACTGAGAGACCTTTGCCCTTTTGGCCTCCTGATTATATTTTTCTTTTAAGGAAAGCAATTCCAGTGGCATTCTGTCTTTGCAATATCCAGACTGTTACCAAGAGCTGGTTCTTGCTCAAAGGGACAATATATGCACCAAAATATTTTTGCCTATTTTGAGCTTTCTAATTAATAGCAGAAGTGTAATGAGCACCTTGCAGATTCAAGCTTTCCTCTGGTGAATAATCCTCTTGAGGCCTTGGCTTCAGAAGAAAACATCATTGATTTAGCCAAATCAGTTCTAAACCCAGACTCATTAATGAAAGAAAGCCCCTTACATGAACAGTGTTATTTCAGAACCACAGCCACTTTTAAATCAAATTCCTTGTACTGCAGCTTTCCATCCAAGTTAAAATTACGTAGGACACTTTTAAGTACAAATAACAGCATTATCCTAAGATCAGTTACTAATTCTGGCTTTGGGGAAGCCTAAAGACTGGATTTTCTTCAGTAAACCAGATCAGTGTCTCAGCAACAAAAAAAATCAGAGACAAATGTTTCAAATCAAAAATACCTCAAACTTGTGCCACATGCGGTAGGAGGGACTCCTCACATCAGTTATCAAGAAGGCAAGTTTCTGGCTTTTGTGGTCACCTCACAACAGCGAGCACAGCTGCTGGAAAAAGTGTCTGAATTGATCTGCATCAGGCACATGGTGGCAAATAGAAGTGCTGCTCCCTCCTATCACCAAAGCATGTGAATGTCCTCAGTACATATCTCTTAGATGCTTCACAACTGCCAGCAAAGGAGCACATCGACAGCCAGAGAAAGAGTTCAGAGCAGTTTGAACTCTAGAGCACACATTTGTCACATGAGCAGAAATTAAAGCTGTTCTCTCAGCAATATATTTAGCCTTGTTGTTTGCTTGTCAGGTGAGATGTTATCAGATTCAGGTTTAGATCCTCTTAGGGATTTGCCCTCAGGGAAGAGGGGACATGAATGCTTCACTCCGAAACACCCAACTCAAAGGCTGCATCTCCTGATGAGTTCCCCTAGGCAAGGAGACTGCAATGATCTTTTTTTGTGCATTTGATAGGTTTTCAAAAGGGAGAAGCAAACTTAGCACCCCACCAGAGGAGCATGTCTAATTTTATCCAGTCTAGGGCAGAGGTGTATGCCCAGACAATGTAGCCACCAGGGTTAGAGGGATAGCCATATTTGAGCATGACACCAACTGAGGGGGGGAAAAAAGCACCTGCAATGAACAAAAAGATAACAAAGATGACAACGGTGGTCAGCTACAGGCTATCAGGAGTCACACCTGTGACGTTTAGAGCCAGCAATGACACCCCCTAGGAGCCAGCCCTATCTGAACCCACAGATCTTGCTCTGCTGCTTAGACACAGCTCCACATTAGCAGTCTGGATTCTGTGCAGTGTCAAGCTGCAGTTTATTAACAGAGGGGCAGTGCTGCCTGACAGAGAAGTGAATGCATCAGTGCAGGGCGGTGGGAGAGGGCTGGAGAGTCCAGGAAATGTTCGGAGGGGGACGTGGAGGGAAAGCACAAGAGCGCTTACTACGCAGGCAGCTTCTGGAAAGCTTTGAGAGCTTTAGAAAAGCAAGTTAACCCAGCACCATGGCTACTGTACAGAGCTGATGTCATCTGGCTGTGCATAAAAGCCTCCACTTCTTCTTTTGTGCAGTCTCAGAATGACATCATCTCGAAGCACAAGAAGGTACCTTTGTGCTATGGCTCTTCCCTGCTGCCTCCTGCCACACATCTCACTCCTCCCACACACATCCCTCCTTTGGCCCAGGAACACTCCTGGACCTCCGCTGAATGCAGAGCACCACTGCCTAGGGGAGGAGGGCTCCTTGGGAGCACACAAACAGCAGCAGCCTGCGGTAGAGCACGGGAGCTCCTATGCAGAAAATGTGCAGCATGTCCAACACCTCAGCAACCCACTGTGGGGCCTCTGCCACCCGCTGCAGCTCCTCACAAAGCTGTCAGAGCTGAGTGGTGTGAACCCACCAGACAGACAGGACAACTGTGGTGATTTCATTATGTTCAAGGTTGGATCCTCTTTGATGGGATGCACAATGGCAGAGGATTTAATCTTGTTACAGCCCTAATATTGCTGTTAAATAAGCAGAGTGAAAATGTTGCATTTGCAGCCTCACTTACGAAGAAACTGCAGACTATGTTTGCAGTGGTACAGTCATGAACAGATTTGTTTATAATTGGTGTGCCTGCTTGCCTATTCAATGGGGCCTTTGACAGTCTTTGTGACATGCAAGAACAAGAGAAAAAACACCCAAAGGAGATCCTAGCCAATGTTATTTCATGCAGAGAAGGGGGTAGGGGCAGCAGAATCAAACACGCTACCTAACAAAACAAACACTGCCAAAGAAAACTGGAGAGAAGCCTGCTCAGAAAACACAGGTCTGTAGGAATGGGGCAAACAGAGGGCTCAGTGCTTCCCATGGCAAAGCCCAGGACACTCATAACTCCCCTGCAATAGCACACACCTCCTGCCCAGTACAGACACCCTGTAGATACTCCTCTTCCCTGTGCCTACTCTTGCAAATGACAACATACTTCACTAACAGCTCTCAGTCTCTGAGCAGATGATCTTCCAAGGCATGCATGTGCAGAAACATCCACTGGGAAAGTAGTTGAGGAATTAGAAGGAAATGCAGTGTTTTTAGCACTGTAGTGGGTTATTCTATCTGGCTAGCAAAGGAGGGCACAAGCTGGGACTGCATTGCACATGCAGGAAAGAAGGAGATGCGCCTTCCCAGAGAAAACCTGGTTAACTTACCATTAACATGCCACAACATCTGGAACCCACTTCTGGCATTCTGTCCATCAGAATAAAACACCACATGAAGGCTGGTCCCTGTAGTGCTCCCTGCCAGTGGAAGAGACTGTCCACAAAAGGTGCCTATCAGATTGGATTGGACATCAGGCCCATCATACAGCTGAAATAAAACAGAACAGATCCCAATGAGTAAAGAGCAGCTGGCTGTTTCTTAATGTTTTGAGCAGGATGCCGGAGAAAAAAAAGCAGTGAGACTTCAGTCACTGGCCACCTTCACACAGCAATAAGAGTTCTGTGGAGTGTAGAAAGATTTGGACAAATGAAACATAACTGCATTATGTCTCTAAACCTGGCTGAACATGGTATGCACTAGGAAAGTTCTGCTGTTTCTGATCTGTGTTCTGATCTGGGTGTTGCTGGGGAAGAAGATAAAGGGCAAATGAAAATGCACTGAAATAGAAAGTAAAAGGCAATGTTATGGGTCTGATTTGACAGAGCATCTAACACACCAAGTGCCCCCGAACCCTTTGGTGACAACTCTGTTTACATCTTCATTTCTTTAGGACTGCACTCAGGTGATTTCAGGACTGACTGAACTTGTAGAGGAGGAAACCAAGCAGTCAGCATCACCAGGGCTTCTCCAAGCAGTGAGGACAATCTGAAAACCAAAAGCAAAGTAAATCCTCGAAAACCAGGGGTTAAACTTCACTTGTATTTGATTATTGTTTCATGATCTTCTGTCCTGCTTTGGAGGAGAAGTAGACTGAGTCATCCCTTCTGAACGTTTGTACTTAGAAACACTTAGCTTTTGATCTGCTAGTCACATATTCTGCATGATGGTATTTTAACACTCAGACTGTTGGCAGGTGTAGCCACCCTGAAAATCTTTCTGTTGCCCAAATACAGGTGAGAAATCCTTAAAACATCACCACTCGGGGGGGAAACAAACCAACAAACAAACAAAAAAAACCAAACAAAAAACCCCACAACCACCTCAAACAAACACCAACCCCCCACATAGAATGCTAGGGAACTATTTGTGTATTTAAATCTTGAAATCTGAAGTTAGTCACATACTCCCATTCAAATGAAAACAAGACATGTTTTAGTGAGGTGGATAGTGGATGCTCAGAGCTTTTAAGACTCTTTACATTAGTTATCTCCAAACATGTTTTAAAGTCATACTGAATATACATCTACGTTCGTCACCAACAATCCCAATACTCAGGGTCATTTTTCAGGGGTTAAGGTGCATAATTTTTTTCCAAAATTGGTAAAAATTAGACATTTCAGCCAAATTGCCTTTGACTTGCAATATCAGACTGCCTGTTGTCAAGTTAGGAGTTGCTTTATTATTTCTACTTTTGTTGCTATGACTCTTAAAGTTTAGGAATACAGCTACCCTCGTGCTTTCTTACCCCTTTGCCACAGTTTACCAGATCTGTCTCACAGAGCACACTTCCCAAACACAACCCTGCAGACTACTGGCACAGCAACCATATCTGAACACTCTCCTTGTGAACTTTTTGGCATGCTTCCTCTCAGAATTTCAGCAAAAAACTTTTCTCCATTCTGAAGCCATCACTGTAAAGTTCTTTCCATGCAAAGAATCTAATCTATGATCTCTATAAAAACAGCCAGGGTTTATTTAACTTGGTTCTCCATTCAAATCTCTTTTTTCCAAATATCTCGTTCCACTGAGAATTCTCCTGCACTCCACAGCCATGGTAAGAAGTCTGATATTACAGTAAATATTGATTAACCGTGCTAGCTCCTAATTTTGGCACACACTTTCTAGCAGACACACATACAGGAATGAGTAATTAAACCACCAGCTTTTCTGTTCAAGATGTTGGTCTAGCAGAACCTTCTCATTGTTGATTTAAGACACAGCTACGGTCAAGAAATCTACTCAAATGATTTCAAATCCTCAAGCAGACAGACCACTTTGAATGTCTTTTTTTTTTTTAATTAGAAAGTAAATTGGATGCAGTTCAGCCAAAAGTTAGGAGCATATTGCAGGACTAATTCTATGGTAATATTCCATGGCCTGTTTTATGGGTAGTGGCCATTAATTCTTTTTGTTTTCAATCTTCTAATGCAATGAAAGGCTCAGAGCATGAGAAGTATATTGGCACTTGAGAACTGTCACTCCATGTGGTGTGATTTCTCCAGGTGACATCAGAAAAGCTTGAAAGTTTCTAATTGCAGACCCATTGCTGGTAGTTCTTGCAAAGCCTTAATCGAATGTGGTTGATAACAGATGAGAAACTGCTGTAAAGATTAGATGTTAAGAAGCTGGATATTCATCATGTTCTTTCTAAACAAAGCCTGGAGGACCACCTGACAGACAGATGAGCTGCTCCATGCCCAGCATTAGTCATAACCTTTCTCAGAGCCAGGCTGAGAGCTTTGCACATTCTTTCATGGCTTAAGGTCAGCAAAATCAAATAAAGTCAGATCCAATTAATTTTTTTCATAGCACTACTTCCTTCAGCAGCTTTGTGGTATATACTATTCATATTTCTGTGGCTTCGGGCCATGGAAGTCTTACACCAGAAAAAAAATGAATGAGGAAGAACGAATCAATGTGGAGATCATGAATCTGTGCTCTGAATAGAAGCAAAAACTACGTCAGGATACACATTCGACAACCAGCTGTTAGCTTCAGTGGTTATAAATGAAAAACCTACCTAGAGCTACAGGCTAAAGCATACCCAGAAACTTTCCAATCCAACAAAATCCACAACCTTCAAGAGCCTGCTGCAGCTTTGATTCATCAAGCGTTATTTTTATCTCAGACAGTGAGGGTCACAGTTCTGTGTCATTTCCCCTGACAAGCATCTGTTAGAGACACAAGGAATGGTCACCATGGCAATCCCTCCGCTCCCCTGGGTCTGGGTTTCACAGGAAATTCGGGTGCCTGCCCAATTATAACTCCCTGGGTGAGGAGCTGGAGTATGAGCTATCTCACTTCTAAGTGAAGGGCACAGCTGTGTGCTCTCACAGGGCTTTGGAGTTCTCAAACCACATCTGGTTCTTCACACAAACACGGGCAAGTGAAACTGAAGCTGACTGTGGATCATGAGCCACATTTTCTCTTCTGATCTCTGAGGCAGTCTCTCGTTTCAGGGTCTGCTTTGTCAGCTGTGCTGTCCTGAACTGCTGCACATCAATGGAAAGGTCTTTCCCAGGCTGTATGAGGCAAGGTCCTCCCTCAGACTGCGCAAGACAACTGAATTTTGGGACGGTTTATTTGCCACTCTGATACCATAGAGACTCTAGGAACCAGAGACTGGGCTCTGCCCCAGCTCCTCATTGGGAAGAAAGTGCTTCTGCCCTTTTTGTGTAGATATTTACTTAGTAGTTTATTCATTTGTTCAGACCTTTTAGCCTCCATCTGAAAATCCAAGAGCTTTGTGAAGATTTTGGCAGACAACCCAACAGGCAAGATATGCAAACAGCTGCAGCATGTCTTCCAGTCCTTATCCTCTCTTCTTTGTCCGAAGCAGCTGCGCAGCAGCACCCAGAGTGCTCCACCTCACCAGCCTGCACCCCGACACCAGCCCAGGGGGCATGTGCTGCCTTCAGGTGAACTACTAGGCATGGACTCAATAACTGGTAGGAGAAACTCCTTATCAGGCTGCCTAGAAGCAAGTGTATAGGCTGACATAAAAGTCAAAAGGGGAGGTACTAGCTCTGCGAGGGCTGAATCAAGCCATGGGACTGCATTGCAGCAAAGTGGCAGCTCAAACCCATCTGCTGTACATCTGGAACTGAGCTGGGACAGCAAGGCTAGCCAGGGCTGCAGGAAGGTTCAGCTTGGGTAGTTCTCACAAAGGAGATTATCCTGGTCACCAGTAGCACATTTTGGCTTTCCTGACTCTTCAGCCTGGAAAGAAGTCCCTGACACCAATAATGATGCTCTAGAGGCTGCAGCTGCTCACCTGTCTTTGGAGAAGCAAAGCAAAGCAAAGCAGCATGACCTGTCACTGAGAAGCTCATTGCCAGAACTGGAGCAAGGGCTCAAGGACAGAGCAGACTGGAAAATGGAGTTTCTGCTGCATGGAAAGAAATAAAGACCTCAAACAAAAGAGGAGAAAGAAACTTTGGCCACGTTCCATTTGGGCATCCTTGAAGCAGGGACATTTTTCTAGCCAAACACCTTGTCAAGCTTATTCCTCCTTGCAAAGTGAGGCTGGCAGGAGCCTCCAGACAGCTAGTGGAACTCCATCTGTTCAGTTTTCCTGGCAAAAAATTTTCTCTTGCAGAAGTTAATTTCTGTGAAAAGGCATGGCTTTTTATCAGGAAAATCATTATAAAAGAAACCCCCCAACCTCACCTGCTTTGGAAAAAAGCTGCTTAAATAGATGAATTAGGCATAACAGTCTCAACCCAGAGATGATGGAGACTTCAAAGACAAACTTTCAGTTTCATATGAAGGGAAAATCCATCCTATGAATACTGACAGTTCTCCTTTTATTGTACTGGAAATAATTCTACCATCAGATCTCATTAATTCATTATATGAGTAGCTATATTAATAACTGCCTCAATTTTACAGGGAACAGCCACAGCCCTGGGCTGTATTTGCAGAACTCAGGAGAGAAGGATGTGCCTTGGGGTCAGAGCAGCATAGCTGTGAGTGTCCACTCGTTGCTGGCGCCTCCAGAACATCCTTGGAGAGTGATTCTGACACACACAAGTATCCCTTTCCTCTTAGAAGTGGTAAACCTGATACAGGATTGTTTTGATGGATCTAAACACTTCAGGCAGTGATTAGAGGTATCTGAGAAGCTGCTCCTGAACAGGTCCTTGTTTGGAAAGGAAATTTTGATGGCATCACAACAAATACATTACCAGAAAACAACATGAAGCAAAACTCAGACAATATTATCATCACCAAGAGACAGAATGCACTCACACATGAGATCACCATTCATGGTTAAAGCAAGAATGAAAACAATAAGAAATAATCAGTTTCCAAACAACACATTTCCTTCTAGAAAGACTAGAGTGCAAGCTTAAGAACCTGCAAGTCTGTCAGCCAGAGAGCAGAAGCAAACAAGCTAAAGCTCCAGGATGTGTCAGAGTGCACTAGCTTAGCACCACAGAGACAGTTTTCTTAGGAACAGAAGCAACTGAAGACTTTGAGCAGCTTACTGTGTGGAGCCTTGTTATTTTTGCACAAGCAGGAGGACAAAATAAGGTTATGTTTGCCTTTTCATGATGAGAAGCGTTTGCAATTGCCACTAGACAAAAGACCTCCTTAAAAAAAATTCTCATTCTAAGTAACATTTTAATGTGGTTATTTAAATGTGTTTATGCCGTAGATGACTTCTGATAGATCTCCTTGTTCTGACCACTGTAGGCAACTTTCTTCTTTCCACACTATGACACACTTTCACTTATCAGCCAACTTATTCCATAGTACACTGGAGTTTGATCTTGCACATCACTAGACATATAAGCACACTGGTTAATCTTGCTGGGATTTATCTAGCATATGGAAATGTATAAATGTCTCATTTTTCAATAGTAGGAGATGTCTGGTAACCTGAACCTGAAATACTCAAAGGCCTTTGAAAGTTTCAAGCAAAGTGAAACTCCACTTTGGGCTGCAGTGATATTTTTAAGAGGATTTTTCATCTTACATCACCACTTACTGCTTTCTCAAGGAAAACAAGAATTTCTAACTACAGACAAATCTGCTCAATTCCTGTCTTTCTAGTACAGGTTTACTTCTGGAAACAAGGTAAAAATAATTTTCTTTAGCAAGGCTCTGGATTTATGATAAGAATGTAAGAAATGTAGGCTGTATCTCTGGATGAAATTTTAAACTTGTTTTAGGTATAGGAGTAGTGCTGTTTGAGAAAGGAATGCCTAGGAGATGTCCACCTAGTTGGTCAACCCCTAGTCCTGTAGTCAAAACTTGATTTGTTCAGCACATTTTAAAACCCCAAGCCTGCATTAGGAGAGCACTTCCCCTGATCAGCATGCTGTCTGAAGGAAGAAGGTCTCAGCCATCTGCAAAGGGGCAGTCCTGGGGTCTCACCCATGCACACTGGATGGAGCAGGCTGAACTGGAAGCAAGGCAGCTTCTCCTTCTGCTAGCCATTCTGGGTGCTTTGACCTCCAACCAGACTGCCCAGTGTCCTGTTCCTGACCTCTGAAGTACAGGCAGAGGTTTCCTGTCATGGCCAGCATGCAAATTGGTCCCTGAAGTGTTTCTCCTGCCTCTGCTGACCAAGAGAACATGACCCATGTGGGGTCACACATGCCTGGTCAAAAGGCTGTTTTGTCAGCACCTGCTTTCCTCAATGCCTCAGAAACTGAGGTGGTTCCCCTGCAGCGAGAATCTACTCTTGGTGGAGAAAGCAGGCCTGCTTCTGAGCTTGGGACAAGAACATTTCTGAAGTTATTCCTCAGCAGAAAGCAGCTACTGTGGGAAAAGTTCCTTACAAAGAGAGGAGGCTGTGCCTAGGGACACAGCAAGGGGGAGATGGAGAGGGTGCCCAGTGGGGTCTCAGCAGTTTGCAGCGCTGCTGACTTGTGTGCAGGGCGGTGTGGTTCTACTCATATGCTTTGCCAGCCCAGAAGAACTGAACTGCCAGTGTAAGCTACATCACACAGGCACGATGAGAGGCCAGAGAGGGCAAGAATCTCTCCAGGAATCTCCTCAATTGAGAAAATCTGCATCAAGCACAACTATGGCAACTGAGGAGAGCCACAGCTTTGTCTTAGCAAATGAAGATGGGAGAAAAGGGAAATATTCCTGCCTCTTAGGCTTTCAGAAAAGCAAAACTGCCTGCTCATTGGAACAATGGGAATGGGAGGAACAAGACCTTCCTCAAAGTCCAGTGTGGTTTTCTCTGAATCATCTGGGGCCTTCCCTTTTATGAGAGGAAGGTCTGAAAAATTCAGATGGGGATTCTCCAGCCACCATGTGGGATAAGCCACTACCTTGAACAGGCAGTTTCACAGACACTGGCCAGGCTTTCCAGCAAAACTTGGAATACAGAAGAAGAGCAGAAGAGAGAAGAATCCAGATGCAACTAGGTCCCAAATGCCCTTTCCCTAACAAGGGGCACACACACTACCATCATATGGTAGTATTTCACAGTCACTTCATTGTACAGCGCTTTCTCCTGAAGGTACAGGCAAAGTCACATTGCTCTGAGCTGGCAGGGTGTGGAAAATTCTGATTCCATGAAGGTCTGACTCACTTTGTGAGTCCAAGAGCAGTCTCTGTGCTGGTTTCAGTCATGCTCCTGGTCGTCTGGGGTTTCTGTAGGCACCATGCAACCCTTTCCTAACTGGTAAATTTATCTGTCTTGAGACAAGAGGTTTTGTGTGCATTTTTAAGTCTGCTTCTAAGTAATCATTGAAACAGGAAAGCCAATGTGTATTTTGAATCTGGCAATGCAGGCAATCAGGAAAACAAAAGTCCGAGCCCTGAGCCAGTCCTACCTAGGGCAGGCAGCTTATTGCCCCAAGACTATCCCTCTGAGTATCCAGATCTCTCACTGAAAATCTGTGCAAGGACCGAGATTTCTCTGTGTTCACTGGTGAGATCAGCCACAGAAACCCAAGATGAATTGTCCCATTTATCCTCAGAGCCTTACACTCAAGGACTCTTGAGGGCCCATAAACCCCTGAAGGAATTCAGGGATGGGCTGTGTGTTGCCAGTTTGCATGTTAGTACATTAATGGACACCACTGTAGCCTGGTCATCAGGCTGTAACTGGGTGTCTGTGTGGAGAACCTCTGTGGGTTTATGTAATAGATCATCTCCATCCCCAGGGTGATGTACCACCAGTGGCAGTCTGAGTAAATGCATGGCCTCAAGCAAAGCCATCCTCGGTGCTTGGGGAATTCCTGCAGCACCTTAAAAAGTCACACTCCTAAATTAAGTGTAATAATGTTAATCTCCTAATATGATTTAAACATATTTGTTAATTACAAGAATAAAAAAAAGAGTAAAGGTAGAAACAGGGTAAGGTTTGGGCTTGCTTTTTTTCCCTATTATAAGCTAACAAAAAAAGAGGATGACCAGTTGAGTGCAAATGACAATTATCTAATGCAGTATTCCCAGATGGAGAAAAAGGATATTATGGCACATCCCTGGAATGCTACTGTGGTTTAAAAAAAGAAAAGAAAGGGACATATCCTGTTACCACAGAAGGAAATGAAACAGTTCTCAGGAGCAGATGCCATATTAATTACGTATTAATTACATTTGATAGTATCCCGTATATAAGGGTGCGACAGTATTTCAACCACTCTGAGCCTAACTGCTGAAAGAGTCTGGACTGCTTAAGTACCCTGGCATTAAGTAAGCAAGGAAGTGTTTTATTCCAGAGGGGAACTCTGTCCTATCCTACTGCAGAAGGAAGGCTACTGCTGTTATCAGATGTTGGTTTGCATTAACCCAACAATAATTCCATCCTTCTTACTAGGCTAGTGTGCTGCACATAGCAAAGGGGTCAGACTCAAACAGAGAGCTCTGAAACTTGTCTTGCTGCAGGAAAACACTTCACTATCTGCTTATCAAGCTGCTGGCATTTTGCTAAAGGCTGGGCAAGATCTCCTCTACACTTATTAAAAGCAGATGCTCAACAGACTGGACTTCAAAGGACAGTTGCACATTCTGAGAGGAAGAACACAGATTGTCACTCAAGAACATAAATATTAGTGGTTTTCAAAAGATATTTTTCTTGGATAAGAAAGGAGTAAATTTCAGTCCTACTGCAAGACTCTGATCTTCAGGGCAACAACATGACATTCTCCTTAAATATAAAACAGCTTTGCCTCTATGGAGATTATGTTCTGTCATACTAAATAAGAAGGTAATTAATCATTAAAGATGAGGAGTTAAATATATGCTTGTTCAACTAATAACCTGGTGAATGTAGAGGAAGAGATGACATTTCTATGTCATTGTCTGCAATATCTCTCTGGCTACAGCCTGATGACTCCTCTAGAAAGACTAATGTTAGGTTGTTAAGCCAAGCCACGGCACACAATAAATTTAAAGACCATCCAATCTAGTGACAGTTAGTGCAGCATCACTAGGAAGCAGTCTGCTGTATGCTTTGCCTGCTATCATACAGCTGCCCACTTCTGTACACTTCTTTATCAGAAGCAATTAATCTCCTATTCTTGAAACTTCACTGTAAAACTCCTTCCAAAATGTCATACATCCTGTGAGCATTACTAGCTATGAGCCAACATCCTCTGACAGGCCATGAAACACTGAACACTGCTCCTCTGTGGAGAAAGTGCTCTTATGAGATCGATGCAATAATGACCTTATAAAAACCCAGCAGTTTCACCTTCCTCCCACACTGCCCCTTCTCAACCTCTGTCACCTACACACAGGGGCAGAAAATTGCCAACAAATCAAAGGAACAGAGCTTTTTCCTTGCTGCTTGACCCAAATAGATGTACACTGCTGGAGCAGTGGAGAAGCAGGTCCTGCTCAGGCCAGACTGAGTCAGAGTCACCCAAGGCTCCCTGTGGAGGGGGAATGCTGCTCATCATGAGTAACACCAACCAGCTGCTGCAAGGGGCTGTCTGGTTCACAAGGAACATCCCATGATCAAAGGAGAAAAGGAAATAGGTAACCCAATACATAGCTGACTTCTCACTGCACAACTGTGACTGCATTTCAGTCTGGGAGAGCCACACTGTGCTTGTGCCTACGTGTACTCATTAGACACCTGACTACCTTTTTCCTTGTTCTGCATTTGAAACAGTTATTTGCACTAAGTGTTGATAATATCTTTGGTGACAGACAAGCACTAGGAATACTTGGGAAAAAACTTCAGCTTGTGTCATTATTCTTCATATTTAATTTCTCACTCACATGTGGACTAATCCAGGGACAACAAGCAGCAAAATAATATATTCTGTGTATATCAGACTGAACCAGTCATAACACAAAATGCTCTCCCTGTATCCTATATGTGGGTTTTGCTCAGAAGCATAAGTTACAAACATGAAGCTGAAGAATAGGCCCTTGCCCAGTATGGATACTGGGACCAAAACCAGTCTCCAGCAGGACTCAGGTACGTAGCTTGCACATTCTCATTGTCCCTCCTCCATCAAGCACCATGATTTTCTCCTTCAGAATTCAGAAATATTTATAAATTATGAACTCAGAGCTCTAGTTTGAGACATTTGCAATGTCGTGAGAATATGTCCTCATGCATCAAATCTGTTTCTCCTACTGACTTTTAAAAGCAGCCCCGGTTTTTTTCCGCCTAGGCAGGTCAACTCTCTGCCCTAACACCTCTGCAACACTTACTCTTGTCCTTCTCCATCACATATCACTTTCCTTCACTCTTTCCACCAGCACAACTGTAATCACCACCTAATACAACCTAACTGCTAACTCTTGTCCTTCCCACCTCCAGCCTCCCAGCAAGTAGCAGCAAATACTATCAGCAAACCTGCCATCTGCTAGCTGCCACAGAGCACCAGGTTGCTACTGCCAGGGCTGCCACGTAGCTAAGTAGACAAGTAGGATGTTGCTGCCTGCTCCAAGGGACAGAGATGGGAAAGCTGCTGTCAACCAAACCCAAAAGGAGATGGGGAAAGGAGTACCTAAAAGCTCCAGGGGGAAAAGAGCACCTGATCAGCAGCAGTGGCCACTCCAGTTTGTCAGTGCAGTTAATGGAATCTGTCTGAGCAGCAACATCCCATTTCCTCCAAGAACACAATGAAGGGCTCCAGAACATCATCCATGCACCACCAATTTGCACTACAGAGGAGAGGATTACACACTCATTTTCCCCAGTTTTGTACTCAGCCAGGGCATCAGAGCTTTCCCCTTTTAGGCCTCTTTGCAATAAAAGAATCTCAAAACCAGCTCATGGCAGAAAAGTAATTTATCTTAGCTAAACAGCTATGAGGTTTATTATTATTGTTAACCTTTTTTTCCAATCTGCAGTGGTGTCAGCCTCCACATGGATTTCAGACAGAAAAATCCCAAATATCTGCAGTCTGCTCAGAAAGTGAACTGCAAACTTGTTCCATTTGCTTCCCCCTTCCCCCTGCACCACAAGTACTCCCAGCCCTGCCGACATGCTCCCCTTTTGCAAGACCCAGGGAGGGAGCACAGCCCCTTCAGTTCCCTGACAGCTTCAACCTTGTTCTCTTTTTCACACTACGGCACATATTTGTGCAGCATGCAACCACCAAAACATCTTGTTCAAGTGGTATTTCTTAATGACATTGGGCAAAAAAATTTGTAAGTAATGTCACATGGATTGTAAACTAAAGCCTCCATCACACACACTTCCATGACTGTCTTTCCCTTGCACTTCACTCTCCACACCCCTTTCAGTCTGCATTTTCTTCCATTGGAAGCACTAAAAAATTGTTACGACAAAGAGTGTAAGTACTTTTCTGCTCCCTGTCTCCTCACTCCCTCCAATATGCTTTATTTCTACTCTTTTAAGTGCTTTGGATCAGGTCCTTGCCCCTGGCACTATTCCATCAGCCTTGATTTATGTCTGGAATAGCCTCTTCTGGCAAGTCCCTCGCTCCTCACTGGCTAGCTGCTGCGTGCAGGGCTCCAACTTCTCATGGATCAAGGACTTGGACATCTTGAAACTAGCACTACCCTCTTGGCTCTAATGATTCCTTTTCAGCCTCCTCACAAAAATGAACCAGGGTTTAATAGATGGTTCTCAATACAGTGCTCCCTTGTTTATTTCCTTCACATGTCTGTTCTTTATTTCCATTCATGGCCAGAAGGAGAAGGAAGCTGGAAGAACACCAGTTTTGCCAGTTTATTACCAATTTTGAGCTGTGAAAGCTGGCATAGCAAGGAGGTGGAGGGAGGACATCTCGAAGGAACAGATTAGCCCATCCCCAGGCCTGCTGCTGGACCTTCTGCCAGACACCAGTGTAAGTAGTGTAAGTATCCCCAGAAATGTGGCTTCTCCTTAGCCCTCTCCTTGACTGCAAGTAGCCTGCTCTAGCATTTCTCTGAATTTCAGTTCATCTTGTGCAGAAACCTAAGCAGAGCACAGGGAATACATGCTGCCATCCGGTATGAGGGTGAGATCTGAAGGGTGGATGAGTTCAGCAAAACAGCAAAACTGTAGGCAGGAAGATTATAACCCTCAGTACAGCAGGAATCATGACTACACTCTACTTCCTACAATGCAAAGTACAAAACCGACAGAAAATGGCTTTTTAATAGTCCTATAAATAAATTTTTTAAGAAAATGAAAATAAAGGGCACTTGGCTTTAGATTGACTGGATGGTTTTATCTGGCTAAAAACTTCTCACTTTTTTGGGGGGTTAATTGAGTCCCTTTAAAAAAGCAGATTAATTATGAAAAGGAAAACAAACAAGAGGCACAGCAAACCTTTCTTTAAAAATGTAGAAATGACACATTTTTATGGATTTTGAGCATTCCCTACTTCCTCTCAGATAAAAAACAAGAGGGAAATAATTAGGATTATTGCCTTTTGCAATAAATTTACTAATTTTAGGATTTCTTCTCCACATGAATCATGACATCTCACTTCACCCCCAAAAGACTATGTGTCTAACCTAAGGTGGTAGCTAGACTTGCTGTAGGCACCTGCAAAATGGTTCATCCTCGCTGTTGCAGACATCAGAGTCAGGGCAACATGAAGTGCTCTCCAGATATACTTCACTCCCTACTGATCAGAGAGTGAACAGGGACAGAGCATTTGGACTTAACACTTCAGTTTGTAGATAAGATAAAATTTCCCTTGCTCTTCTGCATCCTTATTGCCAAAGACTTGATTGTTGTTCCTAGAATCTGGGTACATACCTTCAAGAAGTCACGGTCACAGTCAGATCCATCTTCTATGTCAAAGGCTGTGAAGCTGTAGTTGAGTGTGTTCCCCTGTGTAGCCTGGATAGTCCAGTCACAGTGCTCACTTAATGGGTAATTATTTGGATAATTTAAACTTTCCAGTATGCCATGGCTATGATTTACAGTCAGAACTTCTCGGCAGACTGAAAAAAAAGGTGAAACTAGATTACATTTGTGCAGTGTTTATTAAGCCCTTACTAACTGAAGTTATTGAAGGGAAGAAATATTTTTATTCAGAGATAGAGAAACCATGCAGATAGAGAATTATGACCTACTGAAGAGCATGCTGCTTATGTTACAGAAAAATTCCAGACTTTCCATACTTGAATCCTTCAGCTCTGTCCTTTTCTGACACTTGCAGAAACATCACTTCACATAGCAAATATATCCATTCTTTTTGGCAGTTTAATTCTAAAAACATGGTTATTCCTGAAACATGTTTTCTGCTATTTTTTTGGTTTTTTAACTAGCAATATAAATTTGCCCTGTCATTTCAAACAGTTCAGGGTGTTCAACAAAGACTAACAGATTCAAGTGGTACACTTCAGCAAATTAGAAAATAACCTCCATAAATCTTTGGCTAAAACAACAAATGGAAAATACACTACTTGTACTGGATTTTCTAGCTCCAGGAACTGGAACTGATCATGAAATCCTTTATAAAGAAGCCATCATTTTCCTTGTGAGTCATCCAATAGCATCCTAGCATAAGAACTTGACACTCCTGAAATAATGAAAGCTTTCCTTAAAGTACAGAGAAAATGAATAAGAAACTAAACTATCTAGATAGAGCGAAATTACAATTATGGTCAGTGAGTCTCATCTTCCTGTATCCAAGTTTCACTAAAGACACAAAACACCAATGTGGGCAGTCCCTTGTCTGAAGGCAGCATGTGAAGTCTATCTGGAGCAGTCCAATGGACAGAGAAGTGAGCTGGAGTTGGGAGAAGGACAGGGTCTTTGTACAGCAAATCTGCAGTGTCTGAACAGCAGAAATAGTTGAGCTCCACTTCCAAAACTCTTCTATGGTCTGTCATTAGGGATACTACACCTACCTCCTGTAATTATTTTTTTTCTTCTTTCCAAATTATTTACAGAACAGCAAGGTCTGTGTTTTTAGGACTTCAAAAACGCTCAGCTGATAGTCAGGGTGAGGTGGAGTGGAGCTTGTCTGCAAAGCTACACTGAAGCATGCAACTGTTTGAAAGGGCAGGGAGAAGAGCACAAAATGGATTTTGCAGGATGCAAGATGGATAAAAGCTTCTACCCCTACCATCAGGATTTTATTAGAAATATATCAGACACAAAGGTGCCTTTGAATGTAAACCTGATACCATGTTTCCATTTGCAATGTTTTCCAATTCATTATTACATTTCTTCCATGTACACATAAATGTGCCTGGCATCTAAGCATCCTTATGTTATACACACAAATGTGCCTGGCATCTAAGCATCCTTATGTTATATCACTTTTTCCTACACAATTCTATCTTTTGGGCAAGCCATGAAAAGCTTTCTCTGAGTAATCTTCAGGAATTATATATGAATGTAAACTATAGATCACATTATCTGGTAGCTCAGCTGAGTGCTTTCAAAGCGCTCCTTCTGTTTAATTAATGAAAGGGGAACCCTGTTCTAATACATCCTCTTGACTTTACAGTCTGAAAAGCACAGGTAGATGAATCTGCAACATCTTTAAGGACTAGGGGAACCAAAGCTCCCTCACTACTCCAGTTATTGCACACACATGTACGGACCAATAGCTTTGTTTCCTTTCATAATCCATTTACTGTTGTCCAAATCTAAGACAACTTAATATCTATTAAACCTACAGCAATCCCTGTCACTCGAGCATGTCATGTTTAGGATACACAACGATGTTTGCACATCATGTGTATTTAACCACATATTATAGAGTATACAAGGAAGAAAGTAAACACCAGGACAATACTAAAGGTTATTGACTTGGAACAAAATAACTGGTTTTTCACATCTCTTCTGAGAATTTTCTCCACATGTTATTATTCTAATATGTCTGGGGTAGAACTATTATACAAAAAAAAAGTTTGCAATAAAAATGTGACCCTTCCCATAAGATATAAAAAATGAAACTTTATGAAGTGTTCCATGTAGGCTAAGTGATCCTAAACACCCACAATGATCCAGGGTGGCAGAGAGTAACTCAGTTATCCTTTACAAGCAGCTACAAGAGCAGAGAAGCTTGTTCCCTCTGCCTTCTCTACTAAGATGTCAGGAAACTGGGTGAGCAGAAGAACTACAGTCCGATCTCCCCTGTGAGGGACATCCAGCACTTGTTATTCTGAGTCAATCTGCAGTGGTAAGTGCCACCAGTGCAGACAATCAATGTAGAGCCAACACACCAGCTCTCTTCTAGGGATGAGATAACCTCCATCAGAGGTAACTGGGCAGATAATGTTTATCTCTGTGTTCTGTCACAGACTAGAGACTCTGGGTCAATTATGTGCTCCCTATGTTGTCCCTGCTCACGAATAGGTAAGATCACAGGCTGCAAGAAGCAGTTCCAGGAATAAGCTGAACTGTATAAACATATTCTTCTCACCTTCTTTACTTACTTACCCTGTTTGTATCTGGCTAAAAACCCTCCACCTTCCCGAGTGTTATCTGTCCTTAGTTTTACATAGACGCTGTCTCCACTGGAACGGACGAGCTGTGGTATCTGATCCCCACAAAATTTACCTAGCTGCTTCGCATTGCTGCTGTTGCCATCATACACCTTAAAAAAAAATAGTCTGATTGCATTACATATTCGAGTCATTTCCCCCACCAAATCTCTATTTAGAGAACTGTTATGGGTACACAACAGGTTAAATTCTGTCTCTGCTGAGAGGAAGCCTGGCAGGCATTTCAGAAACAAGCAAATCAGTGGAAAAACAGGAAGCCAGTAACTGAACCCTGGTGTGTTTTGGGGGGGGCTTACTCACCAAGAGGGGAAATCTGCTTTCCATTTCAATGCTATTAAAAATATCCAAATCATTCAGCTACAATTCAGATATGAAATTTAGGCTTAATAACAGGGTCCTTGATGCTGTTGTGCCTTTTTCTTTATGTAATTTATTTATATAAGAGCATACTGGAGCCTGGGCTCAAAACACAGCAAATCTAAAAGAGATGCAGACAACTGGTTTCGGTGGCCTTTCTACCTAGACATAGCAGCTTTTCTTACCTGCAGCTACACCACAGACACTGCTGCCTTACCTCTCACTGCTCTCTGATATGAAGGTAGCATGTCAGCATGGAACTTCCCTGTTCTGGGTCTGTTCACTTAGAAACATTTGAAGACAAGGGCCTTATGTCTTTGTTCACCTGAGTGCTCATCTTCTGTTGGCTTCTGTGGAGCCAAGTGTCACAGGGTACATACCGCAAGGTAATCCAGGTTGCAGTTTGGGTGGTACTCCAGATGGAACTGTTCAAACTGGATTTCCAGTGGGCTTCCTTGGTTTCCTTTGAGCAACCAGTAACACTCTGAATTTTGGTAATATGGCATAGGGTAGTTGGGAGACATGAAGATACCAGAAGCTGTTGTCAAAGTCCCACCACAACCTGAAAGTGGCAGAGAAACCAAACATTTAGTACCTAGAGGGATAGAGAATTAGGTGTTATGTGTGAGGCTCACACTACTGACTTCCTTCATGTGCCCTGAACAGCTTCATTGATACCCCAAAAATCTGAATTTAGCCAACAATGTTGTGGGCAGAAGAGTGCCCATAGCACCTAGAAATACACCTATCTAATTTGAAGAGTGCTCCTGATAGATAGTTAATCTTCAAATATAAACCTCTCCACTAAATTCTTGGTTATTGCTTTCCACTATATATGAGAAAGTTGATGCTGCCTTATAACTAGGGAATAGTATATCCTTCCCTGAGGAGAAGTAGTCGTATTCTTGATCTCAATAACATGAATTTATGGTGCTATATAATTAGCAGACAGATTTTAGAAGATAAGAAGCAGAAAAAATGTGGAAGAAAAGGTGAGAAACAAATGAAATATCAAAAAATGAGATGTGTGAAATGGTTTTATATATGATGTAGTCATTTTACCTGCTGATGTGCCATCCCACTCTGCTGAAAATCCCTTTCTTGTGCCAAATATGTCACTTACAAACTTTATCCACAGCTTGTTACCATGAGAGATTATCACAGGAGGCAGGTCTGTACTACAGTATTTTCCAAGAGGAGGAGATGTTTCATAGCCTCCATCTCTAGAATGACAGAAAAAAAAAACTTTGGGTCAAAGAAAGAAATCATAAGAAATGTTAACAAAGCAAAAATCTTGGGATTTTTTTCGTTTCTGGCTCTTCATCTTCCACAGCAATACAGCTACCAAATACTGGAGGAGTCCTGCTACTTGCAGTAAGAAGCCCTACCCCAAGCACCTGCTTGCTGAGTGTGTCCACTCCCTCACCTCAGCAGCCTGTCCAGTCTGTCAATAAAATGACAGACTCAGGGAGTATCTCAAGTAGACTTGATGCTGCAGAGGCAGGACCTTCTATGCATTCTACAAGGTGGCAGTCATTGGTATAACCAAAGGTGATTTTCTGATTAGAAGTAACACTTTGATCACTTCTCATTGCTCAGCCCAGCACAAAAACAGATGAACTGACCTATTACAGAATATGTTTATTTTCCACCACACAAACGAGAATCCATTTCTCAGAACTGATGTGATGCATGCTTTAAAATCTTTTCTTAGCCTTCATACTTCTTTCTACAACCATGTATTTCCTTTTTTAAAAAAATTTAAGTAATATTTACAGTAATATTTTCTAATATGTGATCAGGAGGCACATCTGATGTTCTGGTTTGCTACCAGCATGTGTCATAGGAATAAAGAGTGACAACTTGCTTATCAATTGCTTTTTAACCTTATCTTTATGCACTTCCATATTACAAATATCCTACAGGTCATTAGAACAACAATTAATACATTTATATCTACATATGGGTGTGATCTTGGTATGATGCTTTGTAAGGGGCAGTAATATACATTTTCATTGGTTTATATCTGCTTTTGAGAGAAAGTTCTACTTAGACCTTGTCACTCTGTCACCCTCTTAGCTTACACTGCTTGCCACTGGCTCAGGGTACTGGCAGCAGCAGAACTGTGCCAGAACTATCCCTCCCTTGCATCTTGGCCTCTGCAGCTGTGGTCAGATGAACAACTTTCTTAACTGACTGGATGCAATTTATCAGAGGACACCTCAGGACAAGAAATTAGAGTGACACCTCACCCACGACTTATCTAGCTATCCCTTGGAGCGGTATCAGGTTTGATGAGACATTCTGGAAATCCAGTTATGGCAGCAGCAATGTGCTGAGTTGCACTCAGCAATGTTCTGGCCATGTCTTAAAACCGGTTTGAAGCTGCTGAGCTCTTTGCAGTGACAACAGAGTTACACAATAAATGAATGTTTTCAGTTCTCAAGGTGAGAATTGGAAAAAAAACCAAAACACAAAACAACCCAGTTATAACTCAGATCTGCCCCAAATTAAGGTGTTAACTGTTAAAATGAAGTAAGATTGGATTTAATCTCAGAATATCCTTTTAAAATGAAAATGTGAGACACTTAGAAAATATTGAAAAAGCCTTTTAGTTTTTCGTAACTTTCTCCAATTTGTATGCATAGCTGAAAACAAGCAGCTAATGCAGCAGGGATTCAGAATCTCAATACTGTAACTTCAGTGAGCAGCTCTTTGTTTGTTTCTAAAAAAATATGACACTATTTACCAGAGAATAACCCAGACAGAAGATCTGGGAAAATGTTCAGAATAAGTTTTATCATGGTACTCATTGAGATCTTGGAAACTGCTGGCATGCCCAGAGTGAAAGCATACACTGGTGTTCTGTGGCCAGGGTTCCTCTAGAGAGGTGGCTCATGAGGACACAAATAGATGCACTGACAGTGCAAAGTGCAAACCCCACACTGCAACACAGCAGAAAGGATGTGTACCTGACACAGCTGTTTGTGAGCATGCAGCTAACCTTCCTGCAGATACTGCTCTGTTCTACTTGTCTGTCCTGTAACATTTACTAGAAATCACCATGCTAATGTCCAAGTTTCGTGGTGATGCCAGCACAGACAAATATCATGGATTATGTACTGCTGTTTAAAGATGATAAACATAAAACACAATACAGAATTATAGAATAGTTTGGTTTGGAAGGAACCTTTAGAGGTCACCTCAACTCCTCTGCAGTTAGCAGGGACAGCTTCAACTAGATCAGGTTGCTTAGAGCCCCAAGGTCCAACCTGACCTAAAATGTTTTCTGGGATGGGACATCCACCACCTCCCTGGGCAACCCATGCCAGTGTCTCACCACGCTCAGCGGAAAAAAATTTCTTCCTTTTATCTAGTCTAAATCTCCCTCGTTTAACTTAAAACCATCACCTGTTGTGCTCTGTGTTTCTGCACTGAGTTCAACCACCAGACTGCAGTGCATGGGAAGACAGCCCACATTCTCCACTTCCTGAGAACTGGAATTTACCACGTGGGAAAGGTGGCAGCAGAGCAGGATGGGAGGAGGAGAAGGTAACCTTTAAATTTCCCCGGTGAGTTCTTTTCCCACATTAACAGTACAGGCGTATAGTTAAAACTATAGCTCCTGAACACGCCTAAGTGGATTTGGGTAAGTTCCATGGCTGTGGATTTGGGTAAGTTCCATGGCTATCAGTAATCAGAAGAAGAGAAATAATGAAGCTTGCCTGATTTCAACATAATCCTCTGTGCAGCGTTTATTCCCTTCCAAGGTGAAGTCGGTGAAGCGCAGCACAATCTGTCTGTTCATCCCCACAGTGATGATGTATGTGCACTCCGTCTGCACAGGGTAGTTACTGGGGTAGTTTGGAGATGTTAGCACACCAGTTTCAGCACTGTAGTTGTGTGAGCACACTTTAGACAAAAAGAAACAGGTATGAATTACTTTAATGTGTATGCAACAGTAACAGGAAACCTCTTTCAAACAGAGGAGCAAACATCCTGTGCTCCTGTGCATTGTAACTCTTCCTGGACACATCTCACTGCTGAATGTCATTCACTGTAAACTAAAAAAGGAATCCAGCTTCTTCATGGGATTTCTCAGAGTGGAGTTGGTTTGTTCAGAAAAAGAACAGTCAGTAAAAAACAGGGGATGCAAGAGTAGCTCCAGCTGCCTAAGTTGGCCTTGACCTAAATCGCAGGTAACCAGAGAAAGGAAACTGAAAGGCATGTCTTGATCAACACAAGGGTAGGAGCCCTGACTTTCTGAAAAGCCATGGTGGTGGAAGCTGGTGGCAATCTCTAGCTAAAAGGGGATGCTATATTGTTCTCAGGCACTCCCCACAGTCAAACCTAATTCATCTCAAGGAGAACCAAGAAATGTGGCACAGAAATAAGCCAGTAATTTTCCACCGTTGGGTTGTGCTTTGATACTGACGAGTCAGAAAGGTTTCATGCACTAGGTTTATCCAAAATCATGATCTGTTAGTCTTTACTTAGAATTTCAGTCATTTTTGTGTCCCATCACAGGTATGATCTAATATACACATATAACAATCAGGTTAGCCCTGGTGACCTTAAAAACCTTTTTAGACATCTGACTTAGAAATGTGACCCAAGTTTTTCCTAACAGCTCATTACACAAAAAGCAATAAAAAATTAAAATGAAAATGTGTGGCTAACTATTGGGTTACCTATTTTTAACTAGTTATTTCCTCCTGATTTTGGAAGGGTAGGTGCCTGGCTCATGCACATGCAACAGTTAGAGCTCTTGCAGTACTGCCATTCCTTATTCCCTCAGAGGTTGAGACCATGAATAGCAGCATTCAGCCTGGAGTTAATATTAAAATTGATGTACTAGGTAAGTGCCCTTAAAGTAAAATTAGCATCACAGAAGCCAAAATGTTTTTAATCAGCCCTCTTAAGAACAATTTCCACAGAACTGTCCCAGTTCCCTCTCTCACCAAAGTTTGCTTTCTTGGGAATAATCCATACAGAAACTCATCCCCCAAGTGTGCTATTCTAAACTGGATGCTATCTGCTGCTCTACACTTCACATGGCAATTTTCTTTATGAGCTAAGGGAGTTAAATACAGAAGGTGTAACAAGAACTGCCTTACAGATGTCAGAATTCTGGCCACAGTGAAAGAAATCCAAGTGTAGGCTGAGCATACAGTGCTATGAGGGTTAGGAAAAACATAAATGAGCTCATGGTTTTTGACAGCCAGCTCTCTTCTGGTAACTGTTGTGTCCTGCTTCCAGCAGGAATGCTGGCACTCCCTGTTTGTGTTCACATCACCCCAGAGCACTTGGGGATGTGCTTGGGCAGTAATAGTTCCTTCAGTGAAAACTTAGCAAAGTTAGCAGGAAAAAAAGTACTTTGACTCTTTTACCAAAGTTCAGAATGCAGCCTACACCTGGAAAAAAATACTCAGTTTACTTCTAAGACACTTACTGTAGGTCATGAGAAACAGAAGGAGGAGGAAATTGTTGAGGACAATCCCATCTCTTGCTTTGCCAGTGGGTGAGGTTTTGAAAGCTATTCAACCTGCTTTCTGATTTTTGGTACTGAATGTGTTTGCTCTTCCGAAAAAAAATGCCATAAATGGCAGTAACCCACTGCAATAGCCAAGAGTGGAGAAAAATGCCAGCTTTTGTACCACTCACTCATGCATGACTGCATACTGCAGGAAATTGTATCCATGTTTGTTCCCCTAAAGAGATATGAATCTGTTGCCACAACGCTAATTAATCAAAAATACAACAGTGCCATATGTAAAATTGGAGTTTCCTTTCAATTTCACTCTGTCAAAGGAAAATTGGGATCCCTAACAATTAGACCTTAATGTAATACTACACATGTTTAGAAAAAGAAAGGATGAAACTATCACATGAAGTATATGTCTCTCCACAGGCAATGGAAAAGTACATCTGCATTTCAGGGCCTTCTGTTACTGCTGCTGCTGGCAGATGCTAGCAGGGTGAATTTTTACCAGGAAGGTTCACAAAGAACCTTTGTAGTGTTACAGACCCACACTCCTTAGAAACACTGGGTACAGCTGTTCAAAAAGAATCTCTGACTCTTTTCTGCTGCTTCACACACAAACACACACACACTATGGAGTCATGTACACAAATACAGGCATACACAGGCAGACTAATATCCTGATCTAAGATAGCCAAGCGGTAGTGGCTTAACAAGTTGTCAGTTACCAGCTGATTGAGCCTTTTTCATGAGACTCAGAATGAGCTGAGCAGATGTCCAAGATGCATGGAGGACTTCAGCTTTCTTTCCTGTCTTAGCTCAGCCTCGTTCAGCCATGACCTCTATCTCTGCACATTCATATTTGTCAGATATTAGCTTCCATTCTTGTCTTTGCTCATTCAGCTGAAGAGAAAAGCCAGGCAACATCCTCCTAATAATTACAAGGTTCACTCAGCATGAGGGGAAATGAGCTCTCACCTTGTACTCAGCTATCAATAATGACACACAAATCTATACATCACTTTCAGTTGCAATTTTAAGTCCATGGGGTCACGATTGTTCTTTCTTTCCTCATCCTTCTCAAGTTCTGACTTCTCCAGTCAGTCATTGTCACCTAACATGTACTACACAAAGAAGCTATTAAAACCAAGTTACATCTCTTTCATTCACAATTCAGGATAATAAGGAGGAAAAATATTATCTTTTATCAAAGCCAGGAATATAAACTCTGACAGTAAGGCAATCTGCTAAAAACCTTATCAAGACTGACTTTCCTCGACAGAAAAGGATTTCCATTGGTACTGCTGCCATATGAGCTATTCACAGCTACTAGCTGGCAGACAGCTAAAGCCATTGTTTGCATTTTATGGACCATGGCCATGGCTGGATCTCACAGCATGCATTTTTTTTTACATGAAATATAGCTTTGCAATTATTTTCAGACTACTTTTCAACTAAATAATATTTTAGAGATAAACCATGCTAGCAAAAACATTGTTTCCCAGGATACATGGAAAAGATAATTAGTTTTGGTCTATATACAAATATTTTGTTTACTCCTAATTATCCTTTTTTTTCTTTTTCCTTTTTTTTTTTTGCCCCTATTTATTCTATTCTTTTGGAATAATCTTCTCCATCTTCTCAATAGCTTATTCTCTGTAAAATAACTCCAGGCAAAAGCCTACTGAAATGCCTAATATGAACCAGAACAGCTTTGACCAGTTCTGATATTGGTTACACTCTCGTTGGCTAAGAAAACATAGCTCAAAAATATGAAAGATTCCTTCTTCACAAGAAACATTATTAGAACCAACTTCTCCTTAGCAGAAAAATGAAAACAGGCAGCAGAAGTAAAGGAAAAAGGAAAACATAGCTTTGGTAAATCTCTCAGACATGATTATATTCAGCAGTTTGCTACCTTAGTGTAACTGGATATACACAAGATGAGAATCAGACCTAAACATCTCACAGTGGGAAAACTAAACTGTATATGATTTCAGGGAAGTGGGGAGTTGCTTCTCACAGCAAAGTCCTTGACACACATTTGTTTGCTTTCTCTTAGGCCATAGAAGCTTCAAAACACTTTATTCTTAATACAAAAAACCTGAGGACAAATGAATCTCTAGGAAGAAAACAGATCCTGGTTTCAACTTCTCTCTCAGTTTATAACTCAGTTTTACTAGCTATCTGCTACTTTGCCACACTTGCAAACTATAGTGGCTGAAATGAAAAAGCATTTACTCTACAGAATGTTGGAAGGTTTGAGTGAGAATAAATTGAGAGTTAGCCCAGTTTAGCTGAGAAGAGTTAAGATATCCGTGTTAATTATGAGAAAAGAAAAGCATACCTGTTGGTTAGAGTTTGCATGAAGATGTTATATAGTTCTAATTCCATAGAAACATTTTATACACTTTCTACTTGTTAATAGCATTGAAGAGAAAACAGACTTGCATTTTTAAGGCAGAGATTGAAAGAGCACTGAGATAAATAACAAAACTAGAGAAAGAGAGAGAAATATAGATAAATGTTGAGTAAAGAGTATTTTGATCTTGCTGAACTGTGAGAAAAGCTGCTGTAGGAACAGTTAGGAAGGAACAAATCACCCAGGAACTGTTAATCTGAGGTAAAGTAGAAGAAAAAAACCCAACACATTAATAAGCTACAATCATATTTACAGGAGTTAGAATTTGGAGCTGAAGAGGCCTACAAAAGATCTTCTTAATAAGGCTGATAATGTCACCATTTCTCACTAGTTAGAACTCAGGTTTCAAACTAAAGTCTATCTTGGAAAGATTTCTTTTAAAGTACAACTTGGGGACTGGCATATTATTTTCTAACAAATAGATATTTCTTCTTTTGAATAGCTTTCATTAAATATTAATTAGTTTTCATGGCTTTTTGGTCTCCAACCCATATAACTCAAGTGTGACTGAAGGCAGCTGAGAAAACTGATTATTTGCATTTGTAAGTTATCTGTTAGTGAAAAAAAAAAGATGACAAAATCTGTACCAGTCTTGCCTACACACACGCTTGAGAGATGAAAGAATAGCCAAATTGTCCAAGTTCCCATGAAGAAAGCAGTTACTTTTCACAAGGTAAAAACTGGAATTTTTGCTGATTTTAGATGGCTTGGAGGAACTCAGAAAGTAGGAAATATAAAGTTATTAAAGAAACTAGCAGACATTGCTAAGGTATAGCTGCATACATGAGTCCTATGACTCTCTGGTATTCATCTAATAAATTCCTCATAGCCTGCACTCACACACACAAACCACCTAGAAACTGGTTAACAGTGGATACACAAACAACTCAGTGACAAATGTGTTCTCATTTTCACCTTTTTTTTCCCCCCCATTGTCCCACTCTGCCTTTTGTAAGGTTTAATTCTGCTAAGCATAAGCTGTCCCTCTACCCACACAAATCGCCTTCTACTACAGATCTGCCTTTAGCACTGAGGGGAGCACTAGCAGACCCATGTCTTGTTGGGTCTGTGGTGTTGATAGTTACAACCTTTCCTCAAAAGGATGCTTTTCCAGGTTCAACTCAGGCACTTTAAAAGGAGATAAAGAACAGACCCGAGGCATAACAGAAGCCTTGAACCCCTCTGGATACAAAAACACTGTGCTCTCTCATAATGAAAAAAAAAACAGCTTATGTTTTCAGGTCATTTTGCTGCATTATCAGGTTTCATCCTATATGTCCTGTCTTTGCCCATTATCAGTTTTGCACCTTAATAGGAATTAAATTAATTTTTATGGCACCTGAGAGTCTCCCATTCAAGTGAGTTGTCCACAATTGCTAAGCTTCCAAGATCACACACTCTCAGCTCAGAATGGACAAAGCAAAATCAGAAAACAGCTTTCTGAATAATTCATGGAGTTCTGCCATGCCAGCTTGTCATGGCTTTCTAAAGAAAACAGCAGTTCTGCCTACAAAAGTTGCTTTCTGCTTTCCCAGGGAGGAAAAAGCTTGTGAATAAAGCAGGTTAAATAAGAAGGGGTAGAAGAGGAACCAGGCAGTCTTCTGTTAACACAGAAAATAATGTTCCTGTTTCTTGTAGGGGTTATTTACAGTGACAACTGAAAACATTTAATTTGCATAATGAACAGACTGACCTATTACCTTTTGATGCATCCAGGGAGATATAATTAGCTGAGAAGCCCTCAGACGCAATGCTGCGATCAGTCACAAAGTACAACATCATCATGTTGCCACCACTAGTGAGAGACGGTGGAATTGATCTTCCGCAGTACCTGCAGCACAAAGATGCCCCAAATTGAACAGCAGTTCCTTATGCATTATCTGAAGAGGAGTCAGCTTTCCTGAGAAGTTTGAACAGCTATACATGAATCTCTCCTTTGGACCATACAGATCCCACCATATACCCTGTTATCGTGAGGCTAAACAGCATACTACATGTGCAAGGGTACAAATCTAACTTGAGCGGCCAAGTCAGAGAAGAAATGATTCATCAAGTTATTAAATTCTGATTGAAATTATTCTATGCTGTACCTACAATACATGCTCTGTTCTTTTGTAAGAGCCAGAGTAGCTGGCCAAAGACTAAGGTTGCAAAATGCTCTCCATTATGAGAGTCATTTGCTCCTTATTTTCCAAAATATTGCCATGTCATCCAACTACTTTACAGGCTGTGGCTGCAACTGGATACTGTTCCCAAGGAGGTTAGATGTTCTTGAACTCTAGAGCAGCAAGAAAACCCCGTGTAGACCCCAACTAGGTAACTGGCGGGCAGGGGGAAGAAAAGCTTCTCTTACAAAACAATAGAATAAAAAAGCTTCTTTCCCAACAGAAAATTACCTATAAGGATAAACTGAAAACAGAATCCTGTAAAATGCAGATTTTGGTTTAGTTTTTGCTGAGATCCAAATGCACAATCTTTTAAGTAATCTTTCTTTCACTTCTGCAAGTGTTTCATATAGCCTCCTTAATGCTTTTGAACTTATTTCTCATAAATCAAAATGTTAATGGAGATATACAACGGCAGCTGCTGAGACCTGTCCTTAAAAAAAGCTGTCCTTTTGTCACAAGTTAGTTTCTTCCAGTATAATATTTAATAAATGTGCTTCTTAATCTGCAGTCCAAGAAAGCAAGCTTCCTTTACTATCCTAAGCAGAGAAATTGCTGCTATTGTTTCTGTTATGCAGACAAATTAATCTATACACAAAATTTAAGGAGGCAAATTGGATGTTGAGATCCACAGAACAGTGCTCACTCTATACTAATTCAGCTCTGTAAGCTAATGGACATATTCACCTTCCCAATTTTTGCATGGTGCTGTTGTCATATATTTCAAGATAATCATTTGTGCAACTATAATCAAATGCCAAGTTAAACAAAGTGAATGTCAGGCGGATAAGGTAGCCGGGTTGAACATTGATAATCCAAGTACAGTTAATCCCATGGAGGTAGATATCTGGATCACCAGGACTTGTAATGGTTCCCCCTGGTCCAGTGAGAGTGTCTCCACATTCTGTAGAGATTTAAAGCATCAAGTTAAATGATATATTTGTAAAAGGATTAGGCACTTATAAAATTGATTACTTTTCTTTCTGAAACGTCCATCTTTTTCCCCCCGCCCCTTCATGCACACTACACAGTAACTGATACAGAAATTACCTCCCATTACACCATTAGTAAACGTGATGGTCAACTGTTTTCAGTGTGCAGGAAAATTTAGGAAGTCCTAGCACACTCACAGAAAACAACAAAGAAATCCTTACCTGTGTCTAATGGCCAGTACTCAGCTCTGAAGCCCAGGTTGGTAAGAGAGGAAGCTCTGAATTTTATGTAGAGATGGTTCTGTGTGGATTGCACTCTAGACGGTACAGCTGTACCACAGTATTTTTCCAAAAGAGGAGAGTCTGTGTTGTTGCCATCTCTGACCTGGAGAACAGTATATTCAAAACATCCCATACAGATTTCTAGTATATTAAAGTTTTAAGCATAAGTGAAACCACACAAAAGAGATCCTTAGCAAGTCAAACCCTACCCTTTCTTCAGCACAGTTTCTACTATGGGCATGCACAATGCAACCTTATGACTGGCAGAGAAGCAACCTCACACCCAAAGCACATCAGACACAGAAAAGCTGAGATCTTACACCCTCAATAGTAAGTGGCACAGAAACCTCCAAAACCAGGACTGTCCAGCGAAAGACACCTGATAATTGTCTCCAATTATCAAAATGGTCATCTCATCTTTGGAGAATCAAGGAAAGGTTTGGGATCCCCATGTGAACCTGGAAAAACTTTTATAGCTGCTGTAAGAAATGCCTACCTATCAAGCAGTTCTGCTTTGGTGGAGATGGGTATGACAAGGGACATACAGGTAAGAATCTATCTGCTCTTCATAGTATGTGTGTATTATTCTTTACCTCAATGTAGTCTGAGTCACAGGTGGTCATATTTCGAATGTCAAAGTCCATGAAGGTAAGAACCACCACTTTGCTAGCTGGCTGGAAGATGATCCACTCACAGGTTTTTGGGTGAGAGGACATCCTGGGATAATAAGGTGAATGGATTGTGCCTGTTCCAGACAAGGAGCCTCCACAGGCTGCCAAAAGACACCAAGAGTCAGTACTCATGATGAATCATTTTGTATCACTATGGAATTAGAAGCAAAACATCCCTAAAAACCTTCTTCCTATAGCACCTACTACAGGTCATCCAAGTACTATTATGAAAGTATTTTAAAAAACATATTGCTATGAGTATAGCACAAACATCTATATACAGAAGACCAACCTAAGTGTGCCTGGGAAAACTGCTGGATTTGACTCACCTATTTCACAGGCAGATAGATTTGTTGGTGACTAGGAACTAAAAGATAGGAAAAATGAAAAAGATTTAGGCAGAATTATAGCCATTTCATCTTTGGTGTGTTAGCAGTAAGTGATTTATTATTAGCAGAGGCAGAGAGTGCATTTCTGAGCATGTTAGGAGTGTTTGCTGCAGATATCATCTGAGCACTTCTAAAAGTAGAATAAATAAATAAATACTCTAATTTTTCTTTCCCTTCATTTGAAGTTTGTCTTAAACCCATACTATGGACCACATAGCAAGGAAATGACTGAAAATGTCCCAATTACAGGTCAGTTCCCTGTGCACATCACCAGTTCCTCTTACCAACTTGATAAAGGGCCCTGAAGCTAGCCCTTTGCACAGAAGCATCAGACTTGAACTTGATCCAGAGACTGTTGCCGGTGGAAGTGATTGGAGGCATGAGTGACTGGAGACTGTGACATATTTTTCTAATAAGAGAAGACATCTCACTGTCACCATCTCGAACCTAGTCATAGAAAAGAAAGGAAAAAAAAGAAAACCATCAGATCATGAAAGCACAGGGATCTGATTTCCAAATACAACTGTAATCTCACAAGAGCTGCTAAAGAACAAAAGAAGCAACTAATTTACCTATTTGTAAGAGGGGCAAAGAGTCATCACAGTAATTGGCACAAGCACATGATTTATGAGAGCTCAAAGGAAAGATGAGGTGATCAGCAAAGGAGACACACACATGCTATTGCCTTGGGACGAAACTGATCTCTATGGACCACACAAGTGACACCTTTAGTCTGAAAGAGACAAGTAAGGTGCCCACCAGCGATAGCTGTAAAATTTTTGCCAGCACTGAAAACTGCTGGGGACAAAAAAGGGGTATTTGTGATCCTCTTGCTCTGCTCATGAAGTTTCTAGTGATTTCTCAATAGCACTTCTCTAGAACAAGCAGGTCCCACCACACCCATACATCAATGCAACCAGACTGCTCACTAGCCAGAAATGCAACTCCCCAGAGCAGTAAAGAGGCATGCTGACATCTTCCCATTACTTTATCTGAAGGGTTCATTGCATGATAATGACGATGAAGCTGTATCAGGGAATCACTTCCAGCTTTTACCTTTTGCACTGCCACTCTACTGACCTCAATTTGATAATCAAATCTATCAAATGTATTTTCCCAGAAGTTGACCATAAGTCCTGATTATCAAGAAGACTATAAAGGAAAGAGGCATTTGCACCTCTGAACTTCAAGCCCTGAACCCAGAGCCACCAGTAAGAACAGGTGCATCCAGGGGACCAGGCAGAGCTCTGCTATAGCACACTCTGAGGTGCTCATCTTGTTACAAAAGGGCAGCCAACAAACTAAGGTCCAGAAAGCTTGTCCTCTGCAATTTGCCCAGGCAAAAAATGTAATTTTTCTCCCAGAGATTCTCTGGAAAAAAAACAAACAGCTCTTTTCTGCTGTAAAAATGGAGGTAGCTTATGTAGCTGGAACTACTTTTAAATGCACCTATATCCTTGTCAACCCCAAAACATGAGTCCAGTGAAAATCTTTGGCAAAGCCATAGACATCCACCTTTCAGGTCTCCTTTCATCACCTCCTCACGTATATTCCTCCATGAACTGGGAGAGGAGGCAAGGAACTCCTGTCAGTGCCCTGAGAAGCAGGCAGTGGCTGCCCTGCAATCTTCGGCTGGTAGGGTGTCTTTCTGACCAAGGGATATTTCTAATTTCGCTTGGACTTGAGTTTAAGGTGACAGAATTACTCTGGATTTACAGCAGAGCATCTGAGATCAGAATCTGTGCTGGAATATTTAGAAAATCTTTTGACAGCAGTGAAAGTTTCCAGAAATATAGTTCATGGGAGTTTACATTTTTTTTAGAAGAGGTTCTCTAAGCCATGTGGCTGATGTCCCCTATTGCCAGTGAGAAGGAGCTGCCTTGGCTAACATCTTGCCTCTGCAGCACTATTGCCACTGTCTTTATTGTTTCTAGTTTCTTATTGCAGACCCCTGGTCCCAGGCTGTTCCTACCTCAGTAAGAGACTAAACATCCTTCCCTGAGCAAGCACCTGTGAGCTGTTCCTGGTCCCTGTGGGAACACTGCAGTTTCCAGGTATCAATCTGCAGCTTTTCAAAGTGACAAAACAACTGTCGGAGAGCGACTTTAGAAGGAACTTGACCCCCCCAGAAGCTATCTCCTGACCTGAACTTCATTATAAAACCCAGTGAGACAGTATTTTAGAAAAGCATATGTGGACAACCAGGCCTTGCTAGGAGAGCAGAGAGCTTTAGTAGTACCAACTGTCCCAGTCAGGAAATGTGGGTCCTGCTTCTCTGCTCAGAGCTGAGTCACCAAGGGAGAGGGCAGAGAGAGGAGGAGGAAGAGGACAGAAACACAGGGAAACTGAAAGGCTTACGACTGATCAGCGAAGAGCGAGGTAAATGCCTTGCTGAACTAATACAAACTGATTGCGTCCAACAGAAATGATTTTGTTTCTCTGGCTGCCGTGAATTTTGCTGCTGTTCTGCCAGCAATTAGGCAAGAAGAGCACCAGGCCAAAGAAACAAAAGCTGTCTGTTTTCATTAAGCACACTTCCCCTCTCATTTCAGAAATTAATTACACTTCATTCCAACCACAGTCTCTGCATTAGAGGAGGAGGGAAGGGAATGATGTCAGCACAATAACATGTTCTACAAACAGATTAAATGGATGGAGCTCACAGGGGCCTCTTCCTCCCATGGTCAAGAAAAGATTAGGCAAAAAACTGAACCCCACTGCTGGGTAACCATAGCCAGCAGTGCAGGACCAGCTCTGTGCTGGGGCCAGGGGGCTTGCTCCTGCCTGCTCCAGCTGTGGCAGCACTTAGCTGACGCACTGGTTGTCTATGTCCCGTTTCAGTTACTTCTGTTCACCTCTGCATGGTATGACCACACTTGTGTGCAAACAGCAGCACCCAGCACTCATTCTGTGTTAGGTGAGCAATCTCTACCTGTATGGAAAGACACAGGCCAGGTAGGACAGCAGACCCCTTGAGACATGAGGTACAGCAGGGGGGACAACAGGGATGGGGTGACAATAGAAGTGGCACAGGCCACTGGTACAAAGACTTTTTCAGGCCCTGGGGACAGCCCCAGGACTCAGTGCTCCAGCACGGAGCCCAGCACCCACGACTTCATGCCAGCCCCCAAGGCCATCAGCCCCTGCCCTGGTGACACTGCAGCAGGGCTGGTCTCCAGCTCTCCACAGCCCTGCATGGCCACTGACATCCAAAGGTGAGAGTTAAAAACTTTTAAGGCTGAGTAAGCTTATAATGAACTGTTCTGAAAGAAGGATAACAAGAATGGAAGGACCTTAAGATTATAAGGACAGGATAAAATCATAAGAAACAAGACACCATGATTAAGAGCAGTATCTGACAACTTTTGCAGATAAAGCCTTGTTATGGCTTCTTGACAGAAACCAGAGGTGGGTTTGGACAAGGACCAAACCATCTCAGTGCCCCCTACATAACCTGTGGTGCTTGTGGTACTAAAAGCCCACACATCTAGGAGGAGAATTTAAATGCAAATGTAGGACCACCTTCATATAATGAATTAGGCAATAGTATAACGAACTAGGTAACTGGTGGAGCATGCATACAAGGATTTATGTGATGTAAAATCACATAGCCAATCATATATAGTTTCTCTGTTATTTGTGCTCTACCTAAACTGCTGCTGTCTGACCTCACAGTGTGCTACGTTGTGAATTATTGCCTTTTCTGCACAGAATAAAGCAAGTATCTCAACTCTGTGTGTCAGCTGGTCTTTGCACACTGGGTAAAGGACCCATTTTTGGGACTTCACCATGGGCTCTGCAGAGACAGGCTCATGCCCCAGCCTGGCCTTGGCCCATCCCCATTGCTAGGGAGATGCCTGAAGTCTGGGGCTGCCTTGCTCCCTGGCCAGGAGAGCAGGACCAACCCAAGCACTAAGGTCCTGCTCAGCCCCTCCAGAGAGCCCCTATGGCCCCCACAAAACCATGACACATCTCACCCACCATCAGCTATGGAAATCCAGACCTAGAATTGGATGAAACTAGGCTTAGGGATGACAGAAAATGAAGAAATGATACCTAGGATACTTAAAAGGCACCACATAGCAGTAAATATGGACATAGCACAAAGTTAGAGACCCACAAAGAAAGAAGTAGGTATAAAAGCACTTTAGGAAATATAATAATAGCCCTAAGTGGATTCTAGATAACATCAACCTTATTATTGTAATGGAATTATTATTACATTTTCCATATAGAAACATTCCAACTGTACTGTAATCTGAAATTCTGTACTTTGTAAAGAGTGTTATAGCACATTATTTTTTCTAAAAAAAGTAGATTCAGATTAATAACAATTCTTGAATGAGACCTCTAAGATTTAAACTTATGGGTTTATATATGTATATAGGCACATAAGTATGTATATATGTGTAGTGTGCTTCCTTTCCACCTCAGAACAAGACTTTCAGTATAACACCATGACTCCAGAAAATGCTGCACAGTGGCCGTGGCATTATTTCTATTTTCCCCACATTTGGCATGCATTTACCAAAGGTCCAAACTCCACCTTAATCACATACAGCCAATTAAGGACTAGCATTAAGCCAGGCAGACTTTCTTGTTATCTTATCTTTGCTTCATTCTGAATGTACAATTCTGCTCTTTTAACCCCTGTGACTTTTGGACCCTGGTATGTACCTGGTATACTTAGTCCTTTGATTAACACCTATAGCTGTGGTGGTCCTTGGGATAGAAATTTTGCAGCATGGGTTTCTGCACACATGTAATCAACCTTTCATATCAAGTGCTTAAGATAAGTCACCTCAATATGATTCGATGAACAACCAGTGTGACTCTCCAGCTCCACGTGAGTGAAGTTGAGGTATATTTTTTCATCCTCTGGCTGTCTGATAATGTAGATACATTGTCTGTTGTTGATATAAGGGTTTGGCCAGAAAGGGGACATTATAACTCCTTCACTATCTGTGTAATTTCCTCCACAACTTGGATCTGCTATATTAAAAAACAAACAAAACATATATATTAGTTGAGATATTCACAAATGTGGTAACTTTTGGTTTTGGCTGCGTCTGTACAGTGGCTGCAAATCAAAGAGACTTCCTGTATTAGTAAATAGCAAGTGTTAATTGCATCCATTTGTATGCTGTTGGTTACAACTTGAGAATGTAACAAACCAACCTTTAATGCTGAATTTTACTTACCAGAGGATGTGGTATAGAGGATGTGGAAGCCTTTATCAGTAACTAAGTCATCAGAGTGAAAGTGAATCCATGCATATGGACCAGTGGTTTGGAGTGGGGGTGGAGATTGAGTGCTGCAATATTTACCAAGGAGAGGGTCTTGTGAAAGAAGACCATCACGAATCTAGACAGAGTAATAGATCATTTGAGATTATTAGGTGTATGCCAGCTATAAACAGTCAACTCTTAAAGTTATCCTGGGGGCCCAAGAAGATCTTTTAGATGGTGGGTGGAGGGAAAGGTCACAGGAAGGTTCCTCCAAACACACAGGAACCATGAAACAGTCCCAGCAGCGCAGCTGTGATGGTGCTCCTAGGAGAGTCATCAAGGGTTTTTTTGAAAGGGAGAGAAAGCATCAGGACATCTATTGTTGAACTGTTTTCCTGAAATCATGTTCTGCATTGCACAATTTTGGAGAACATGCTGTTCCAAACCAACTTTTTATTTCCATGACTGGGTACTGGTGAATTCTGTAACCATTAATTTGCACTTGAGAATCCTTAAGTTCTCATATGAATTCATGGACTGCACCACATACAAATCTATTAATCTTAAATCCCCTTCTTCAATAGTTTTCCTTAGGCTGACACTTGACAAGGAGTTAGGAGACAGAACTTTGTAAGAAAGTGAAAGCTTCCCACCAGGTATTTGGCCTGAATCCCATTCTCCTTAGTGGCAAGAATTCCACCGACTCCAGTGGGGTGGAATATCTTCCTCTTTCTGTTACACTGCCTGTATCTGAGTGTGCTCTGGTGGCTGGAACAAGTACAAATGAGCATTTCAACCTAGGGTTTGATTTTCAAACAGTCTCCTTCTGCATGTACAAAAATATCTGCTTTTGCAATAGCATAGCCATAAAATGTTGTCATAATCCACAATTAAACTTTACCTCTAAATGGTCATAGCTGCAATTTTCATGGTGTTCTAGGCTTAGTGTGCCGAAAGCAAATGTGATGAGGAGGCCAGGGCTGGTTGAGATGGTCCAGAAACAGTCTCTGTTTACAGGATAGTTACCAGGGTATCCTGGAGAGCTTACAGAGCCATAAGTACCTGTCAGCTCACCACCACATTCTGACAGAAGAGAAACATGGGAGAGCACATCTTTAACACTGCATGTCAGGTCTGAAGATGAATTCTCCTGTACTGTCAAAGCTAGGTACCGCTATTGGATCCAGATTCAACTCAAAAATAAAAGCAAGCCAAACAAACCAACAAGTTACTTCTTTCTTTGCATTTTACAATTAATTCTGCCATTCAATTACAAAAGCAGAACTCCAAATATTTCCTGATTTGCACAGTAAAAGATTCTTTTCTAGTTTTGATGGAAATATCTTCAGAAGAAGGATAAAAAGCACTGTGCTTGGGGTTAGATTTACAAAATTAATCTGAAATTCTTTACTTTGTAAACAGTGCTATGGCACATGATTGTTTTTATTAAAAAAAAAGTAAAGTTAACTACAAGGAAGGCTGGTTAATATCCCTGTAATAAAAACCCCATCCCTCTCAGCGTAACAGTTGGGAGTGGTAAGGTTAATGCATGTTATACCTAAGGAATAGCTATTTTAGTCACATCTATACCTTTCTCTCTTTGCTTTTTTTTGCCTTTTTTCATCCCCCACCCCCAAAAGATCTGGTTTCAATTTGCAGTACCCATATTCACCAATTAGTAGTTATCTAATAATGTCAACTGTTGGGAAAAAATCCACAAAATCAAAAATCACACATTTCTTGGAAGAAAAACTATTTTCCCTCTGAATTTTCTATACTCTTGCTGTTCTATGGTGCTTTCAAACACAGCCCAATGCATCAGTTTATTTCTAGACAATACAATACAAAGAACACTGAAGTGAGCTTGATGTTGCACAGTATGATTTAGGGTTTACCTCCAGAAATGCACTGCCAGACCTCCTGGAAGAATCATGCAGGTGGCACTACCAAGAAGCCAGGCAGAAATGTACAGCAAATCATACCAAAAAGCTCACAAATCATTTAAAATCAATTTTCCAACAGTCTATCATGTTTGGAAAGCATGGTTCAACCTCTTTAGCCTCTTGTAAACTGTCAATGACAAAAAGCTTGCCTGCTCTAAGTACTAGATACCTGTATGGGAAAAGAGAACTAATCAGAGGAAAATCATCTCCAAGAACACATGTTTTTCAGAGGACATATAAAGCAGCCTTAAAATCCAGCAGAAGTTTAAGACTGTGTAAAGCAGCCTGACAAAACAGAGGCCTAGAGCTGCAGTTTACATTTTAAATTACATGTATGTCTACATTTCAACCCCACGCCCAAGTAAAATACTGTCCTACTGCTCCTAAAGTTTCCCAGTCCAATGAAATGTCACTCATTTCGCTCCAAAGCCATGAAGATGTTAAGTTACATGAAGTTTCATCAGGCTTACCAGGATCCCGAGATTCCCACTGAACAGTGAAACCTCCAGCTGTAATGCTGTGGTCTGAGAAGAACCAGAAATACAGGGAGTTGTGGGAACTGAAGAGCTCTGCAGGAGCTGAGGAGCCACAGTATTTTCCCAGCAGATGTGTTGAGGCTGAAGGTCCATCATGGATTTGAAGGAAGTCAGAGGTACAGTCATTGCTGGTCTCCAGTTGGAAGAATGGGAAAATAATGCGCAGAATCTAACCAGAAGTAGTAAAATAAGAAGCGTCTGCTGAGACAGTGCTAATACAGCAGCCCTGCACAGAGCAGATGTATTTGTTCATGCAGCTGTGACAAGCTAGCAGCTTAGGAGCCATAGTGCCATTTCCTGAACAGTTCCAGGACAGAAGAAGGTATTACAGAATCTTAAGGGTCTAAAGAAAAGACAGAAGACAGATAGGAAAGAATTTGGACAGGAAAGGTGTCTGGAAAAAACATTATTTCTATAAACAGACAATTGAGATCACTTGCCTGTGTCCATTATATATGTGGGGAAAAAAAAAATATATACACATTTCAAGCCACATGAAAGGCTTGAAATACAGCATAAAATACTTCAGGTTTCCCACGGCAGTTTTCTCATCAGGTAATTAACATTTCTCATCCTTGCCATGAATGAAAGCATTGTCATGTGAGTTAAAAAAAAAAAAAGATATTATCTCTTTTATGCACATATAAAATCAGTGTCTCATAAACCGACTCTGGGTACTGACATACACAGCTTCACACATGTTCAGATTCCACACTGATATGCTTCAATATAGCTCTGCTGAGGACAGCTGTGGCTCTCAGACTTAAAGCTGAGGATATGTCACCTGGTTATAATGATGTACAAACCACTAGCAACCACTGGTTTATAAAAATACTTCATTTCTACCATGAAATGTCAACAGTTTATCAAATATTTAGAAGTCTCAAGCTAAAGCGTAAAGTAACATATTTTGTAGTTCTTGTTTGTAACACAAGTGGAATCGTTGCTGCAGATCAGAACCAGGGTAGACAACTAAGTGCAACATTTAAGAATTAATCCTTAAAAAAAGCCAAATGTTGTTATTACACAAAGCTATTGACAATACGAGTTCTGCATTCCACATTTCTGCTGCTCAGAAATCAGAAACATCAAATTGTTCTGGAGTCTCTTATCTTAGGAACCAAGCATGGAGCCAGTCCATCAGAGCTGAGCTTTTCTCATGCAGCTGTTTCCAGATCACATCCTAAAACAAAGTACCACAGCCACCTTTCTCTAGCTGGTGGTAAGGGAGTCAATTCTAACCCTCAGCTGCACAGGAAAAACCTTGAAAACATAACCCAGGCAAATGCTGAGGCTAAGGAGCCTGAAGGCTTGTAAGGATCTGAAACTGACTGTTTAGGAGAAAACTAAGGGGAGTGGTCCACAAGACTGGAACATGTAGCATGAAGGTGGCATGTTTGCTGTGATGGGCTGGGGGGTCCCGCAGATGCAGGTTTCTTTTGCCTGAACTCTGTTTTACCTTGTTGGGATTAGTTCGGATGACCCAAGCACAGCTGACCCCACTGTTGTACTGCTGGCTGTTTGGGTTGTTAGGGTAGCTGAAAGTCCCCTTGGAGCCCGAGAGATACCCTCCACAAACTGCAAAAAGAGTAAGAAAATTAAATGGATTAATTTGTGCTATCACTCTACAGATGTAAACAAACCCTAAACGTCTCACACAGCTTTGGCTTCCTAAACATCTAAAACAAGGGTGAAAGAGAATTTTACAAAAGGCTCTCCAGGATTTCCTCTGAAGTGGAATGACATCACAAAAAATGAGCAAAACTACTCCCTGGAAGAAAAGTAGCTCAAAGAACAAAGGCTTCCAGCTAGAATACGTGGATACTGCCAAAAATGCCTGTAAATGAGTTTGTTTCCAGAAGGCTGCCTCCAGATTGAATCTTTAAATCTTTCACTTACCATGAAATAACATTTTGAAGCTAACATAATATAAAATTGTCTTTCTCAGTAGTGAAGCATCACAGAAGATATCCTTCAGGTATTTCATTATCTCTTTTATTCTTTTTGGTCAGATTTCTGGGCCTGATGGTACGCCTCATGAAACACCATGGTCTCTCCTCTCACTGAACCACTCAGTGAATGGGAGCCATGGACTGAGAATCCCAAACAGCTACAGTAAAATTGTCCATAAAGCACCCAAAATACGATGCACATACAGGTACAGCGTACAACAAGCAACTGTAGTTTAACACTGAACGGATGCTAAAGAAATATTTCCTTCTGAGCAAACTGAAGTATTTTGTCTCAAGGAGTGGTAAACAGAATGGTTTTATTTGAAGTGTCCATCTGAAACACCTCACCGTTTCTCAGCCAGATTCGGAATTATCAAATCATAAAAATGTATTGCTTTTCCCTCGATTAGGAACTAATCCAAAAGTTGATACATTATAATTACTCTTTGGATAAAAATAGGTTTTCAATCCCTTCTATTATGAACAGGTAAAAATGAGGGTTTTTTCCCCAACTTGTGCTTAAACACAGAATCACAGAATGTCAGGAGTTGGAAGGGACCTCAAAAGATCATCTAGTCCAACCCCCCTGACAGAGCAGGATTCTCTAGACCAGGTCACACAGAAGCTAAAACATTACTAGTTAGATATTTAAGGAAAATAAGAAGATCCTGAATCAGCTCTAAAATAGAGCAGATTCCACAGGAGTTCAGTGGAAGTTTTATATTCTCTGTTCTGTGAAAAGTTATTCTGCTTTTTTCACAGTAACCTGCAAAAAATAGGAGCCATCTGAGAGATGATTGCCACAGGGACATGCTCTGGAATGCTATCCTGACCTTGTTTAATCAAAATTAATGGCAAAAAGTCTCAAAGAAACAGGAAAAGAGATACTAAGAAAAAATGTTAAAGGCGGGACCTTGCAGTCACTCTATAAAACTCAGATTCCCCCATTGTCATTCATAACATTTTGGTTAGAAAACTTTTCCTGGCTTCTTGTCTTGACTGAAAATGTCAGGACCTCTCAACTTTACAACCAATGAAATAGTACGCACAAGACAGAAACATTAATACTGTCTCTTGTAAATCTGCTCTCCTTACATCAGATCCTTTTCCCAAGCATTTTGCCAGAGCACTTTCTCAGAAACAGAGATTTGATTTTAGGATGCCTTGCCTCTCACTAGGGCCAGCGGGCCAGCACATCAACTTCATTGTGAGACTCCTGCTGCTAAGCAGAGCAGCATAAACAGAACTTGTGGAAAATTGACTTCGAGGGACTTTGGATTGGGACCTGTAATCCACTGAGAACAGGGCTGCATTTTTCCATCATAACTTGGTTCTTATTCACATATTAATCATATACACCAAGCATATACAGTCACTGAAGTCTGGCGGTCCCCTTCTCCTGGGGAGGTGGTGCAGGCCATACCTTGCTGGGCAGTCTGGCACTGTGGTCCTGTCCAGTCGCTGGTGCACTCACAGGAGTAGCTGTTGACCCCATCAGTGCAGGTCCCCCCGTTCTGGCATGGGTTGCTAATGCATTCATCGATGTTCTCTGTACAGTTAGAGCCTGTCCAGCCCGCGTCACACAGGCAGAAATATCCAGAGACCACTGCCTACAGGTACAAACAAATGTAATTAACTTAATGAGCATGGATCACCTAAAGGAATCAATACAGTTGGCAGAACGACTAACGCTTACACTTATTTTATATGGAGATATCAGAGTAAAGAAATAAAACCTTTGGAATTAAATGACCTTGATGGTTACTGGTGAATACCAAAACAAACCCAGTTATTTCTTCGTAGGGCTCTTTCAAATTACTTTCTGAAAAGTCAAAAGATATGTATTCATTTAGCCATTCAGAGAACTGCCTGGCATTAAAATGATCGCTTAGAAACAAGTGAATCATATTATCCAAAGCTTATAAATAGCAAGTCAAGATAACAGTGGTTTATAAATCATTTCTCTCAAGCCTGATCTCCAGGAAGTCTGTACTGCAGTTATATGGGCAGTTAACTATCATTTCATCCTGCAGGATGTTAAATGGGAACACTTTCCTTGCCTTCTCTGCACTACCTTTAGTATGTCTGCACTTAGCTCTTGGTCTCACCAGTTGGTACTGGTTACGAGTGGTACACTCAGCACAAGGAGCCCAGCACTTACCAGGCACTGCCCATTCACACAAGGGTTCTTCAGCTGGCAGATGTCACTGAGAGCAGAGCACCCATTTGGCCCATACCCACTTCCAGTGTACCCAGGTGGGCAGAAGCAAAACAGAATTGGTCCTTGGGAGATGGACAAGATACAGAAAGGAATTCAGACCTTGTTAGAATGGCAGCAACCATGACAGTAAAGGTCCTTGACATTTCCAAGCAGAACCTTTATATATTCTAACTCACATGATCCTCTGGCCCCTTCCCTGGTCAGTGTCCAGTTTGAGCATAGAAAGATGCCTAGTGCTTCTTGCTACAGGTATCTGAGAATCCAAGGTCACCTTTGGGGATGTGGTGGGAGCAGTCAAAGGGCATTTATGGAAAGGAGAAAAATAGTAAAAGCAGCTGAAACTGGAAAGCTGCATCAATGACAAACATTGAAGATGCCCACATGTTTATGATGAAATCTGCTCTTTGGTGGAGCCTAAACCCATTTCTGTGAATGTCTATGGAAAAGCCTGTTGGCCTTAGGTAACCTGCCTGTGAACAACTCAGGATGAGTCAAAGCTGACTGTGGAGAGCAGGTTGCAATCTAAATAGGTTGCTGCAAAGTGGATTCAGACTAACTGAACCCTCCTTGAGATTCACACTGGTATTACAGTCCTTTAGAACATCATACCTGGAGCTGAAGTACAAGTAGCCAAAGGATGGCACCCTCCATTATTTATTGAGCAGATATCAACCTGGGTACATGTTTTTCCATCTCCTTCATAACCTGTTCAGAGGTAAATCTCAGTTAGACTGAAAACAAACTATTTTCTCTGGGAATCAACAGCAAAACAACCATCTGGTGAGGAAAAGATGAATTATTGGTGCAAAAATCAGTCTTCTGCAGATAAAAAGTTGAGACAGCTGCTGAAGTAAAACCTGGCATATTTATTGTAGGTCCTACACTGCAGGGATGACTTCTGGTTGCAACTGAATCCTCTCATGGTTTTAGAAAAATTATATATTAGTGTTAGCTGAATATAGCAAGGTCAGTCAGGCCACAGAAGCCCAGCTCTCCCTGCCACCCTCTGCTGTCCTCCTTACGAGTCTGTGCCCAGCCAGCCCTAACCACCTCCAGGCTTCCTGCTACACACCAGTGCTGTCCTTGGGTCTCAGACACAACATCCAGCTCCTCTTGGAAGGCTCAGCAGGACCAAAGCTCTGCAGAATAAGTCTGCCTGGCCAGAACTAAAGTCCACTGCACCACACCAACACTTGTCTGAGGCCACGTTTGCAGCGTGGCACTTCAGCACTCAGTAACTGAGAGCTTTCATTACCTGCAGTCAATTGCCATTTAAAGAGCAATTGAAAGGTCAATTTGAAACACTTTCTCCTGCTAGCACTTCTAGTTTTCATAACATGCATTTCATAAATCGTTTTATATGATAAACCACAAATTACAAAGGTGTAAGCCATGACTTGCAGTGCTTGACCTGTACTGCGATGGAAACTTTGCCTTCTTCAACAGCATTCAGAGCGTGACAATTATCAGGGCTTTGTTAAGACAGACAACACAGCTGATTTATGGCACACAAGATGCTCCTTCAATTAATACAGACAATGAGATTACTAGCATAATTATGCAATCCTTTTTTCCCATTAATGATCTTATGAAGGAAGGATTTCATCAAGTCACGGCTCTAACACTGAAAAGGGCTACCTAGTACAAGGGAGACATTTTATAGCATCGTTAGAGGCATACTCTGTAAGATGTTCATTAGTAGCTGAAGCAGTCTGAATCCAGTTGGACTCTGCATTTCGTGTTACAGTATTGCTTTGTGCACACAATACTTCTTTATACAGAACCAGTCTTCAGCTTCTCAATTCTACCATTAAACAGGCTCAAATGTGTTGAATCTTCATCTTTTAAGCCTTTCCATAATTTTATCAACAAAACACTCCCTCCTACCTGGTGGACAGAGCCCACAACGGAAGGATCCCATTGTGTTGATACACTGAACCATCGGCACTTCTGAGCAGCCGCCGTTATTACTTTCACATTCATCAATGTCTTGGCAAGTGTGGCCATCTCCTTGCCAGCCTAAAAAGCAGCGCAGGAAAGGCATTAAAACAAAAAATGCCTGGCCTTTTCATATTGTTCTTTGACCAGAGCAGAAAAATGTGACTTTTGAATTTCACCTCATGAACACAAGACATCCTGTCCCTCTCGTACCAATGAAAATTAAAACTATCCTGCAAAGCAGGTTACAAACACAACAGAGTGGATAGTTGTGTGCAAGAACGTTTTATTTTAACTGCACTCTGGATATTCCAGAATCAAGCACACTTTAACCTGAAGGGTAGACAGTTCTGGTCTAGTGCACACGTGTATAATTTGCAGCAAAGCTTTGTCATAACTCTGATTACATAGTTCAAATACTCCTCCTGTACATGCCACCTACACAACTCAGGAGGAGGAATTATAGCTTATGGGGCCTGAGGAGGTAATTAGATTTTCATATTGCCTTAGGGCAGAGAGCATAAGGATATGAAACTTCCTGAGACCTATTATATGAATGTATTAGGACATGAAGGTACTGATGGACAAGAGAGTACATCAGAGCTATTTGGATGCTCAGTTTAGGATGGGATAAATCATGCCTTAGACTCCACTACCTGGGTTGCATAGATAACACATACCCTGCAGGCATTTATTCTTTAGAATACAGACCTAAGCATTTAATAGACTTACTCTCACCTGGATGCTGTGTCTGTGCCTATGACATGCAGGCAGTACTACCTGCTGTCACCCCCTCCCACCTGAGAGCATGGAAGGACGTGATACCTGTGGGGCAGGGACCACACAAATAGGAGCCTGGTGTGTTGTGGCACTGCACAACTGGATTCTGTGAGCAGGGATGGTTATTAGGGAAGCTGCATTCATCTATATCAGCAGAGCAGGCAGGGTTGCCAGGAGGGGACATCCAGCCAGCATCACAGATGCAGTGGTACTTGGCCTGCCACAGCAAACATCACATTACATGTTTAAGACAGTTAGAAGAGTCAAGAGAAGCACAGGAGGAGATCATTTTGTAAAAGGTCTGTTAAACTATAGCAAGAAAGCTTTCAGTGCATTACATGGTGTTCTGTCTATTTCTTCCTCTGGATTTACCTATTCAGGTTATGGAAACAACAACAGGCTTATTCATTATGTTCATGAAAGAAACCTGCAATTTATCCCAAAGCTCCCAGAGAAAATTAACAGCAATTATGAGCTTTACATAAACATAATTAAAAGCCATCAACTTGCTTCGTAACCAGGGTGAATAGATCCCTGTAAACAACCTGAAATCAGCTTGGCTGTTTTCTTTTAAGCAAACCATTCAGTAATCTGTGCCAGGTACAGCACTGACATTAAGTTGCAAATACACATTTTCTTTGAGGAAAACAGTTCTCTCCAGTAACTTTACTAATGGCCAGACTGCAGCATGTAGCTAGCTTTCGTCCAGTTACAGCTAATGGGAGTTTTATTACTGACTGTCACAGGAGCCAACACTTTTGAAACCCTTTTGAAAAGCTTTCCTCACAAAAAATGCACAGAACTTTAACAAACTGAGGAAAGACACTATTTTATAATATAGCACAGAGTATGTGGTGTGCCTGGAGTGGTGCATGGGTGTACAGGAGTGTTAAGGAGCACAGGCTTGGCAGGGTAGCTTTGGAGGGCTGCTCTGGGTGGAAAGAACCAAGGTGGCATGTTCCAAACAGTCCTTTGTGATATACACCCTGTAACCAGAATGTCTCCTGAAAGGAATGAGCTGGTTTGCTCCAGATGACAGTTCAGATGTATGCTAGCACCCACCCAGTGCAGACACTTGAAGATCTTGGGACTGGAGTCAGAGACCAAGTCCAAGTGGCAATGAGGAGCATTAATAACAAGCAGCAGCCACCAGCAGCTGTACAGGCCTGGCTGCTCACTGATGATATGCTTCACAGGTATGCCTTTTCCCAAGAAAAACAAGATTCATTATGTTTGTCCTTAACCATTTAAGTAACAAAATATTCTAGCAACTTAGAACTCCCCACATAATCAACAGTATGAATACTACGCTTCAAATAAGACTTGGATTTATTCAGAGTATTTCCAAGCTCCCTATGGTTGTAGTAGTAGAACTGACAAGTACCCTTAACAAGACACAAGTCATTTTCAATTCTTTCTGCTGTCCTTGGGAAAACAGAGAGGTCAGGTTATGTTGTACAGTGCGTTTCTTGCTGGTTTTCGGCAGCAGTGTGCAGTTTTGTGGTGCTCAGCATTATTTGTTGCTTACTCATGCTGCGCTGTATGACAAGACTTCGGTTGTGCCTTACCTTGTTGGGCTGATCCCTGTCTCCATCTATGCAGGTGCCATGCACACAGAGCTTCTCAGATCCTCCCTGGCAGTCATCAAACTTTGAGGCACAGTGAGGCCCATAGGTTTCTGGGGTACACGAGCAGCTGATGGTGAAAGCAGACAGAAAAAAAAAACCAAAACAAAACAAAGAAAAGCTATTAAAGATCACATATGACCATAGTAGGATCATTCCTCACTCTTATTTATGTGGTGTTCCTTATAATCTCTGTTTATATAGCTGCATTGCACTGGTATTTCTAGGGCATACCTTAGACACAGCACTAGACATACATTATGGAACGGATATTGGGAACTTTCAAGCCTTCAGGTAGTTTCCCTTTTCTCTGACCCTTTATTTCCACATGGACCAAGTCTGAGGCTCTGAAATACAAATGAAAGTGAACTGAAAGTTCACTAGCATTTTATTAAAAATGACAGTGAGACATTTATTTGGATGCAAATTGTATACTGTGATATCTGCTGATGTCTGCTCCTCACAAAGACACATGGCAGGTCCATCCCCCTTTCACTCCCTTTCAAACTGGCTAATGAAAACTACTCTGCAAAAGCATTTATCTGCAGAATTGAAATAGGGTTTTTTTCAGTGCAGCTAATCTGAACCTTGGAGCAGTTTACTGCTGCTGTCCCTACCAGGGAGTCACATGCTCAGTTGAAACAGCACTTTGATAAGCCAATTGCAGGTAACTAACCACTGCACCCAGGACAAGCAACCTAGATGAACTCAAGCGTTAGAACCCCACCACAGCTTAATGCTTAACGTCAGTCCACAGTACTGTGAGACAGCATGTTCATTATTGTAAGAGAGGGCAGACAGACCAGCACCATCTCACCAGTGCAGTAGTTCAACCTGGGCAAGCACAGGGTCAGGGAACCAGATCACCTTTCTATGTTCAAAGTACATTCAGAGCTTCACATTCACCTCCAAAGGACACAGGAAGGCGATCTGACCAGCTCCAAAGGAGGAAGACAATGGCATCATCTCCTAACTAACCTGGCAAAGATTAACCTACTACCCATCTGAAGTTACTCAAAACAGCTTCAAGAAGTAGGTCATAGTGCAAGGAGCTTCAGCCAAATTGCAATGCAGTGCTGCTCAGCACTGCCATGGCTCTCTCCTGTCACTGACAGCAAGTTGTGATGAGATCTCTGTTACTTTGCTTCTGACAGGAAAGTCAGATAGACCTTCCATCCAACAGATGCAATGACCCATTAAGGTTCTGATTGAGGACAGAATGGTACATACTCTTTCTTCTCATACTTTAGTGCCTTCCTGAATTACAGCTTGAAGCATGCAGGTAAAGAATTTTAACAGGGAGTGAAGGCTGCCTTATGCTCCATGTCACAGTGCCTAATCCAGTACTACCTTGCACCTTCTGTTATCTCTGTGGGCTGTGGGAAGTTAAATGTCACCCTTTTCTTTACCTGCAGTCCATGCTGGTGTATATAACTACACCAGAGCAGAAGTGGAGGGACATGGGCTGCTCAGTCCCAAAATATTTGGCAGCAGTGTTCTCACAGTTGTTGAAAAGAGCCATGTCACACACTGCCTCAGTATGGATTTAGCATCTGGGGAGCACTCAGAAATAAATAAGACGGTTTGTCAAGGGAGACTCTGAAGACAGTACAATGGGGTTGGAGAAAGGACTAAACAGCAATTCTGAGGGCATAATGCAAAAACCAGTAATATTATGATCTGTATGGCTTATGAAGAGGTCTTGGTTCGTTTTAGGAAGCACTGATTCAGCAAGTACTAAGGAGGGTAAAAATTACCTTGGAGAAGAAACCTGGAGGAATCATGACTGTACTAACACAATGACAACACCCATGAAAAAGGCAGAAGGTTGCTCCTCCCAAATCATGATTTAGTCACACAGCTGTACAACATTTCCTTGAACACACTGTGAAATACCCAATGCTTCTTGTGTCCTTTCCCTGACAAATGTCTGTGCTGGGGACAGCAGGTAAGCTAGAAACATCCTTTACAACCAAGAAAAATTCAGGATCATCGAATACCAGTGACATCTGGGCAGGCTCCACATTAAGGAGGAGCACTACAGAGGAGCTTCCCTTGTGTGAGGCTCTTCCAAGCTGACAAAGCACCATAAGCCAGTGTTATGCCAAGCAAATATTTGTGAGGGCTTAGATTTTCATGCTGAAGCAGGAGACAAAATGCTTTGCCAAAAGCTGTAGCATGCTCTCCAGCCTGCTTGTTCCCACTGCACAGGGAAAGCTTTTTATTATGTCTGAAAGTTATTTACCAGATAATTTGGCATTTTGGAAAATAAGACACAGACGATTCAGGCTGATTTGGCCTGACACCAAGAGCATGTTTTCTAAGGAGCTGGGCACGGTCGGAGCCCGGGGGTGGCCACTCAGGCAGCCCAGGCACCCTCCTGGCCAGCCAGCTACAGACAGCATCATCCCTCCTCCCTGTCTGCCTCGTTGCTCCCTGCACTGCTTGCTCTGCTGCAGCCTCAGCCGTGCCTGTGCTTCTGGAGGTGGTGAAGGCATCTCTCAGAGTTAAGCAGTGTGCTGAGAAGGCCAGCAATCAAAGGTGCTCATGTGCTCAGGAGGTTGCCAACAACTCAAAGGTTTTGTTGGCCCAAAGCTATTCACCCCTTTCATCTCCCCACTCCTTTTGGTCTTAAGAGGTGGGTGATAATAGAGAGAGAATAACGTGGCTCTGCTAGTCAGGCACGTTGGTGAGTCCTGGTTACAGACTAGCATGCCGCACCTCACCGCCCCATCTACATCCCCCAGTGCAGTAAATCTCCGTTAAAGCTTCTGCACCTACGACAGAGGGCCAGGTCACTGGAGATAGTCTCCAATTTGCAGCCTTCTTCACCAGCATCACTGTGTGATAAACCTGGCTCTTGCAGCTCTAGTGTCAAAGCAGGGAACGGCTTCAGAGGACTTTGTGCCTGCAATAGGCTCAGTCTACACCGTATTAAGGATTTTATATTCTCCCAGACGGCAAGGGACTATAGCATACAGATACCAAACAGACATCCCTAGAACTTGTGCTGCAGGTTTGTTACACAGGCTTGTTTGTAAAGTAGCAGAGTATTTTAAATAGGATTTTTGTGCCTGGTTTTGAAGTTACCTGTAGCTGCCTTCTGTGTTCTCACAAGTGGCTCCATTCTGGCAGCCTAATGGTGTTCCATCGTAAATCTGGCATTCATTAACATCCACAGAGCACAGGATGCCCTAATATTAAATGGAAAAGCAGTTTATTTTCCAAATCACTGAGAAACAAAGCAAACCACGAAGCCAAGGTTTAATGTAGTCTCCAAAGTTATGCAAACCATGGGCTGCTATCAACACTGCTTCCCTTATGAAACATAATAACAAAACCCTATCTTTCATCTGTGTTTCTGTGACCCTGGTTATCAGTCAGATGGGAGATAAAATATTTCAGATGTTTGTAGAGAGCGTATGGGCAACACAGTCCTGTCATCCTCCCTAGTTTCCAGCTTGCTAACAAAGGGCTCAGAAAACCTCCTTTCAAACTGTTTCTATCATGAGATGCTGTTTCATTAAGACTGAAAGCACAGCAAATTTGACCAAAATCTTGCCTGGACAACTTTCAAGTTGAGAGTATTTGAAAGGAAGATACAACAAATGTATCAGCACAATTAAATCCTTTTCCAGGAAAGTCTTTGGATTTAAAAAACTCAGAATGGGATTGATTACTTAGACCCCCATTTGTCTTATCTGTTTGAGCCTGAATAGATATCCTTCCCCTCCCCTATTCTCTCTCCATCCTTGCGTAAGACCAACAGCAAGGCATCCAGTTCATTTCCCTGCTCAGCAAAAACCAAAGACTAATTCTCTGCTGTGAGAACTGCCAACCATCACTGACCTCATGGGTCATCACCAGCCTAGAACAGCTCAGGGTCTGGACCAGTGGTTTGGAATCCAGGGGTTTTTAGTATATAATGATATTGTGAAGAAACAAATGTGTTGCTCTTCAAACAAACCATCAGTGTGATCCTGCTTCTTTCCTGTTCAGTGTACTTCACTCTGTCCTGAACAATCTTAAAATGCTATGCTTTATGACAATTACACTGAACCTGGTGTAACCTTACAGTTAAAACACACTCTCTGTATTCAGGGAGGCTAAAGACTCACGTGCCAGTTGCTGGGGCAGAGGCAAAAGAAACCATCCAGCAAGTCTATACAGGTCCCCGAGTTCTCACAGGGGTTACTGCTGCAGGCATTCCTCTGGACAGCCTGAAACCCCAGAAAAAAAGCAGAAAATTAAGAGGTTCCTGGTTATTTGGTGTTCCATTTACTTTCAAGACAAACTTGTTTAATTATTATGTTCATATTTTCTTAGGCTGCCCTTCCTTTTTTTTTTTTTTTGGCAAGGCTGCTACTATCACCTTACAGCATAATGACCAACACGATTGGTCTTGCACAGGATGGCTGCAAGCACAGAGTGAGAAAAGCCCTGCAAGTGGTAAAGGAAGTGTTACTACTGTTCTTCAGCAAGAGACTGAGTCTAGGTGCAGGGTTATCTTGTCTTCTCACTTCCACAGATGACATATCTGACAGCTCCTTTCACTGACACCTGTAGCTGTGGCTTGTCACAAGCTCAATGGAGAAGGAGGTGACAACTGAAAATAGCTACTTCCAGTACAATATAAAATCCAACTTGGATTTTTTGCAGCCTTCATCTGGACAGATCAGTGAAGGAAGAGTTTACTCCTCCTTGGTATCTAGTTGTTGTTCTTGAGTCTACATCTGTTTTTCCTTTCAGGAATGCAGGCTCCTGCACAGTTTATATTTTTTTAAGAAGGCATTTCATCTTCTCCACAAATCTTGGCACTTTTTTTGCCTCCTGTTACCAAAAAACGTTTTCCTGAGTAATACATGAGAGAAAGGAAAGAATGTAGCTATTTAATCTTTGTAATCTCACTTTATTTACTTGGGGCCGGGTTTGGGGGTTTTTTTGATCTTGTTTGCTTCCCATTTACTCACCTGCTCTAAGCTTTGGAGCTTGTTGTCAAGACTCAGGATCTGCAAGAGAAACGCAAATGACATTGTGCTTGGTATGAGGGTGACCGCAGAGGTACGTGCTGGATGATGGTAGGCCAAAATAACTTTCTTTGACTGGTGTGTGAAACCAGGTGACAATCAGGTTCAAATCAGGCTCCATTCACTGGGATTTTGCTGGTTTAGGCTGTTCAGAAAATGACAGCTTAAAGATGTCCCATTTTGGCTCAAAAAAGCAAGGCTCAGTCTTGTGAAGATGCATTTAGGTGTTCAGCATTGAGAACACGTGCATATTCCAGGGTGATGACATGAATATTCCAGCAGGACTGTTCAGCTGCTCAGGTACATGTGAAGGACAGAGGTCTGAGACACTGTACCAAAAGCCAAGAAAAGGTTCACATCCCAGTGGGATATAACCACAAACATCAAGCTGAAACTGAATCAGGGAACACGATGGATGTGCACAAGCACAGTTTCCCTAAAGGGAGATCTCTTGGGCTACGAAACATTTTCTTATAAGGAACCTGTGGCAACGCCATAACGAAAGACACTTAAACCAAGTCAGACAAAGACTTCAAAATTTTCTGTTGGGCAAAAATCTTTACTAGCTGTGAAGAGACAAAACTGCTGCATAGGTCTTTTCTTTCCACAGCAAACCCCTACAGCCCATTTCACCCACGGAGCAGAATGTCTGTATAACAACTATTAAGAACATACACGGCCTATTTCTTGAATTTAGAGGGATTTTATTTCCATAAATACTAGAGGAAATATACAATAGAGATATAGACTGAACAAAAGAAGCACCCTGGTAGCTTGAAAGCATGGGATTTACAGGAATATTGCCATCATCTGAGTTACTGAGTAAGTGTATCAACACTTAACATACGGCCTGAGCTAATGTTAAGTGTGGACTCTGCCCCAGTTCCCTGTAGTCTAGAAATCCTAAAATCAATCAAAGTAACGATGTTAATCTAAGGAATAGAGAACTGGGAACACTGGAGCAGCATATCACAAGGGCATAGCTCACCTTGGAGGTCAGCAGAGTAACCTGCTGGGACACATTCTGAAAGGCATCACTGGCTTTTCTAAGTTCTTGAATCTCTGCGTTGCTTTCTTTCACCTAAATTTCAAGAGCAGATGTGCTGTGAAACAAGGTTGGCTGCTTCAAGAGCTTACAAACATAAACAAGCTTTGCTTCTTCAAAAGCTTGGGAAAGTTTTGTCATTGCTTAACTTGACTATTATATCAGAGACCTCTGTTACACACACAACTGAATCTTATCATTATTTTCTGTAACAGCATGATTACAAGTCTGCAATAGCTTTTTTTCATATTAAAGAAACAATAAAAAATAATCATTCAAAACACATTCGAACATTTGCTAAGACAAATTCTGAAGACAGTTAAACTCTTAATGTGCAAAACTGAAAATGAAAACATATTAAGGACAAGTAACTTTATTACCTGACTAAAAAGTTCCGAAAGGTCTTCTTCATTAACTTTTACTTTCCCTTGTGGTCCAGTTCTAAATTCAATATTTTTGCTGGAGCCAGCATGGAACACTAAATTACCTTGCTCTGAGGACAAGCGAGGCCTGTTGTGTTATGGAAAAAACAAAGATAATTCAGTTGTACATACCTGCCAAAGAGTAGGTAAAAAAAAGCCGCAGTAAAGCCATTCTGTTCCCACCACTGGCACTTAGAAGCCACCACATGAACAAATGCATTTGCAAGCAATGGTACTTACTGCTCCTCATAAATGGTTCTTTTCTGCCTCTTTTTTTCATGGTGGTTTGATTCACAGCTAAGTCCAGTGAGCAATAATAATACAATCAGCAGCCCAGGAGCTGCTGAAAGCATTGCTCTGCTCTAGCTGTCCTGTGTTTGAAGTGAAACCTGCAGTGCTGAACCGCACTGTTGTGAGCTAAGGTGCCCTTTGCTCTCACACAGCTCTTGATTCACAGGCTGCCCATTCCGCTGTCTTGTCTTGCAAGGGTGAACTTTATCTCATCATAGAGTAGAATTACAGAATGGTTTGGGTTGGAAGGGGCTTTACAGATCACCTAGTTCTAACCTCCCTGCCATGGGCAGTGACACTCTCCACTAGTCCAGGTAGTTCAAAGCCCTGTCCAAGTTGGCCTTCAGCACCTGGAGGGATGAGGCACTCACAACCTCTCTGGGCAATCTGTTCCAGTGTCTCACCACCCTCACAGTAAATAATTTCTTCCCACTATCTGATCTAAATCTACCCTCTTCCAGTCAGTTTAAAATCATTACCCCTTGCCTATCACCACACTCCCTGATAAACAGTCCTTCCTCATCTTTCCTGTAAGCCCCCTCTATGTACTGGAAAGCTGCTGTAAAATCTCCCCAGAGCCTTCTCTTCTCCAGGGTGAACAACCCCAACTCTCTCAGCCTGTCCTCACAGCAGAGGTGCTCCAGCCCCCAGGTCATCCCAGGTGTCTTAGTTAAAGATTGACAGCACACATTTTCTAGACACTAAATGCATTTTTACTGCTTTGTCTTTTAGTGTTAGAAACTTTGAAAGATCATTGATTGAAATCTACCTTATTTTATCATTATGTCTTTGGCCTGTATACAGCTGAGCACTCCTGTGTCTCCAAGAGCCTTGTGATCTAGCTCCTGGCTACCGTGGGAACAAATCACTGTCCCCAAAAATGCTGCACCACGTGGTGAAGGAAGGATTATTTGGCAGCACTAAAGGACACAGATTGCTACCAAAAAAACCCCCAAACCCTCACATGTAAAACCCACAGTGGCTAGCAAGGAGCATTTGTATTGAAAGAGAATATTCCAGCCAGTGATTTATTGGGCAGATGAGACAAACAACTTAGCAGTACCAAGGAGCATCCCATGGATTACAACAGCAAAATACAATTTTAACCAAATATGGTTGCTCTGACTCAAGGATGACTCAGTCCCCAGATGCTGGGGAGACAATTGTACACAATGGGGACTGTATTTTATTTGGCACGTGCAGGCTCTCTTCATCACACACACTGGGGCTCCCAAATTCAGGGTCAGCCATAAACAATGCAGAAGACCAAGGAAGAATTCGAAGGAGGCTCAACATTAATTTTAAAATTGCAAATTAATATGTTCTGAGAGCCAAAATTTGCATCTTGACCCCATGTTCCTCTACCTTTCAACAGGACCTCCCAACCTTCTCAGAAGAAGCATCCCACCCAGATGCTTGTTGATACTTGCCTCTGAGGTCCAGGCTGTTGCTGCTGGAAGCCACAACAGAGTCCAACTCCCAATTCCCCTTTGCTTCTGCCATAGTCTCCATATTCCCCTTGGACAAGACTTGCTGAGTTCTCCTCTCCCTGCTTAGGGGAGCTTTGTGCATCTTTCCTTCCTCATGCTAGGAGCTACCAGAACCCGCAGGCTCACCACCATTCTTCTTTTATTTTCCTTTTTGCTTAGTAGACAGCTCCTTCAGGTTCCTCACATCTGAAAACTCTACTGAAAGGAAAAGAGTAGCAACAGCTGCAACTGCTCTTGCCCCAAGGCAACAGCAGCCACCATGCACTGATCCTTCAACTGCACCTGTTAGCAGGCTGGTCAAATGTATCCATACTTAGGGACTTTCTTTTCCAAAGACCACTGTATGCTGTCAAGTGTCAGCCTGGTCTTTGTCTGTGACTCACAAAATCCTTCCTTTTCTCTGTTAATTTCTTCTGCATGCTGAGGATGCACTGCCACTCTCTGCTGCCTGTCAATCTTTGATTTGAGCTTCCCTTTCCAACAATTAACTCCAATATACCAAATGACCAATAGGCAACAAACCACAGAAGATGGAGAGAAAGCTAAAAGGAGGAAGAAATAACTCTCTTCATCTTGCCTCCATGTAGGCTTTGCAGAAAATAGATGAAGACCAGATGACTTTACCTATACATTGATGACAGGATGGAAAGAGAGCTCTAGGCATCCATCTAAACCTAAATGACACCATTTTCCACTTCAATAGACCTTCCAGATTTTAGTTAATACTGCACCTTAGGCTGGCCAAGTTGGAAAATCTACAAACCATCTTAAGGAGAATAGGTCCACATCTTCTAATTTTACTAAAATGTACTGGATTGAGACATCGTTTTTGGAGAACAGAATGGAAACCATGCAATGTCTGGCATAAGACTAGGGGCTGCTCTTCCTAACACGGAGAGCTGGCATGAACCTCTCCTCCTGGGAGAGATCTTTCATTACCTCTCTGACATCATGGCTGAGCAAGCGTCTCTAAAGATCATAGATTGTCCACAGATTTGGCAGGAAGCAATGGAATTCAACGTGCATTAATTGCATCTGGGAAGTCAACTCATGTACAGAGACACGACATGATTCTGTGACAATGCTCCCTTTTTATATGGGGGGAAGGGAAACTATTGGTGTGAATCCCCATCTAGCTAATTTGTTAATGGAAGGACTACCAAATAATCCTTTATTTTATTCCGTAGTTGCAAAAAAGATCCCTGCTATTGAATGCTATGACTCAAATATTTACAGATCATTACCAATCCAGCCCTTTTGGTTGCTGGTTTAGTCCTGAACAGTGTCTACTTACCTGAGCTCCCCCACAGCTGAGGTCATGTCTCAGCATTTCCACCTCAATTTTCCTGGATCCTCTTCCACCTTTCCTTTTGCTAATATTCCAGTGTTCAAAAGGGACACACGACATACAAAGCAGCAGTGACTGCCACGGTACAAGTGTGCACATTTCTGGTGTAAACAATGCTCTGTACCAAATCCAACACTTCTGCAGGTCCCTACAGCTCTGAGACAACCACGCACTAAAGCTGCTATTAGGCCCTGTTCAGAGGATCAGTAACCACAAGGTTACATTGAACAGGGGTGACTGAAAGGCAATGTTCCCCTCTCCATCCCTTACCTACAACCACTCTTCATCACTTCCTTCTCTTTACTTGCGTCTGGACAGTTTTATGGCCACAGCACTTTCCATAGGAGCTGCACCAGCTGCAAGGCTCCTCCACTTCCCACATCATTCCTTTAGGATTTATTTCTCTGCATACTGCCCTGAAACCTGCTTAAGATTGTGCTCCCTCAACACAGTTGATGAAGTTAGTAAGCTACCTGCTGATAAAGTAATTGGTCAGAAAATGCAGGTTTTCAGTTTTAACAACATTTTTTAACAAAGAGATGAGTTTTGGTTTCATAAGCTACTTCAGTTGGAATTGATCTACTGTCCCAATTCTCCTTGGGTTCCTTTACCATAATGAAAGCAGATATAACAAATTAGCTCTTTAATTCCATTACAAGACTCATATTTTTGTTCCTCTTTGATTTTTCTTCCTACATATATTGTCTCTACAAACCACTTTGATGTTTCCTATTTTCTGTTTCATTCTTTTTTGAAATTAGGTTCATGAAAAGTTTCCAGTCAGTTACACTGGCTTTGCTCTTTCGTATTGATTATTCCAGTCCTTTTAGCACATTCCAATCACTTTAACATACACTGGAGTTATTTTTAGGGGCTCCCATTTGTATAATCACATTTATCAACTGATAACCCTAAAGCCATGAATGGACCTGGCTGCTCAATATCCCTCAGATTTGTTCTGTTCTGTACTGCTGGCTTTATCTAGAGGCTCAGATCTGAGATAAGTCCATAAATTATTTGTTGTGTATTGATGTTGTGATTACAAATATTGGCATTCTGTCACCATACAAATTACCAGCAAGTAAGAGTGCTCATACTGGCCTAGAAAATGATCCATCTATGTCAGTACTGTGCCACTAACACGGTCAAGAGCAGAGTAAAGAAGTGAAGGGTACATGAAGGAGCAAGCACACACAGTACCTCCCCTAAGTACTCTCTTGGCCTCCATGTATTTGCAGCTTGGGAACTTCTCCAGTCAGAAGTCTACTTTCTCAGTAGTCTCAAAGGATTTTCCTCCCACGAACTTGTCCAGTCTTCTCCTGAACTCTTCCCCATGCCTCAGCTTACAACACAGGTATGACGAATGAGTAATGCCACATGCTAAGATCAACACAGAGTCAAAATGCCACTCAAAAATATTGAGTAGAATCCCATTTTTAAGTGTAATATTTATAAATAAAGCAAGATTAGTTTCTTTTTAAAAATAAAAAACTATTTGTTACTGTCTACATTTGAGAAAACAATTTAGCACATCAGTGTGCTTTGTTTCAAATGCCAGGTTGTAATTTAAAAATTAAAAATGAGGTCCAACAGCCCAGTGAGTGGATGAAGGAAAAGGCATACATGCTCTCAGAGAAGCTCTGGATTTCAGGAGGTATTCCTGTGTTGGAAATCAGGGAGACTCCCCACAGGAGGTTTTAGGGACTACTTTGCTACTTTCTGAATCCCAGCGAGAGGTGCCCAACCAGAGCAGCCACCTGAAATTGCCTCTCTCACTAGAAGCAGTGTATTCCACTCAGCCTTAGTCCCTCCATTTCTGCTTCTTGCTTCTTCAGAGCCAAAAGATCACTCGTCCTTGCTTCCTCCCAGCATCAAAACACCAAGGGGAGTAAAGTCAAAGAGAACAACTCTGTTGTCTTGTCTTCACAGGTGGTGCCTCATCATGTGAGGCCACATACTGCTTCTGTTCATCAGCTATATAGATTCCTCAACCCTTGTCAGGAAAAAAGATAACACAAATCTCTTCATGCTCTTCAAAACAACATTTAAATCAACATACTATCACTACTCAGTACTTCATTTTCCCTGGTATCTTGCATATCAACTGTTCAAACAAGTTGTTATTAAACATCCATAAACTTTCCCTAATGAGGCTGTAACACTAGAATACTTGTTTGCACAGGCAAAAGGTAAATAGCTATTGGAATTCATTTGAGGGTCTATGTCTAGTTTCTTATACTTTCACATTCTTTTCCCTCAGATATTTCTTTGACCATTTCTACTTTATAAATTATTTACAGAAAACAGCCCAGAAATACCTAGTGTTCATAACCAATTATTACTGTCTCCTCCAAATCCTTACTAATATGGCACATTCTTTAAACACCATGCAGAAAAAAACTCCACAGATCACCTAAGTGGTTTCAAATATTTAAGAGGCAAAATATATTAAAGGAAAATAAATATAATTCATTATTTATACAACAAGCCAACAGTGTGTTACACTCCAGTATGAACATCAAGCAAACAGAACAGAGACATCAGAGAGCGAGCTGAGAAAGAACAGTTCATCCTTGAGATATAACAAGGATTTCCTAAATGTGTTGATTTTAGAAACGTCTGACAACTGCCCAAACACAATTCTACAGTCATCCAAGTCCTGGACCTGTTCAGATTTCTGCCGAGATGTCTCTTCAGAAAACAAAATGGGCTTACCCATGGCTAAGTTTAAGACATACAATACTGTTATCACAGATGGGTGTTTTTCCAGCCTGTAACACAGATTCCTCACCAGCGTTATACTTGGCAAAAAGCTGAGATAGAAAAGCTGGTGGGCAGGAGCCTTACCTTACCTCCACTGCATGGAAGGATGCAACTCACTGGAAAATTGTGAGTTCATGTATCAAAAAATATTAAAACTCACTGCATTAAACAAATGGTATTTTAGTAATTTCACTGCTACAGAGTTTCCTTCATGGGTACTGGGAATCCCTAGATTAACTCAGATGAAAGCAAGCTCGTGTAGGCAAGACATCCTGCAAGGCAACCAGCAAGCTTCACAAATCACTGCTTAAATAGGACACCACCAAATATCACACTCTTTTCCTCAGCAGGGAATGCAACCACATCACCTCACTCAGATGATGAAATATATTTCAGATGTGCAGAATAAGTGAGCTATAAAACAAAAACACAGATTCTAAAAATCTCTATTAACAGAACTGTCTTCCAGATTTCACTCACTTACCTTCCACCTGCTTTCATAATCATACTTAATTGCTGTGAAAACACTTCAACCAAAGTTGCAAAGTGCAGCACTGATGTAGGCTGCAGAGCACGCATGGTTAGGAGACTGCTTAGAGAAGGAAGCAACATGATCATCAAGTGAGGTCAAGGAGGTGCAACTCAGCAGAGCTCAGTAAATGAGTCTGTTAATGGCAAACAGACAGGATAAGCAGCAGCCCTTCAATTTAGTGCACTGGCATTACAGGGTAAAACATATTTACAACTCTCAAATCCGCTCTTTCAAAATATCTCCTTCAGAAAAAGCTCTGATTAGCAAGATTTCAGCCTTCACAACCACAGTGAATTAAGTCACTGTCTACAGGTAACAGGCTGTATTGCTAAATCAGTTTTAGATGCAGCTAGGTAACTTTCAACTACACTTCAATATTATAGGCCACTCATAAGCAAACAAATCATTAAAATGTTTACCAGATTAGAGAACTCAAGAATAACTAAATAGTAACATTTTACCAATTACTATTATAGTGAGACAAAATGAGCAGACTATATAGATGGTTTAGCAGAAAGAAATCCCAGTTTATACGTAAAATTGATCTCCTTTGTCTTCATTTCAATGTACTACTACTACAAGAGATGAGGTAAAGACAGAGGCCAGATGCATCCTTCTCTAGAGCCTAGTCCAGACCGGACTTGCCCTTGGTAAAGCCATGCTGGCTGCCTCCAATCACCTCCATGTCCTTCATGTGCCTTAGCAGAGCTCTAGGAGGATCTGTTCCATGACATTCCCAGGCAGAGAGGTGACACTGACAGGTCAGTTCTTCCCAGGGGCCTCCTTTCCACCCTTTTTAAAAATGGGTGCAATGCTTCCCTTTCTCAAGTCTCCAGGGACTGCACCTGACCACCAGAACTTCTGAAAGATCATGGAGTGACTTGGCAACTCCATCAGCCAATTTCTTGTAATGTTTTTATTCAACTGCACCTGAATAAATCATTCCAGACAGAAATGGTTGGGTTCCAGAAACCTATAAGTATTTAGAGAGTATGAGACAACCACAAACTAAGGACAACATCATGTCGTCTTAAAAATCAGAAACTATTAAGTTCAGTATTTTGTCTAACAGTTTAATTAGCACCAAAAAGATCCCACTGATTAAAATTTCAGATCATATATACAATAACTTCAAGAGTTGATCACCGATATTTACAGATGAAGACATTTTACATGTAGAATTTGTGTCTCTACACTTAATTAAAACAGCTTTCACATTTACAGCCTTTTTATACTGTACAAAGAAAAGAGCTTTAAGATAAAAGTTTTATCCATGTTCTCTGAAGTGTATGTAAATACTACTCTGGCACTTTGCAAGCTAAAAAGGATATTTAAATAAAGCAATTAAGTCTGGAAACTTCCATTTAAAAACCCCCACCTCTACAGTGCAAATACTCCACAAAAGGAAGGTATTCAAAATATATCAGAACTGTTCAGCAAAACATCTTTTGGTAAGCTATAACTTTTGGTCAGCTGCCACCAGCTTTTTCTTGAAGGACAGAAGTGTTGTTTGTCAGTAGTCTGTACTCCTCAGATCCAGGTTCTGAATCAGCCAAGTAGGATGGAGATCAGTTTTGCCACCAGGCGTACATTGAGGCTGTTTCCCAGAAGACGATAGCATTGCTTTACTGTTAGTTTGTCAGGAAAGCCTAAAACAAAGACGTAAGCACAACAGCATTAGTTGGGTTTGTTCCTAGCTTCTAGACTACTGCTTTTTTCAGTTCTTAATGCAGTTGTCACAGATAGTTCACCACCCTCTAAAGTTCAAAGCTACACAAGTAATTCCCAACCAGTACACTGGATTTGTATCAGTTCATCCATCAGCAGTGCTGCCACCTCTGAAGTTTAACAAGAAGCCTGAAATTATTGCTCTGCTGTGTAACTAATGCTGAGCTCTCCCTTCATATAGCTTAAAATCTCCAGCAGTCTCAGGGAGAGGCAGCAGCACCTCAAACACTGCAGAGCCACTACTATAGAGAACATCCTCAGAGGAACATGGCTATGGCAGAAAGAAAAAGTGATGATTTTGCAGATGGGCTAAATGGCATTTCTCAGTAAGCTTTATGTTGCACTCCCAGTCTGAGATCCTCTAACCATTCAAGGCAAAGCAGGTGAGTCTCGCAGTGCAATATACCAGCAGTGCAGACTAAGCTATGAGCAAGACTCAGACAGTGAGTGAGAGCAGGCAGCTGAGCTATTTTCCACGTAATTTAATGCTGACCCTATCAAATGCACTCAGAAACAGACAGCATCTGATGTGTCCTTCACAAGGTAAGTGCACGGACTGGCAGAATGAAAAGAGACCCAGAATAAAACAAGCTGGTCCAGGTAATGTGAACAGACCTGTGCTGTGTATTCAGCCCACAAAGATGACCAAGCTTCTGAGAATGAAGCAGTTGCCACCAGCCAGCTGGTATGCTGTAACTGTCCCTGCTTGCACTTTTAGCTTACTTCAGCTGTGAACTAAAGTGCATCTCTTCAGCTCGAGTGAAAGCTTGAACAGCAATCATGAATCAACCATTAGGGTCATTTGCTAATCTGCTGAAATTTATCATATTAAATTATTTGATCATTCCCTAAAACCAAAATCTAACTTTGAGCCCAAGGCCATCACCAGACAGATTAGCTTTGATGCATAAAGACACTGTGTTCCAGAAGTGATACACAGGTTCTGAAGACTTCATAGCACTTCAGAAGAATACTCTTCCAGGGATTGCTCAGGAGAGAACATGGCTGGACAGCTGTTGAGCCAAGGATGGAAAGCTGAGGAGGTGGTGCCTGAGAGAAGTTGTTCCATCTTTCTCTGCTAGTTGTTAATGCCTCAAGTGTCAACTGCTTCAGTAAACACTACTTCTGCCAGCTCCATCCACTCTGCCCAGCTTCCTGGCATTCACACTTTTCTTTGAAACAATAACTTGCACTCCCACCCACACTTCCTTAGATGGAGTTTTCACATTAAATCACTGAATAAGGTACAGAATCTACACACTCTAAAGTAGTATGTAAAAATAAATATGTATTTATGCATACACACATGCACTGATTGTTCAAGAAGCTTATGTGAACCCCCAAAAATTTCAGAGTTTCTCCCTTTGCCTCCTGGCAAATGAAAGCTCAAAATAATTTTCAGGGCTGACTGTTTCCTTTATCCCCAGCCTCCTCCATCTGCCTGTTAACAGTATCTTGCACCTCTATCTATCCTATCGGCTCCAGAGTAGACTACATCATAAGGACAGGTTTAACACCCGTAGGATGCTGGCACTTGCTGCACAGCTCTCCCTGAATCATTCAGGTCATGGATGCTACGTGATGATGTTGTGGTCTTGGCCACAGGCACCACTACACTGTGCTGGCCTTCCTCTAGGCTGCTGATTGTTTCCTAACAGCTTACATACACCACTAACAGCAAAAAGGAGAAGGCAACCTGACATTACCCTCATGAAAGCAGGTTGCAGGAGCAAGAATATACTGATCACTCGGAGCTATTGCTGTGGGACCCACTGCAGCAGCCATGACAAATGCCTGCAGCATTTCATTGACCTGAAGTGCAATTACTATTTACACATTCAGATGTTAAAAGCACAAGCAAATCTGTTGATGTTAAGAATGAACGATTCTGACTCCAGGTCTCACATCCTGAAAGAGGCCATCAATTTTTTTAAAATACAGAGCCATTTAGACACAATCATGTTTCTTCTGATAATACTGCAGCTAGTAACAGCATCTGGTACAAAGCTTCCTGACATTCATGTTCAGCTTAGTTTTCTCATTATTTAGTTTCTTGGATCAACACTGTATTTGCAGTGGGTGCCTCTCCAAGCTTTTGGAGTTGGAATTTCAGCCCAAATATTGCTGTCACTACAGAACACAGAAGCAGAGATATTATAGCATGTTTCCCTCTGAAAATACCACACTTCACAATAAGAACTTGAAATTTAACACAGAAAAAATGCTGTCAGGGAAACACTCTTTGCTGTAGCCATAAATACAGTAGCTTTCAAAAACCCCATAGCTTGCAAATCCTCAAGAGGAACTTGATTATAGTACCAAATTCACCAGAGATTTCTATCAGCATAGAGCTGAGTAACACTTATTTTTAAGTCCAAAGTGGGAAATGTCTTAGATTAAATACAAAGGAAAGAGATGTCAGACTTGTGACTCAGTGCAGTGGGAAAAGCTTGTTCTACCTATGAATCAGGAGTATATGTGAGAGGAGGCCACTGGAGGAGAGGCTTGTTCCATACATTGTGGAAGTTGGAAAAGAAGCATAGCGAGGCAGGGAACTGCCAAACCTGTCAAGAAGAGGTCCCATGCTTAAGGCAGAATGGTACTGCCCTCAGAGGCAGATCCTGTCCCTGTCCCTGTCCCTCCCTCTGCAGTTCCCAAGTGACAAAAGGCAAGTTTGCTAAATGAGCACTTTGGTGACAACCTAGATGCTCCCCAAATTCAGAAGCCTGACTTGTCTGGAGAGTTCAATTCTGGTCTGAAAACATGCTGAAACTCACAGCTGCCCCTGAAAACAAGCTCTGAACAGCGGAAGCACGGTGCCATTGGCAGCACTGTGAACAAGGCCAGGTTTGCAAACTGACCCCAAACCAATGGAGTCCTCCAAACAAATGTCTTCATTTTCTTGGTTCTCCCTCTGTAAAAATACAAGGAACATTAATTCTACTACACCTCTCAGTGCTATTGCAAAGGTTGATTTAACATTTGGAAAGAAGCTGTATTTAAAAAACCCAAAACCAAACAGAGAAAATGGCAACCCCGCTCTCAAAAAGGGAGCTCCAACAGCATCGTAAACCTATGCAGGTCCAACTCAGCCCTGTTCAGCTCAAGTTTCTTTACATTGGCCTACAGCAATATAGAACAGAGCTGTGGTAAGAGAAGGCTGTCTGCAAAAAGAACAAATTTATTAAAGAAGAGAGGCTATGAAAAACTCCTGCATGTTGGCATGTCATTCAAACCACACGCTCCTGCAACTGCTCCTACATGAGCAAGATTAGTGCTGCCAACTCATGTTTGACTTCTCAACCTTGATAATATTCTTTGAATGTCGTAATTTTGAATACAACTGTAAATGAGAAAACCAACTAAAACTGCAGAAGATATAAAAAACCATTAGCACTTCTCAGAACTTTAAGTCACTGAGGAAGATGAAGAAAAATAAGTTACTCAAGTGTCCACGGAATGAGACACCACTGATCTTGTGTTGCTGAGACACAATACATTGATGTGATGGCAGCAGGCCAAGCTCCTTAACAGACAGTAACAGATACACTTCTTGCCTGCCCTTCCTTACAAGGGGAACTCTGGTGGATTTGTTTAGGCTTAATTCTGGTTGACCTCTGTCCCATGTACTGGTATGCTGAGTCTTGTTCCTGGACTCCCTCTTCTCCACAAGAAGAGTCAGAAAATGAAGTAACTGACCAAGGGCTAGAACTGCTTTTTCTAGAAAGAGAGATGACTTACAAGATCGTTAACTAGAGAATTTGATTACTCCTGAACAAAGAAGTATCTGTATCTTCTGGAATTCCACTTGTGTCAGCAGCTGCCGAAGTGTGGAAGGGAGAGAGCAAGCAGCCCAAACCCAGAGAGGCACCAACAGACCTACTCAACTGCCAGCATATGCTGGGGCTTGCCACAGTTGTCAGTAATGTGGGCTGCTGAGTAAACAGTTTCAACTTTTAAACAAAGGTATTCCTTCACTGCTGTTCAGTAAAAGAGCATTTCTCATGCCAAAACTTTTTTCTTAGTTTATGGAGATAAACCTAACCACAGAAGCTGGCTCTTACAAAATACAAGAAACTAGTGGAAATTCAGAGAAATTCAGTTAGTCAAATAAGAATCAATCACAAGAATTGAATGCTCTGAAATGAAATGCAAAAAAAAAAAAAAAGCATGGATTAGTCTCCAGTAAAAAGAACGCATTGGCATGTCTGAGGTATGATGTAGAAATGGGTACTCTGGAGTACATACCGAATTCTGGAGGGAATCCATGAAGATTTGCTATTTCTCTTGGGGTAAAGTACCTCAGTTTTAGTGTTGACAACTTCATGAGCTTCTCCTCCTCTGGTAACTCCTCAATGTGTTTAAACACAGATTCAAGCTATGAGGAATATCCAAAACAACAGGCATCACTGATGTAGGCTAAATATCTAAATTTTAACACTCACATCTTAACAGAACATTTATTTGATTATCACAGGACCAAAAACAACAGTTTGTTCTGCTTGACAGTATGACTGGTAGTCTATTTTTGCAGCCAGTATGTCAACACATGGACTTGCAAGAAAGAAATCAATGTTGCCATGAGGGCATTCATTATTTCTTCCTCAAGTTACAAGCTATATCAGTAGTCAATGAGGCAATCAAAGGACTATAAACCTTCGTAAATGACAGGGGAGTGACTTAATGTAACTCTGCAGCAGACCATCCATACAAATGGAGCTGGATGGACGCAGTTATTATAATACAGTTGCTTTGAGATTAACCTGAATTCCGAAGCTACATTCTTCTTATGCTTAGAAATGCCATTTCATATTAGTGAACAGCGGAGAAGTGCAAGAGGAGGTGCTTTGTACAAAACAGGCTTTGTGAAAACTAACTTTGAATGATGATTCATCGATACATTTATGTTTAGCTTCCCCGATGCCATATCACCACTTTGTGGTGAGCTTCATCTCAATAGTAGAACTTCTCAAAATACTCTGTCTTCCCAGATAAATAATACTTTTGAAAGTCAAACTTGTTAACATTTGACAATATTTACTGGATCATCTCTGTACAACAAATGGCCCCAGATTCACAATGTTGTACTGCAGCTTATCCATAGAATTAGTCGTTTTTAATGTTTCACAAAGCCCTGTGAAACCTCTGTATGGCACTAAAGATAATAAAATAATAGCAACTCAAATCTTCAGAGGCACACATATAATTTTGATTTAAACAAACTGTTGTTGAAGAACACAAAATAAATCATTTGGAAACTCAGTTGCCATAAAATGTAATTTTAAAAGCTTTTCTGTTACAATATTCAGAATAAGAAAGCAGAAGAGAGAAAAATCTTTTAAAACAAGTCACTCTCATACTAGCCATATGATCATATTCTTACCTGTCCATCTCCTGCTGTCTGCAGAACTGAGCCTGTCCCTTCTACATAACGTCCATACCTTCAAAAATAATAACAGTCTTAAATTAGCATTTTCATCAGATCTCACAGTACTGACAACTGCAGAGACACAAGGAGGTTACTTCAGTTCCTTTGCTTTGCTTAATAAATAGCCTCTTGGCTACATAAAGCATAAGGCCTTGTTACTGACAAGGCTAACCCCTGGAGTGCAGTAGCCTCTGAACATGCTCTCTAGGGAAGAGTCTGCAATCAACCCACGAAGGTTCACCCACACTTAATGCTTTATGTAACGCAAGTAGGCAACTACACAAGGCCACGGAATTCAAGGATAGCATCATCAGAAAGGGCTATTATGGCACAAACCAATTGTTACATTAAGGCAGCATGTGTTACAGCCAAATGGTCCTGAGGTCCACAACGGCTATCTGTACTCAAAGGAATCACACACAGAACCACAGAATGTTAGGGGTTGGAAGGGACCTCAAAAGATCACCCAAGTCCAACCCTCCTGCGTCAAACTAGGACCATTAGTGTGAGCCTCCAGCTTTTATATCAATCCACTACGAACAAACTGGTTCAGCCAGCTTTAACTCTTGGTTGCTTGTGGATTTTCCACAGAAAGAAGGGATAGGGGGTGGCCAGGCGTCTGTATGGAGCAGTAGAAGACTAAAAGAAAAAGAAAGAAAAATTAAATCCAACTAAAAAGTAAGTAAACTTACATTCTAAAAACCCTATGATAGCTTTTTTAGAAGCTTTGTGGTTGACTGCATAACAGCACGCTTACCCTGTGGTCTCTTCCAGGCTACCACTTAATCATAATTATGGGCTTTCAAAACATGCTCTGCTGATCTAACTATGATCATACTCGAACATCCTGAACAGAAGGAGACTGAGTCAAATCAGCAGATGGCCTCTGCATAGCAGATGAACCTCAGAAGGATCCCTGCAGCACGGGGATGTGCTCTGCATCCAGCCCAAACAGATACTGCTCTCTAGTTTTACCTGTAACAACAGTTAAAGGTCTTTTGCTCCACTTGGAGCTCATTCTACAGCAAGGCACTGAAACAATTTCTCTTCTGAGCCTTTCTAGTTCCACAGTGACTAGAGGAATAGTCTCCCTTCAGCACAGACACAATGACCCAGCACAGCTCAATCCTCAGTTTCTTCTTCAGCCAGAAAAGCTTAAGAGTAGTTCTGCCAATACCAGTGAGAGCAACACTCATAATACAGTGCTTGCAAATCCCCCTTAGGATCAGAACAAAAGGCACTAAGCACCGATGCAGAGTGAAAACATACGGAATGGAGCCGTGCTGTAACTTGCATTCTGAAAATGCAGGAAGCTTAACTAGCTAACACAGAGAACTGAAATCCTGATCATCTTCCTATACTGCAATCAACTATTTCAGACAAACGTACCTGTGACAAAATAAGTGAGTAAGGACAAATTTCAAAGTGGTATTTTATAGCTTTATTGGGGGAAAAGAATTTTTTAATAGGATCCATGGCATATAAAATATTCCAGTGTAAATAACTGGCACTAGAGTACAGAACTCAAAAAAACCCCCAAAATCCAGTTGATGAAAAAGTGGTTTGGCATTGGGGGGGGGGAGAGGCTGGTGTGCTGGGGTTTGGGGTTTTTTTAAACAACTGTGGGCAGATGGCCAATGTTAGCAGGATTGTTATTAATTACTGCAGCTGCTGACTACAGAAAAAAAATAATATTCCTACCTTAGAACATGATTAAAGATGGGAATTTTAATCACAGTAAAAAAAATGATGCATTGATTTTCTGACATTTCATTACCAGTTATAATGAAAGAAGTTGGCTTAAGAAATTAGTGTCTCCAAATTTTCATCTGACTCAAGATTTCCCCTTCTTTATTTCTGTAAGTTTCCAAAGAAAAAAAAAATCTTTTCATTTCATACACACAATATATTGTCCCTGGGTATATTATGTGCTATATGATGACTAATAAAATAGTTATTTCCACAATGCTAGAGAGTTTCTGTAACTAGTATTAGACTATGCTAGAAGGTATTGCTTCTCTTGTCAATAGCATATACTCTGTTCTTTGAAATGGACAATTTCCTCTCCCAAGCTCAGCCACTGCAAACATAACTCCTAAGTAAACCACGACATTTGTAGCCCCACAGAACTCAGCAATCACTCTCCAACTGCCTAAGAGCCCAAAGTCAGAAGGAACAGAGGACCATCTGCTCAACCTCTTCCATATCACAGGCCATTATGTTTTGCCCTACATGACACCAGAGCCCTTCAGAAGACCTACTGGAATGACAAAGGCATAAAGAAATAGCACTGTTTGAGGTCCCTGAATTAGCAAGGACTGCAGAAGTCATACCTGGATTGCACTCATCACACAAACCCTGCTGAAAATATCTGAAGCCCAATTAGAACTCAGGAAATCTTTCTCCCAGTCTCAAAGCTGATGATCAGTTTGACTTGCAAGAAAGACAGCAGAGACCCATCTCATCAGAGGGATTCTCTGTACTATCTGGAGTGCTGTTCTGCTCCATTCAGGATCCTCCTTCCTAAAATCATGCTTCAGAGAAACATGAAAACAGAACTCCTAACCATATACAGCAGCAACTTACTCTTGGCCTCAGAATGTGACCTGGATGAAGGCTGAAACGTACTTATAATCTCTCCCTTAATGTAGGGCTGTAAACTACAGGAGCACATTGACAATCATGCTGGAAACCCTCCTTCCCAAAGGCTCTCAAAAAAGGAAACAAAGACAGTAGATCAGATCCCTACGTTTTGAGCCAAGAACTACCACAGCTCTCTGGCCTGACTCCTTCCACAACAGCAGAAGAGCAACAGTCACGTTCTGCGCCAGACTTCCCACCACTACTATATGACTTCATATCAACTACTCAGGAGCCTCCCTCTGATAAACACAAACTACCATGACATATCCTAGTGAAACAGAAGTGGCCAACTGATTTTTGATGACACTTAAGGCATACACGAGATATACAAGACATCGCTCTGGTCTAAGGTTTTCATTTGGCTATACTAGTTAAGAAACAGATTCCACAAGATGTTGACTCCACCGCAGCCCAAAAGAATGAGGGCACAAAAGGTGTGTCAGTGATAGCTGGGGGAAGGGTTTTCCTCTTGCACAGATTTTGAATGTTGGAAATTCTCTCTTCTCAGCTGATTAGTTGTTAAACAGTTTAAAATCACAAAATCTGCAGGACCTCTGTCAATCTGGCAGTCTAACTTCTACTAAAAGAAAAGTTATAATTAGGTGTAAGTCATCAACTAAGCCACTGTTGAAACATCCCAAGAACTCAAAGAAAATCTAATTTGAAAAATCCAGCGATGTTAACGTTTCCCCACAAACTCCAACTGGCACTGTCTAATACAAACATATCCAGTGCAAAAGCTCCTGACTGGTTGTCCATGGTGTTTCCAAATACCTCCAGTTGTCAAAACTGCAAAGTACAAATCAGAAAACTACTAGACAGAAAAGCACTGATGTTCTGCTCCATCAAACAGGATTTGAAATGCAGCAACTTAACCGGTTTTATGACACATAGCCAATCTGCAGCTCTTCTGACCTACCCAGCTGACAAACCCAAGAAATCAATAAAATGTACAATAGAGACACTTTTAATGAGGAATGAATCTGTCATGCATGGCACTTGGTAACTTCATTGAGCAACATCAAAAAATTCATTAATGAATCGGAACTATACCAGCCTACTGGAACCATATTTCCACAGGGGTAATTACGCTTCTGTGAAGGTCAACAAATGGCAGTGGTTTTTGTGAATGCCTTTGTGGAGTTGGCACACGGTGTTCTGCCAGACATGCTGGCATTCCACCAGACCAGGAAGTTTACAATGTAAGGAGATTTACCTTTTCAGACGGTATGATTCACCAAGACACTTTCTTTGCAACTTACCCTTTTGTAAAGCACGTGGATCTCCGGCAGGTGGGTTGAACGATGTCTAACAAGAAAGCGTAGCGCAGTAAAGACTTTGGTGGTAAGAAATACTGACTCATTTCTTCATTTTCCTCTTCCAAGAAATCTTTTAGCATTTGAATAGAGGAATCATTGTCCTGACTATGCTTCCTTTCCATTTCTTCTACTGTTTCAAGTTTAAAAAGAAAAGTCCTTTTTGGCAAACTATTCTTGCTGCCACAATCAGGACCAATGTCTGAACCCAGATGTTTTTCTTCTGAAGACAAGGAAGAAGTAGCTTCACCCACTGTGTCAGCAACTTTGTCTTTGAATAAATCTTCTAGATCCTGATCTGGGAAGCTTGTCAAAACCTAGGACCAAATTGTGAGAAGAAAATCAAAGAACTGGATTTGATAAACAACTTGACAGCAGACCCTGCAGTAAGAATTCCGTCAGAGATGCTCAGAATAAACCAAGTAACCAAATGACCACATTATTTTCATGAAGACTTCAAAAAATGCCAGCATCAGGTTTTGCTATCTACCAGCAACGATGTCAGAAATACTCACAAATAACTGCCTTCGCAAAATGACCTTTCCAAGGATGTGAAAAAGGTAGCAAAACACATTGTTTTCTAGCCCACTATCAGCCACTGTCCCACAACTGTTTAAAGCCATCTAAGCCACTGGCATGCATTTCAGTCCTTGGAAAACTCAGTCCCCAGGCTGAAAAAAGAGACAGCATTTAACTTTTCTGTCGCTATCACTGTTCCCTGTCTCCATTCATATACACATACCACTGAACTGAAAATTTAATGTTCAATCTCAACAAAACAAAGCAAAGTCAAATAACACCAACAGACTCACCTGACCAGGAGCATGAAAGGAAAATGATTCTTGGTGAAGCTTTGCAATTACAAAATATCGCAGCCTAGAATTGGGAATGCCAAGCTGTAAGCAAATCCACAAGCCTTTAGTGCACAGAATAAAAAGCGGCCTACAGCCACTTAATACAAGTCAGCTACCATTATATACAGTAATAGAACCATGCCACACTAATATATATCCTCAACACTTATAACTTCCATCCCCAGGTATTTTCAAGATAACAAGTGGGCCATTATTCTTTGTACCTTATGTTTTTCACTTTCTTTGTAAATGAACAGGAATCCAACCAAATTTTATGCAAGGTAAGAAGGAAAATGGCATATGTCATGATTTCTTGGGACAGAAACTGTTTTCCATAGGGGAAAACAAACAAACAAAAAAAAAAAGCAAAAAGGCATCCCCTTGCCTTTTTGAACAAGGAGTTAAGACATCTAACAAAAAAGAAATGCAACACAACCGGTTTTCAAGCTCCCCTCTACCAGCTTCTCTCGGATATATACAGTACTTCACTGATTCCATTTAGTCTTGTGCAATCTGAAATCTCTCTTTTTTTCAGTTGCCAGGGAAACTTGCAAACAAAGCCCCTCCTCCAACAAAGGACAGAGTCACATTTTCTGTGCTGGGAAATTCACAGGCATCAGCACTTCTGCAGCAATGAGGCTCCTGCAGGGAAAACCACCTTTCTGGCCACAGTGTAAACTCAGGACTTCTTAAAAAAAAAATCTCAAATTCTAGCAGAGCAATACGCGACAAAGTTCTGAACAGTAACTGTAGTAAGATCATGCCAGAATAGTGAGGAGAGGTCAGAAGTCATGCCAGATGGCAAGAGTATCCTCAAGCTCCGGGCATTACTCTCCTTCTAGTACAGCAGACCATTTTCAAGAGTGCTTGTGCTCAGTGCAGTTTGAAGAGGTAAATCATATCAGAGCAATTTTAGTACTCACACAAGTTGGAGACAAGAGAAATTCTTGATATTTATATCCACACATATCCAGCGTTCGCAAAAGTTTGTCTCTGGTAGGGAAAGGAATCAAAAAGCAATTATTGCCTTCATACATCCTTCAGGCCCTTTTTTATCCTAAATAAAACCATACTAAATGCAACAACTTCGGTACCAAGACATTCAGCACATTCAATGAAGAAACGGACAAAGAATTACAGATATGAAGTTGTTCACCTCTGAACTTGAGGACACAAGGTACAAAGTTCAGTGCTACTGTAGCCAAAAATGACTGTTACACATTCACAGGTATCTCACACCTACTTCAGTGTGAGGTACACCCTTTCACCATGTATCTCTGGCCCATGTGATGGCAACCCCGAACCAGTGGTAATCTGCTATTAGCAAAGGTACTGAAGCAACCCCCCATGCTGTGACCTCAACACAAGATACCATGAGCTCCTGACATGGATAAAACCCCCAAACCTCTGAGTGTTATACCTGCTCTTACGTCTTTCTGAAAATTAATATTGATAAAAACCAATGGAGTCAACATGTTAAGAGCATATATTACCTGCTTAGAGAAATAAACAGTTATTCAGCAAGTTCCCTTCACAACCTAAGCTGCTGTAACAGTTTTTAACCCTCAGATGCTAGCTCTCCCATCTCACTCTATTTTGCCAACTTAAATTCTAGGAAATAAAAATTTTATCTTCCTCTTCTAAGGAATATGCCCTTTACTGAAAGCTAAAGCCTGAATAAATTAAGACTTTACCTTGCAGAAGAGGATTCAAAACCTTTAACATTTTCTAGAAGTAGGTATGTTGGAAGCTTCTGGAGCCTAAAAGGAATAAAAAAAGATCAAGAAATCAGAGTAACAATATGTAAACAACACTTCTTCAGCTATAAGAAAGATCTAAGTGTTTCCACATCATGCTAGCTGTTAAAGTTTAGCATCCTTAAAAAAAAAAAAAAGTACCTCACCTTTCAAGGTTGCCTAGATCAAATCTTTCCCAACTGAGTTAAAAAAAAGTGGACTGCTGGTAATTATAGAAAACAGCAAAACCCACTGGACTGTTGTACTCTCCTGTACCCCATGCATGTACTTCTGATACTGTTTACCACTGTTCATTTCCTAAAGCACAATATTATTACTCAACAGATTGAGTTCATAATAGGAAAGATAATTGTTGGAGGAAAAAAGATCACTAGTTGGCCATGGAACACAAAACTTTAAAACAAAAGTGCTTAAGCCTTAAAACAATGTCAAAATATTGTATCAACTTTAGCCCTAACACATCAGAACCAGTATTCATATAAGCTGCTTTAAGAAACATGTTTAGAGCTCAAACTGTAGATACTCTCAGTTTTCTACGCTTAACTTTTTCCATTCTCATGAGGCAGAGGAAAAGGATGTGCCTGGAGTTTAGAAACATCAGTGCAGAGGTCTGAAAACAGGCTCATTCCAAAACCAGCATGGTAAATCTCTGCAGAAAAGAACATGCTCAAACTGTGCCAGGGACCATTCTAACAATTTAGAAGCATGATTCAGATTCAAGTTTCTGGGAACATTCCCTGGCACTGATTAATTCTATAGTAAGGCTAACATAGACATAGTATGTCTGTCACATACTGGGATCTCAGAACAGCATATAGAAGCAGGATATTAATGCTACCAGACAGTAGCTTCATGCTCACTTAAGTCAGTAGTAATTCTGGACTTCCACCAGCACAAATCACAGCAGAATTTTTTGTTACACAGCAGAAACTTATTTTTAAAATACCAAATCCAGAGCATAGCCTGAAATGCAAGAGCTCACACCAGAGCAGCAGATCACAAGACAAGTAATCACTATACTGAGAGTATGTCTAACATACTTTTGGCAGATACTAACACTACAAATGTGTCTAACAGCAGCACTTTGATGTCTTAGTATGACACTTCCCTGGGTTACGGCCTGGACAGGATAGACAGCATCCAGCCTATCTGGGTTAGACTTTCTTTGCTGGCTGGATGCTCCAAGGATTTTCCAGGTCTTTCCAGATCTTGAAATTGTCCTTTCCATATCTCTAGTATTTGCCTTCGCAGGCTACCTGCAAGGCCCATTTCAGCAACCTTTCATTATAAAAAGCTGAACATAAGGTATCAACAGCCAGGGGATGAGAAGTTGTTTTATAGTTTCCACAAACTAAATACATGCTTTACCAACTTAGTATGCAATGTGATAATTCCTATATTAAGACTCTCCCTTTTTTTGGCTGAAATACTCCATACTCAATGTCTGGCAAACATGTCATCTCCAAAAAAAACCACACAAACACTATCTCAGTAAAACACAAATGTATTGGAACTGAGAGACTCTGCAGAAGCTACCATCTTGAACATAACTACAGACTACTTACAGCAAGTACTGCCTCAAACAACCTGCCCAAGGGAGATAAGGGACATCAGCAAGGTCTCATGGGGTGTCAAGATAGTGTCACAGCCAAGCCCAGCTCCTCTGCATCGTCACGATGAAAAATAGATGTCCTGCACTGTCTAAAGCTTTGGCTTTGTGAAGGAAAAGCCTCTGCTCTTTATCCAGTTAAGCCCACAGCAACCAGGAAGCAACTTATACACTATCTACTGGTTTTAATTTGTCATAGGGAATCCTGCTGTGGCAGAGGGGTTGGACTAGATGATCTTTCGAGGTCCCTTCCAACTCCTAACATTCTGTGATTTTGAAAGGTCTGTCTGAAGGGCTGAGTTACATTCCCTGTTCCAGAAAATATATCCTTTACAACTTTCAGAAACCCATGTTATCTCCCCACTTTTGTGTCTCTGCTAGAAGCAGGGGAGTAATAAACATCTTTCTTTTTACTTGTTAAGTGTCCAACTTACGAGGCTACAGCATCCGTAGGGTGTTCTGTTTTGTGTTCTCTGTCTCAGATTTCTTAGCTGATCCCAGCCAAACCACTTGGCCCTTCTGTGCCTGTGTTCTCTATCTGCCCATGACAAGGGCAAAGAGCTACTCCTATTTAATGTTGCTGGCTGCGAAAAAAGTTGCTTCTGGAAGAAGAATGAAGACCCTTTTCTGCAGTGAAAACCCCTTAACAGCAGTTTGAAAGAAGGGCTGCTGTTGGTACCAGTTTCCTTCTGTGCAGAAAAGAGGCAGCCAAACCTTCCTTCACCCTTCCCCAATTCCAAGAGAAATATTAACCACTGCAGGAGCGGAGAGAGAGAGAGAGCGAGAGCGAGCGAGCAGCTGTCCCAGTCCCCAGCAGAAGCAGGACTGTCAGGAATGGTGTCTGGTGGACTCTAACTGGTGCAAATTCTCATACTCATGCCAACAGACATCTCAGTCCAGAAAGAGATTTCTGCTGGATCACGTCTCTGAGCAGCTGCTTGCTCCACTGCCCCAGGAAGTGGCCTTACAGTGCTATGCATCTCTTCCCCAAAAAAGACTACAAGCATCACTGGAAGCTGATATTTAACACTTTCGGTAAGAACAATTTAGGTCAGCAAACTCCATTTTGTTTGGATTTAATATATCAAAACTTAGGGCACAAAAAATACAAATAATCAGGGCTATTTTACTAAGAATCAGGGTCTGACCAGGCAAAAATGGCAGATCAATGCAAGGTCAAGGGCACTGCAGACAATACAGCGTTATTTGAATTCTTTAGTCCTATGACTCAAAACAACAGATTGGACCACAAACCCAAAATACAAACTCTGCCCCAAGATAACTATAAGCAGCACCAAAAAGATAGAACAGACACTTAAAGAAAGAATAGAAGGGGATGGAAGATGTATCATATTCTGCAGTCAATAAACTTTCAATGTTACCTCTTCAAAAGGTGATACACTGCTGAATCAAAGCTTTTTTTAACCTGGTGTTTCAAACAATTTTCATGCTTACATGCTGTCCATTAGCAAACACATTACCTCCTCCTGCTTCTACATAAAGTCAGTGCAAGTCTGATGTTGAACTGAACATAGACAACTTTTGTTTTTTCACTTGTGACACAGAGTTTAAACACACACACACACACCCCCCAAAAACCAAACAAAGCAAGCATACACAGTAACTACGAGATCAAAATGGTATTAGTAAAACACAAGTATTTGTAAGTTACACATGACCATGTGAAAACAAACAAGTTAATACAATACATACTAGTGGTATCCCTGCAAAACATGACAGATGACTTGTCTCACTGAACAGTAAAAGAGCTAGATAGTTACAACAACAGCTGAGATGTTGAACTGAGGTAGAAGTTCATTTATACCTTGGGAGAATATCAAGGATATAGAGAAAGCTCTTCGTCCGTGGATCAGACACATCGCCTTGCAGGCCAGTTCTGAGAAAGAATACACACCTCTGTATTACTCAGACTGACATTTGACTTACATGGCTCTACTTTTCTCCAAAGTGTGCTATACCTACCTTGTAAACGGCTGACAGGGAGGACTCATCAAAACCATATCAAAAGATAATCTGTCGAATTCTTTCAGTGTTATTCCCTGAATAAGGGGGGGGAGGAAAAAAGGAATATTGTTGAGTGCTGTAAACTGTAAAAGACTGTCAAGTCATCTTTCAGATCAAACTATACCTCTTAATTCTAACTACATACTTCATCTAGCAAAAAACCCTAATTTCCCATTTGACCTAATTTCAATCTTTTCTACCCTGGCAAATCACATAACGAACACATGCAGTAACTGCTCTGAATACAAATCAAAACTCTAAGCATCTACACACAATCTTGAAGCTTTTATCTACTCATTCTTTCAGAAGGAGTGTGAACTGGCTCTTTCAGTAGGTCACATCAAAATACTGACCAGTTATTTCTCCCCATCCCTCCTCCAAACAAAGTATCATTATTCAGATATGAAGTCTTTGTACATCAAAAAGATTAACATATTCAAAACAAGTGAAAAAATACCAGAACTTTTCAAAAGACAAAATATCTTAACAGAAAAGCAGCATAAGTGTTACCATAGTAATTTTCACAGGTCCAAACTGTAGGTTTTAACCCTTAGGAGCTGACTACTTCACATCCTGTAAAGTTTACTTCATTCTAGTTTTCACCCAGAAAAAACTCCTCAAAGATTTTTCTACGGCTGAAAGCTCTGCAAGCATATTTCTGTTCATGGAAGAAAGAATTAGGTCTATGGCATGAATTAATGAAACAGGTAGAAGTTACTCTAGACACTTTTAACCAACACTAGAAGGACAAGATATTAAGGAGCCAAGAGGAGAGAAGGATAACAATCAACTATGAGCTGGATAAAGAAATCACTGCCTAACATGTTTAGAGGGATATCTCTATAGCAAATGCAATGTAACTGCCCACAGAAACTAGACAAAAGCTGCTATTTTTTCCCCATAAATTTAAAGGTCTTACTGACTGTAATCTGTTCTTATCTACTATAAGCAGACACAGGCAAGCATTCTTGTTCTTTTTCCCCACAGAACTGGAAGCTATCATCTAGCCTGTTACTACTGAGTGCTGAATAAGCATTTAACCTTTAGCCACCTATTTAAGTCTTACTTAAGCTGGTGTCTTAAAACAAATTCATTATCTCTTACAGTTTTACAACATGGCAGTAAAAGAAGATTAAGAAGTATACAGTAATTTCTAAGTCCATGCAAAACAACATGCCTAGTTTGCCCTTCAACTATTGAAAGAGAATCCATTTTTACCTAGTTCTTCTTCAAATCATTTGGAGAAGGCACAGAATTCCTAAAACACTTGATCTATTGAGCCCACAAAAGACCCTAAGACTGTCCCATCCAGTATATTTTATTGTGTTTTACTGAGCTCAACTATCTCTACAAAACAAAGGCATGTTTCCAAGTAATTTAATTAAATTCTTTCAAAATAAATGAAAGTATTTTTTAAATCTAAAAATATTATTTTTGTCATTCCTTTATTGGTGGTAAGCATTCCTCTGACATTGACATAACCTTTCCTCATGCAGCAGTCAAGGCTTTCAGGAAAAGAATTCAGTGTGAGCATCTTCTAACTTCAACAAGCAACCACAGCACAAGAAATCAAAGTTATTGTAAAACTGCTATATTCATAGCAACATAAATTAAATCTTTTTCTTTCTCTTGTTACTAATCAGGATAAGGAAGACAATTTACTTCTACAAATGCCAGACTAAAGACAACACTCATTACTCACCTCAATTGTCTTTGCCCATAATGGCGTGCTGGGAAAGTTGTGCTTATAAACTTCATTGGCAAGAGTGTTCACATCAACAGCAGCAACAACTTCTGCAGATGTGCAGCTTTCTAAGAGGAAAAAAGAATTCAAAAACTTTGCAGCTTCTCTTTGCTACTCTTGGAAAAATGCATTTGTTCAGCTGCATTACAGCTACACTCAAAAAAGTGAAATTACATGACCACACTCTGCTGTGTTGCCTTTGAAACTTCATATAGAAACACACCATGTTCCTAATCAAGTGGCCAATACTTCCCTTCCTTACCTACCCAAAAATGGAAGCTAACAGTTCTCTTCCGAATGTGTTGAGAGAGTCACACACAACCTCCAAATAAGGCACATACCCAGAGAGCTCTCACCTGCACTCAGCTGGTCTCTGTAGCCATGAAGTTCTTTAGCTAAGGAGCTCAGCCCACATCAGCCTGCTGAGCACTCCAGCCACTGTCTGAGCCTCTCCAGCCACTGACAGCTTACAGGAACTAAATGTGTTATTTTAGAACTAGACTAATTCTCATTGCGAAAAAATGGCACCAATAAGTATGTGTGAGGCATATCTATTCTTGCAATAAAACTCTAAGAAGCTGCCTGAAAACATTTGTGCTTATATGCCAATAACACCTTGGGCCTTGAACCCAACTGCTGTCATCAAAATACCAAATGCTTTGAAAACAATGTTTGCCAGCTCCTCCTCTCTTGATGTCAATAAAAGTACTTCTGAAGACTTAGAGGTGTTATTGAAAAGAAGGGAGCACACTGTAACAAATAAATGAGCTAAAATACTGAAAGAAAAATACACTAAAACGAATGTTACCAAGCAATGGTTAATTTACAAAGTGACAGAATACCAGGTTCTACAGAAGGTGGATGCGTAAAAACAACAGTGTTTAATCCACTGCTCATCATGTCGCACTATTTAGCTGTTTATTATACCAACCACAACACCTTCGCTTAGGCTTTTTCTCCAAGAGGATAGGCTGTGATCACAGCCACAGCCACGGGCAGAAAACAGTGACCATGCTTCCTGATACACAAGACCCGTTTCAAACACCAGGAAATTCACATTAGTCTCCACTACCCAGCCCCAGATGAGACACAGGCAATTCTAGAAGATGTTTTGTAAGTCAAAAGAAACAAGGCAAACAGCCACATGCCTCCAAGTAGTCTCACAACAAGTAACACATCAACAAGAGACCTCACAAGCAATCTTATGAATTACTGCTAGTCAAGTAACTATTTACAGTTTGAGAGGAGAAAAAAAAGCAGCCATGACCAGTTTTTCATTGGATTTCAGTAATTTTGAGTGATGTAGTTATCACCCACCTACCACCCTGCAGGTTTTCAAGGCCATCTAATTCAAAACTAAGAAGAAAGAGTAAACAGGGTGTTGGAAGGATTGTAGCAGATATGTTTAAGACCAACCTGGTTCTCCTGGGTTTCGTTAGTGCAACAGAGGGCAAAAAGGTGTTCCACACAAAAAAGATTTACAGACTGACACCCATCAAGGGTCAACACACAAACCATTATTTACAGTTACTATCTTGACATTTTGACCACAAATTGTGACTGAAGGACTAAATATAGGTGTATCCATGAGGACAACAGAATGACTACACCTGAGGTTACAGAACAGGTATGTTAACACTGACACCTAGTGTGAAAAGAACATTGCCTTCACAGGTTGACTGTCTCAAATACAAGCACACTCAAGAACCTACACTTTCATCTTCCTAAAACACAGCTGTAACAAGTAACCAAGTAAGTGTATCCAAGTAACGGTAACAAACTTCAAGAACTGTTTAAGAGTGCTTCTCTCATTTATTCTTTCAGTTCTTAAGCCACATTGCCCCTACAAGCTGACCCTTACTGAGTTCCAAGCATTCCCAAAGAACAACAACAAAAGAACAACCCCCAACAAAAACCCTCAAATTATTATCTAAATTAACACATAGATATAAAACGGCACTTGGAAAGGCAGGCAGCGTGCTTTCTCTCACAACTCATGATTCTCATCCTTTTTACTAACATCAATCTAATCTCTCCCTGCACACAGACAAAAAATAAATTTGCACAAGGAATGCACCAAGGATTGCACAAGGGATTTGCACCAAGGGACTCCACAGTTCTAAGTGCCTGGAAACACTGAAGGAGAGCATATAGCTAATATTGAATCCCCTTGCAATGCAATGTTCACACTAAACCAGAGATGTTAACCCACATGGAAAAGGGACAGGAACTCTTCCTGAAGTATTTCACCCAACACCCACTCTTCCCAACTCAAAGACCTGATAATTTTTCCAAAGCTTCTCCTCCTTTTCACTCAAAAGCTGTGGCTCATTTGGGAGTTCCTGTCACAGAAAAGACTCCCTCTAAAAGCTGATTAAGCGTATTTATATGGAAATACCCTAAAGGAGCTGGAGCAGACAAGCAGATCTCACACGTTCAACCTAACAAAGAAAAGCTTGTGTAAACTTAATGCAAAAATGAAACATTTTTAAAGAACAACTCCTCCTGAAATTTAAATAACTTCAACATCAAACTAATATTCCCTTTTGCCATAGCAACTGCATTTATTATTTGAAAATGACTGTAGGAATGTACCATAGAAAAGACCAAAAGGAGAATCCAAAAACAACACTGCCAAGAGCGTATTTAACTGCCCTCACTGACAAAAGCAACTCAGGAAAATCAAAACACCCCTGAATTGCTGACTTAGTGAGATGTTAAACCAACCCCTCCAAAACATAGAGCAGAACTTCAATACTGAAACAGACACAGCTCTGGAGACTTTTTTCCCCAAAAAGTATGTCCTATTTTCAAATACAGTCATTTAAGAGAATTACAACTATGCAGAAATATTTTATGCAGATTATGGTAAAACAAACAAAAACCAACAAACAAATATTTCCTATGTGAAGCTAATTAGCTCCTGGAAAACTTGATTTGCAGTGCTCCTCAACACCACAGATTTTGAGCCAAGACTTCCTATTTCTAAAGGTGCTGCTGTACCCCAAAAGGACACCCCAGACATAATGGAAAGTTACTAAGGGACGTGTTACTGCTTTTTTTTGGCAGAACAGAGTCTAATACTGTCCCTGGCTAAAAGCAGGTGAACTCAAATTTGAATCATCCTACTAGGAAAGTACTGATTTTGCTCTGGAGTCTTAAAATCGCTAGGGTGCACATACCAGAAACTCTTCAAGAGATATTTAAATAACATAAAGAGGCAGCAATCAAACTTTGGATCCCCATTCTCTATTTGGTTGTATACACAATGTTTACAAGCCATTTCAGCTACATAGTAGTCACCTGAGTGAGAGGGATGCTGCTGTCATGATGGGAAGGTGTAGCATTTGGTGTGCATTAGCTTCTGATTCAGAAAAAAACAACACAAAGGGTGCCATTCTCAAACCTGGAAAAAAGATTTCCAATACTGCAATATCCCAATATCCATCCTTTTCCTCTTCAGAATCTATTACTTTGTCATGTGTTTCTAGTAGACCTTAAAATTAACATAGACCAGTTTATATTCACAACCGTACTTTTGCAACAGGAGCATCAGTGAAATACAGGGTGTCCAGAATCACAGAATTTTAGGAGTTGGAAGGGACCTTGAAAGATCATTCAGTCCAACCCCCCTGACACAGCAGGATTCCCTAGACCAGGTCACACAGAAGCGCGTCCAGATGGGTTTTGAATATCTGCAGAGAAGGAGACTCCACAGCCTCTCTGGGCAAGTGCTCTGTCGTGTGACCTTCTCTAACAGGTATACAGAAACAAAACAGGTGGAAAAGGAAGATTAGTCACATGTTACAGAATATCAGGGATTGGAAGGGACCTCTGAAGATCATCTAGTCCAAGCCCCCTGTCAGAGCAGGTTCACCTAGAGCAGGTTGCACAGGATGGAGTCCAGGTGGGTTTGGACTGTCTCCAGAGACGGAGACTCCACTGCCTCCCTAGGCAGCCTGTTCCAGTGCTCCACCACTCTCCAAGTAAAGAAGTTTGTCCTTACACTGTTAGTCCTGTTCCTTTTCAAACAGGGAGCAAAGATTTCATTCCTGAGCTTCATCTCTAGGCTGAAGTGCCCGTGGCTACTGTCAACATGACTATCAGTAAGCTTGATAGTTCCTGCAGGACACTTAGCAACTTTTTTGACAGCTCTATTTGTACAGGATTTGCTCGTACAAACGATGTAAACTGTAGCACTAGTGGCACCAACCTGTGCTACAAAGGGCTATATTTCAGAGAAGCATTGCATCAAAAGGTGCTCAGGTGTAAAAAACTTGCTGAAAATGGCCATAGTTTTGTTCTGCACTGTTATGAATCCTAAATCTCACTGTCAGTTCTGCCTCCTTTACCTCTCCCTCCTGAGATAGCTATGCTCAATGTAATTTCACACATCAGTTTATTACGCTGTGCAATTCACAGAGATTAATAAAATAAAATTCATAAACAGATGACAGTATAAGAGACTCAAATTCTTACTCCGAAAAAACGAAATACAGCAAATGTAGAGGAAAAACATCAACTTTATCACTGCAGAATCACGGCATGTTTTAGAAGTCCTGTCATGTTTTATGCTCTGAAACTTTTTTCAGTGACTTGGCAGATTACAGATGCTTGTGGCAGAGACCAGCTGTAATGCAGAGAGTGCTGGATCTACCCACTTTGCAAATGTCAATGGCTATGTAACCCTTTACTACTATCTAGGGTCACTGACACAAACAATAATTTAAGTCTCCTTTTTTATGCTGTGCCTTCATCTGCTTTGGCTGGTACCACTACAAAAGAATCTCATGCTTACTGTGATTTTTTTTTTTTTTTCAGTCAAATGTAAGCCCAGAAGAACAGAAAATACAGCATGCACTGACACAGTTGTGTTTGGCAAGTTCAGAGACAGTAAGCTTGGAAATACATTTACCCTTCAGGAAATAATACGAGGGTTTTGGTTAATTCCTTCACCCTCCAAACTACACAATATATAAAGGTGACATATCATCACAAGTCTTCATATGCACAGTAACTATTCCCTCGAGAATCACTCCATCAGTATATCTTTTGGATACAAGTTTACAGTATTCTGACAATTCTCTATGGCTGCATTCTCAATATTCCCACTCTCATAAGTATTTGGTGTGTGGTAAACGATGCTTTCTTAGGCAGCCATCCACCCAAGATAGCCTAGGATATCACATTTGGCATTACAACTTATTAACCACTGCAGAACATCACCAAACATCCACAAGACAGCTACTGCTATTACAAAAACATAGCTAGTTAATATTCAGCAAAATTTGTTACATACCATACACTAACACATGATGAACAGCTGAGTGAAGGACCATAATGCAGGCTGTTTCAGGAAACAGTCAGCCTTCTGTGGAAGTATGGAAATTGTCTACAACACATCCATAGTTCCCAAGCACTTCAGAAACAAGACCACTACAAAAGCAGCATTCCCATTACAGCTACATGCACTATATACAACATATAACATCATCTTCTCATTCTACAAAAACTCAAAAATCTGCAGTCCCATGCCAAGATATATTTTGTTTGTGATATTCTAGGAGTGACTCTGGAGATAAGGAAAAAGCATCCTTACAGCATGCAGTTTGGATTATTTACAATAACAATGCAGGTAGCTATTCTGGTGGGTTGTGTACTTTTATATGCTATAAACATATAAATATATATATATTTAAATATGCAAGGAAACATTAGATAGTAGAAAAAATGCCACACTGCCAATTGTGTGTTTCAAGTAAATAAATTATGCTAAATGGATTCTGCTCTGTAAGCATAACCTTTTACTACTATATGGCTCCCTGGAAAATAACAAGAGAGGGCGAGTTCTCACCCAATATTTTTATGACAATGCTCACTGTTGTAGAGTTCAATAGAAGGGCTGCTAATGCTTATGAAGGCTGAGCTACTGAAAGCACTGTAGTTACCATTAAAATTATCATGGTGATTCTCGTCAATTATACAAACTCATATAGAAACCTGGACTTTGAAGTAACAAGGCCCAGGGTGCTTTACAAAGGAAATCAATAGCACTGGCTCAGTTTTTCATTTGGGAAAGCCCAGAGAGTCTACAGGACTTGCTGAAGGTCACCCAGTCCATGCTTTATCAGTTCAGCAAATTAAGCTGCAAGGTTCCTCTTACCTGATACTGACCTGGGCACATGGTCTAGCACAAAGTGTCTATACCAGTTCAAATTCTATATTCATCTTTCAAATTTATAAAACGTTACACCAATCTCACGTGGCCAGGCTCACACTGCATCATTTGTCAGCTATTCACTTAACTTTGAGCCATGAGAACCAAGTCTATGGAGTACCTATTCCATGCCTCTGGAATACCCCAGCTAGTGGGATTATCATCTGTGAGCCTCCATCAACCTGACCGATTTTCTGCAGGGGTGTGTCAACAGCAGCCACAGCATGAACTGATGAACAAAAAATCACAGCCTTCCCGGGTCAGCTGCCTGGCCCAAACAAGGAGCATGGATCCCCAGTTTCCCTCCTAACGTGTCCAAGTGCCCGGTGCCACCCTGCAGGCCAGGAACGTTTTCAGGCACCACTCAGTTTACAGCCACCAACGCTAATGCGAACACATCACTAGTCAAAGCCAGTTACAATACTCCCTTACAGCTCACCCCACGCAGCAGGTCCCAGAGGCAGCACCAAAGCCCAGGGCCATAAAGTCACCTTCCTTCCCCTGCAGAAGGGGAGGTCATGCCTCCGGGGTTTGGGATGAAGAAACAGGACCAGCCTGTGGCCCACAGCTTCCTTCGCCACGGTGCTCTGCAAGGCGGCGGTAGCAGGCGGCACGCCGGGCGGAGAAGGGTGTGTGGGGGAGAGGGAACATCTCGGCCCGCCTATCGAAAAGACGGAACCCTCCACAACCTCCCCTCCACAGCCGAGGGACGGGCTGGCAGCAGCCGGTACCTTTCAGGGCTTGGTGCATGCCCCCAATGCCACTATACAGCTCCAACACTCGCAGCGCCGCCATTGCCAGCAGCCGCTGCCCGGCCCTTCCGGCAGTCCCCACAGCACCGCTCCTCCCTTCCGCCGCTCTTTCGTTCCTACCTGCCGGCCCTGGCTTGTAGGGCGGCGGTCCCGGCTAGCCAGCAGCAGCTGCGTGAGCCTCAGCAGCGGATTAATTGGCATTGCTAATTGCTTGTTAAACCTCAAAGTGGGCTTAGGCTTGGAGGTGAAGTCACTCCCTGGCTTTGCTGGTCTTGCTACCCCCCCGAGGTGGTCGTGGAGCCGATGCTGGCCAGCAGCTCTACCATTTATGTCCTCCGGCTAGTGAGGGATGAGGAGAAGGGACAGCTCTCTGCCATGAACCGTTGTGGGGTCAACGTCTCCTGGGGGTGAAGGGTCAGAAGGGGCTGCTCCCTGCCGTGAACCCCTGCGGTGTGGCTTCTCATAGAGGCAGCAGTGAAAGCACCAAGCCCATTGCCCTTCCTCAGGCCCTTTCTCGGGTACACGCCACAGGGTGTCTAGCACTTCCCGGGAGGGGGTGGCCAAGCCTGGGCATTAGCGTCAGGGTGGCAGGGGAAGGCAGGCTGAAGTGAATTTGGACTGCTCATGCCCAGCCAGGTCACAGAGCAGGGGGATGTGGGACAGCCAAAGGGGTTATTCCTGTGTGGGATGTGCATGGCCTGCTGTCCACTGGGCAGCTGTACCAGTGGTGCCTGAGAGTCTTACAGGCCTAAGTGTTTGCTGATTTCAGCGTGCAGTGATGTTTTGAAGAAGCAGTTTCAAAGCTTGCATCGCTGGTGGAACAGGAAGGAAGGAAATAACTGATGAAACTCTTCTAATTTGCTGTAACACTGTGAAATTGCTTTTCCTAAATTGGAAAGGAAGAAGTGACTCAAAGACATTGTTGCCCATGAGAAGTGGTTCATTTTTAAAACAAATGTTAAGAGGTGCGTTTATGTAAAAATATATATATAACCGTCAGAGTAAATATCCTGCACGCTGTTAAGTGGGTTACTCCGCACACATGAGCAGACACCCATTTGTGCCTCAGTTTGCAGATTTAGATTCTGAAGTGGAGACGGAACCTTAAAAAAACCCAAAACTTGAATGTCATTCTCTAATAATCACTTGAGTTAATTATATTTTTGTGTTGCCTCAGGTTTTTAACCTGCCAAAAATAAAATGGAGTAGAGGAATGTTTTTTTCCTTCAAAGCTTTCTCATTTAGCCCGTTATTGTAACTCCTTTTGGTAGAGGAAGACTTTCTAGCTGAAAGTGGAGGGTGAAAGAGGGAGCTATCTTCTGCCTTTCAATGCACTTCTCCAGAATATGGGACACATCAGCTGCATAAAACAGTGGAATTGGGGAAAAAAATACATATCTTCAGACTAAGAATACTGGTCCTTCCCAGCTTTTACAAAACAGTTCTGCCATTCACCTGTGGATCTTCATCGTCAGAGTCTGGGGGTGCTGCTTTGTTTGTCAGCCATGGAAGTTAGCAAGTGACTAAAACAAGACATTCAAGTTCTACTTCTAGAATTATTGAAAGCAAGTGCATCTCCCAAGGCACCAGAAGAAAGCAGTGCACTCAGCAAGCAGCAGTGAGGCACGCTGCCTGCAGGGATGGCTGCCTGAGGATGAAGGAAGGTGTTGAATCCCACAGCATAAAAAGAGGAGTGTGCCAGCCGGAGAAAAAAGTCATGGAACAAAGACAGTGAGGGCTCTGAAGAAGAGAGTTCAAGATGATAATGAAAAAAAGCAAAGTTGTTATCAAGTGAAGGTAAAGATAAAAGTAGCTTTTAGACTACTGAAATTAGTAAAGCTGATGAATGAGTTTGAACTCCTTGTATTACTCCTTCAGTGACCTATACCTCACAGCAATGCTAGATAAAGTGATGAGTGGGAGCTGTAGGCACCCAGCAGTAGTTCATTTATTTGCACCTAGAGCAATGTACCTGGAGCAATTAAAGCTAGAGAGGAACAATATTTCCTTATATCAGACTGAAAGACATAGCTGAGCCCTGGTAATTCCCTCTTCTTTCCTTGACTCCAAGGTATTCTTGCCATTCACACATGGGAAAGGTGGAGTCTGACAGAGAAAGCAGCAGAGATGTCTCTGCTACACTGGTGGCGGTAGAACACTCCCTACTCAGGGGAAATCCTCCACCTACCTTCTCCACCAGTGTAGTAAATTGGAGAATCTGATCAACACACCTCCACTCTGGCAACAAAGAAATTCATCAACTAGGTTTGGATTTTATTGGCTTCTTCTAGCAAAGAACGAGAAATACCAAAATTTCCCTAGTGCTCATTTTTCAACAACTGCCAGTAGTTAGTTTTATCACTCTGTATAACTGTGTCTGCTATAACCTGGTTCTCATTGTTAATTGACAGCTGTGAAAAGGACCAAAATGAAAACAGGGCATCTGGAAACAGTTACTTTCAGTGCTCCTCCCTTTATAAACGCATAGTCAGCATAATAATAACCATACTTTTTGGATAGGCCTTACATAATAGCATGTGAGGTATGCTGCTTATTGCAGAGGCTGGGGCAACAGCCAAGAAGTGCTGAGATCCATGGCTGCTCGTATCTTTCTTGGACGGAAAAGCTGAACGATTGCAGAGAGAGGATGAGCCCTGTGAAAGCCATTGTTCATACTTCACTCAGAAAATCTTGCTAACACTTGCTGACACTGCCATGGGGCAGGCTTGACAGTTGCTCACTCTTTGTCTTGTGACCCCAAAGCAGCCACAGGTCTGCAGAATTTCCCAACTGGGTCTCTCTGATTTATTGAAATTTGAATTTTGTGGCAGCTCCTTCTTTCTCTGCTCCATGCACATGGGGTGGGTAGAGTTCCTGTAAGTCTCAGTGAACATTTCATTTGGTTAACTGAGATTAGTAAGAACTGAAGGACAATGTCCACCTCTGGACTTTTCACATTTTTTTAGGACAGAGCCGTGGGCTGTTTCATACATCAGTTATGGCTCAACAATATAGCTGGCTTGAAACAACAGCTGATTGGCTTTCCTAAAAAGATGTTATTTTATTCTGAATGAGCACATATATAGACCTATGATTGATGAAGCAGTTGTTGTCTCGACTCTAGTAATTATTAGTAAAATATATTTTAAGCAAACAGCATTTAATGACATTTTTAGAGCTGTTGACATAAGCACGTGATATCAGCATTTTCATTGAGACAGCTTTTAAAAACTCCTGCCTCCTAGCAACTAGCAGCATTTCCTCAATGTGGAAGTTTCCAAAGTTTGCCCACATCTCTAATGAGTGGTAAGATACAGGTAATCATGCTAGATCTGAAACTGTTGGCCTGGCAACCAATAAACACATCCACTGAAACAGCTACATGAGGTAAGAGGAGCACGCAAAGGAAGCCACTGCAATATTTTCTCCTCTCAGAATGCTTTAGAATTGTTAAAAATGGTACAGTTAACAGATACTGCCAGACACCATCACAGAAACATGCAAAAACCACTGCCTTAAGGTGCTGCATTGTACTCGGCAACTGAAAGGCAAAATTATAAACTCCGACTGGACCGTGTACCCTTGTCCTCAAGGCAAGGAGAAAAGATTTTCACTGCTGTGTTTCTGTAATTCACACTAGCAAAAGAATGCACACATCTCGTCATACAGACATCTCAATCCTTCTGCAGTTACTCATAGCTCTTCTCCCTGCCCTCCCATCTGCAGCAGAGCAGAGACTTGCATGCCAGCTGACTAACATGCCTGCACCAGGCTGTGAGAAGAGGTTGCCAACCTGCAGTGCATGTCACAGAATTTTATTGGTGCCACAAGACCACAGCAGTACAAATTGCTTGAAGTTTCCTTTGAACGTAAGCCCTCAACCTGAGGCTAGGAAATGGAAGCTACTAGCCTTGCAGCTGTGATGTGTTCGTGAGCATTTCCTCTATATCGAAAAAATGGAGAGAGAGCAAGAAAAACTTTCCTCTGCTGATACACCAGATGTCTAAAAGTGCATTCACAGTGATCAGACTGAAGTCCAATACAGGCAAGCATTAATGTTGATGGCTGAACAACAAACAGTGCTGCTTGTGCCCAAAAGCCCAGTGTGACCTACTGAAGAGCTAAGCGAGGATCAGGAGGGGTACACAGACATCTCAGCTGCTAGAAGGGACACTCCTGCTCTGGGTCAGAAATCACTGCGGTCAGGAAAGAATGTGAGGCATGTCATAGCCTTGCAATGCAATCACTGAGTTGAAAAAAACTCACTCAGAGCATCTAGCATAAATTATTGTTTCCATAACCACTGGCCCAGGAGGTTACTAATAAAGCAGAAAACCTTTTGCAGTTTATCAAAGTCCAATCGTACTGGATGTTTCAGGAGGGAATTTATCAGATGTGGTTTCTGCTGCAGCGATGCTCAGAGAAGGCAGCTGCCAGCCACATACGTGGTATTTCTGAGAAGCCTCCTGGGCCCTCCCAGTGTGGCTAGCGAAGCCATTTATAATGCCGTGCATCTGCAAGACTAGAAGTGAAACTGACATCAACCCAGGTCTGCCACCACTTTTCTAAGAACTCTATACAGGGGAAATTTGAGTAGCTGAAATTATTTGGAAGAGTTATTGACACAAATATTTTTAACCTTTCTCTTTTCAAATACATTAGTCTCTCCACTTCAGGATTTTATTTTCAGATTCTGGAGCCATGCATATACTCTCTAGGGAACAAGGTATAAAACGGCATTGCTTCACTAATTAAATCTTTGCTTTTATGGTTTAAATAAATTCAAATCTAAATAAATCTGTCCTGTTTGTCATGTTTGGCCCGCAGCGGTCACACTGGCTGGATGGGATGCTCATGTTTAAATAATGTTATTGACTTTCTTGTTCTACTTAAACATTCCAGTGCTTGACCAAAAAAATAAAGGATGAAAAAAAGGCTAGTAACCAAACCAAAACAAACATTTATATATATATATATAAATATATATTTATAAAACCTTTGCTGGACTCAACAAAACAGACCCTGAGCTCTACAGGGCCCGCTGCAGTTAGCCAAAAGATTGCTGCTGCTGCAGTGAACACGTTTTGAATCAGAGTCTTGATGGGTCACAGGAAATAGGTGACAGCAGGCATGGAGCCAGGGGCTGTTGAAGGGGAGATCAGTTCAAGCTGCTCCATCAGGATGAGGTAATGGTGTGGGAGATTCCAGCTTGCTTGCAGGGGCAGGAGGAAACTGCATGGTGCCTGCTGCTCTCCTGGAGGAAGTGGGGGCTAGGGAGAGGAGAGAAAAAGAGTGCAGATGGTGAGCATGGATGTGCCTCTTTGCTTAAAGCAGGAACTTTCACCTCCAGCATCCCCCTAATTTGCACAGTCTATACATGGTGTTGGTCATACCTTTTGCTCACAAGGCCACTTGGTGTCACCTAAACCTTTGTATACCAGAGACTTGTCTGTTAAGTATTTGAGCCCCTGCCCAAACTTTGTCTTTTCATGCAGCCCCATGTGATGAGTTTAATCTTTGACTAAGACTGCAGTTAGAACAGGAAGTGAGATCTGTTACGCTAGTCACCATGATGGTAGGATTTAAGTAGCAGGGTGCTTCCTCCATAGAGAAAGAAAATCTTTAATGCAGCTGCAGCAGAGCTGTAACTGTGGACTTACTGAGCTGTCTTGAAATTAGATCAACCATAATTGCACATGGTAAGTGCGGTAAAATCTGCCCAAGAAACTGAACACTGGATGCCTAGGCAACACAGAGGTGTCTTCCACCCTAGCTATATCACTGGCACTTTGCAAATGAGTTACTTTAAAGCTAATTTAAAGCTATTTGATATCACTTATAAATTGTAATTACAGAAGTGTTTGCACAGTTAGCATTCTTTTTCTCACTTTGGGTGTGTCTACAAATGTCTGTCAAGCATACCAATATTCTAAAGCTTAGTGTCTGGGACATTCTCTTTTCTACCAGAAACTCTCTCAGGAAATAATCTACAGCAAAGGACAGATTTGAAGAATTCTTGAGATTTTTGTAAAGATATACCAAAATGAAGGACAAATTGAACAGTTACTCTGCAAAAAAATCCCATCTAATGTACAAAAGTGTCATTTTTAGCTGCTGGGTGTTCTGGGGTCCCTTCCTCCTGTTAAGTATTGCCTCCTATAAGAACAAAAAGCTTTGGGTTTTCTAAAGTCAAAACAAACCTTTTTTAGAAAAAAAACTATGAATTTAAAATGTTATTCTTGCTGACACAGTCTGGAGAGAGAAGCCCCAATAAGCCTAGCATAAATGGGCCAAGGAAGCCTAAAATAGTTCTTCCTGAAGAAGAGAAATCTTCTTGGACAAGACATATCCCAGTATGGACTAGCAGTGTCAATATTCAGCTGCAAGGAGTTGGGCTGATTTAAGACTCCAGCAAACATGTTTCACATAATTCATAAATAAATACAATGGGAAATTGTTGGAATTGTCTGTTGGGAACCCTGTTTGTCAGATGAAATCCCTGGGGATGACTTTACCGGAGTTAAACTGCCAGGTCAGATCTAGCACTCATCTCCTACAGTGTGGGACACAGTTGTTCCATCAAACTAACAGATTTAAACTCAAGTAATTAATTAACCTACAGCATGCATAATTCCCATTGTCATTACCAGTCCAGGCATTGTGTATATTGTAGTACAATAGCATTGTGTCCTTCCTCTGCAGTATATAGCTCAGGATTCCTTGTGACACCACAGAAGTTGATTATTTTCAGAATACAACTGTGGGACAGTGGCATTATTGCTATATTCAGGGTAAGCTGTCTTTGAAAGACCCTGACATCTGACTGGCATTGTCTTCATCCTGGTGTGCTTTGGACTTCCACCGTAGGCTTGGCAACTTTCATGTCATGAAGTTTATAGGAAATGCCAGATCCACATCAAATAAACAGCCACAAACACAGGCAAAAGCCTAAGAGTGAGCAAAACTAAAGCATCTACAAAGCTCCTTTATAGTTACTAGGTCTTTCCTCCTGTCACCTTACACAAGCTGTCTTCCACCAAATGACTGCATGCAAGACCAAGTTCTCAAGGAAATTTCAGGCAGATAGTCTTTGTAATGGGAAGCGGTACACTTTTCCACCTGAAAAAATGTGGTCACCTCCACTCTTCCAGATACTTGGTCACTTCCTTCTGCAGCCATAGGCACCATGTGCCCTACACATGTTTAAGAAATCTTCCACTCTATTCCCTGCAACCCTCAATATTTTATGCATACTATCAGGTTAAATCTTGGTCATATTCCACCCTCAATCCCAACTGGAGAGAGTATATTTATGCTTGAAAACTAGGCATAGAGCTGCCATGTAAAAACAGCTAGTCTTAGGGGCTCAGTCTTCTGAGCTTTGGGGCGTGTGCAACACCACCTCCTCCCTTCACAAGGAGCCAACAAATCCCCGAATAGCTAACGCAATGTACACTGAGTTTATGAGTCTCGTTGGAACCAAGGATTTGGCACAAGAACTTGGACTGAGGAATCTGTTAAAAGCTTGGCTCTCAAGGATCTAGCACTGTATGCTTGTCCTGGGCATCTCAAAGGAAGAATGGAACAATTGCTGCATACGGTTAGTGATTCCATTGCTGTGTCCTGCCTCTTCCTCAGAAAGAACATCATCATTTCCTGGTATATCATGGCAAGAAAACATTATGCTATTTATGCTTTGTGTAGCTGATGGAACTGGGGGAGAGAGAAGAATGAAATCACTCCTCAGATTTAGTTGCTTTTTTGACTAGAGGAGCTCTTTAAGCAGTTTGATTTGAAAAAGTTTGGCCAAAAAGAAGTAGTAAATGTCTAACTGACAGGGCTCATTAATAGCATACTAAAAGCCCTTATTTTAGCTTTTCCAAAACAGAGAATGAATGGATGGATGAGTCATCTTTGGAAAGGTCTGCACTCTCAAAATTTAAAACAGGGATCCCAGACAGACTAACAGTGTGGCTTCCCCATGGTAACGTGACAAAGTGACATCCATCCATGCTGTTGACTTCTGCCTGTGCCAACAGCTTACTGCAATGACGGCAGCAGAGCACTGGTCTTGACAGCAAGGTCAAGATAGCAGAGTCAGCAACATGGCAAAGGACAGAAAGAAGGCCTAAACATCACACAAAATTTTACAGAGATCCTGTTGAAAGCTTAAGCTGACCACAAATTAAAATCCTTTATCTGATACTTAAGTTAAATGGTCTTTCTAAAGTGCTTATTGTGGTCCTTGAGCAGTTCCTTGGTCTTTGGCAAAACACAAATTTCATGTAACAAGGACAGCAGAGAGCTAAAATTTTAAATTCTCTGATTTTGGACATCCAAAGAGACTGAGGGAGTTTGTGTATTCTGGAAATTAGTTCTGCCTGAAGAGTATCAGGTTGAGTATCAAGCATCAGACCATGCCAAACCTCTTGTCAGTCTTGAAAACCTTATCCTTTATGTTCTGATCATTGCTAAAGGTCTTGCTGACACCCAGATAGTGCTGTTGCTGAAGTCAGACAGATGGAGTATCCAGGTTGCCATCCTTTTGTTTAAGAGATTAACTAAATCAGTTGCTATACCTATAGTAGAGCTGAAAAACTTCTCTTTCTCTTCTCCGTCTTGCTGGAAGTGCACATGGTGTTTGAGACAACCACGAGACCTGGAGCAGAGAGCTGTACTGGCTTTGGGAATGAGTAACAGACTTGGTACTGGAACATCCTAATTTGATACAGACAACGCCCTATTCTGGCAATTAGAAACCATAGCAGAGGGGAACTTTATGCATGACAATAATCATTTTTGGAAATGTAAGTCACACAACTGGGTGGCATGAGTCATGCTCAGAACACTTCCTTAGTGATGAAACTCCTGCCAGTTTCATATAGTTCATTCTGCATTAAAATATAATATTTGAGAGAGACTTGGGTAGCTTTGACTACAAGCCTCATCATTTACTTGAAACAAATCAGCAGCTTGTCAATATTCTTTGTAATTCTGGCAACTACTGTAGGCAACATCATTTAAAAATAAATTGTTATGAAAGAGTTTGCCAATCTCTTTCTTATGACCATAATTAGTCAAAGAAGTTACTCACAAAGGGAGACTCCACTTCAGCGAGTGGACATTTAGATGTTCTGCAGCCCAGAGGTACTCAAAGCCCCAAACCAGGTTCTCCCAGGAAGCGTTCAGGGAGACGTGTTCCCTGGGCTCAGAGAAACTGGCTCTCTCCCCTGCAAGCACCAGTCTCTGCTGGGGGATATTCCTTCACTTAACTGCCCACTAAAGGTCAGGACCAACCCCAGATGAGGATTAACAGACAGAATCCATTTTTTGGAAACAGGAACCTTTCTGTTTTCAAAACCATAGCAGTCTTAATCTTTTCAGACCACAGCTGAAGGAGGAAGTGCACTTTTGGACCAAAAGTTGCAGCACTCACTGAAGCGACATGCCACAGCCCTTGCTGCCGCTGAGCATTACAGAGAGTCCCTCTTCACTCTGCTCTAGGACATGAAGAGTCCTTCATATCCACATGTAAGGCAGGTCCCTTTTGCCAGGAGTTTGCTCAACGTTCTTGGAGCTGGGGAGGGGTGAAGGAAAGCCTCTACAGCCCCATGTGTGCAAGGGCTTAAGGTTGGTCTATGGTACTAGCAACAAAAGTGACTGCACTTACACAGCAAGACAATTTTCATGAGTATTTCATATCTGTGGGTCATTTTATACCTCCTGGAAGCAGAAACTTTACTAAAAGTTCACAAATCTCATTAGTGAAAGCAGTCACATCTGTTTAGTCAAGGTCTATAATATTTGTACTAAATTTCTCTAGTTTCTTACTGTTTAAATGAAATGGCAACTTAAAAAAGATAGAGAATGTCAGTCTTTTCCGTGACATTTTCAGACCAACACATCTTTGTGCAAGAAAATCAGAGAAATTCTGACTGGTAGGAGGACTTTTTTCTTTTTTGGTGTAGCAGATTTTCATGATAAACCCATTCAGGCCTATGTACCCTCTCCCTGTGCATACCCATTTTCCCTGCTATTGAAAGTTACACAACAATCCAATAGTTTTTGCTACACTTATGTGGCCTCATTCCACATTTCATTCTTGGCAGCAAACCAAGTGGGAAAAAAAGGGGAAAAAAATGCCTAAGTAAATGTTGCAGTGTGAACCAAAAGGCTCATGATCAAAATACCTATTTCTCTTTTTTTCAGAGTGCCATTGGTTTACCTCTGCTCTGCTCTGTAGAGGCAGGTGACATGGCAAGATGGGCAGGCAGGTGACACAGCAAGTTTGGCAGGTAGGTGCCTGGCTGCCTATTGGAACTGTATATGAGGGCGTCACAGTGAACAAGATGGAGAACAAGGAACGGTTTATGGATATTCCCCAGCATGGAGATAGTGATGCTGTCAGCTGTCTGTTCTTCCTGTGTCAAGACCTTGACCAGCCAGAGGATGACAGACCTTAAAAACTCTCCTTAAAATTAGGCTGGTTCCTCCTGGTTTCAGTTCAGTTCAAACCAGTACATTCTCCATGGTTTTCATGCTGACATTGAGACAGAGTCTTTCCTGACAAGTACTCTGGAGATCTTTTCACATTTCAAGAGATCAGTTCTTGTTCCCCTTTGGGGTTTGGGATGCAAATGCATGTTAAAATTATTACAGCCTTGTAAGAAACTTAGAGCTTCCTCCATTTATGCATCTGTCTAAGTGCCAACCAGCAAAAGGCACCCAGAGGTTTATTGTGGTCCTGACAACTGACAGTATCCAAACATTTATAGGAAAATGTCAGTGAGAAACAGCACCGAGGCAGGAGGTGAAGAGTACATATGGCAGTGGTGACATAAACATATGGAAATTATACTGGAAAGACGGTGGTGGAGGAGGTCATCTTTCTTTACTAAAATAAATGCCTCCTTGGATTTTAGGAGGAAAATTAGTTTCTGAATGAAGGATGACTTGCGTGTGTGTGCCATTAAAGGTTTTGTGGAGTAAAAATACATTGTGTTCTGTTAGGTTGGGCACAGTGCAAAGATGCAATCTGCAAAATCTATCAGTACTTCTGAGTAAATCATCTTTAATCTCTGAGGGTGTTGGTTATGTGCTGGTTTACTTTTTTGCCTGCTCATAGGAGGAGTGTTTACTTCTGTGCCAGGGCTCTCAGAGGCTTACAGCTCAAACCTGAAGGCTTAAATAGGGAGCTCTTGGAAGGCTAGACAGCACAACAGCATCCAGGCTCGCTCGGGTACCCTCAGCCTCAGAAATGCTGTGTGACCTCTGCCTCCCATTCAGTGAGTGAATGGAATGAGCTGTAGCCCAGGTCTTAGGCTGCAAGCACTTCAGTAGCTCAACCTTGTCAGCTTCATTTGCTTGACTGAGCTTCAGTGAATGAAGGAAATTAAAACCTCAAGGACCTACATTTAGATACACACTGCATTCCTGCACTCCTGGTTGCCACCAGCATGAAACTAAAGCACAGTTTCCTTTGAAAAAAAAACCCCACCTCCTTAATAAAATATATGGGCTCCATTTCTTCCTCATAAGGTACAACACCTGAAGTACAACACCCAAAGTACAATAGCTGACCGTACTGTTGGGGAGTAAGGATTACCTTCCTCTCTGCACACTTGCTGGTGTTCAGGTTTTTCAGCATTTCCAGTGAAGATGTTTCCTTCTGCAGTAATTCAAGCCAAAAACAATTAAAAATCAATGGTAGTTTTGCATCTCATAAATGCTGAAGTAATATGTTGCAGGTAATAACTCTATGTTGTATTGGTCACTCCCCATCACAAAGAGGAAGAAGATGATCCTTACCTGACATGTCAGTGCAGGATCATGGAACAAAAGTTGTGATTTTGTCACTCAAGTTTTAAATTATCTAAACAATAGGGACTCTGTCATCTCCTTTAAATGGCTTCTACCCTCATACTCTGCTGCTACTCAGTCTAAGTTCTTCCTCTCTTAAATTTTATGCCTTTGCTGTTGCCCTGTAGTATCTACATCATCCTTCTCTACCACTGGTAGTCCCGTTTTGATAATAAAAGTGCTCTTGAAACACTGTGGGGGGGGAGGTGGTGTCTGGCCTTTGTTGCTGCACAGAGAGGATAGTTACTGATCATGGCTAATAAGTAATCATTATTTTGCCGGGTGCTTTCCTGAGACTCTGATAATGTGCCTGCTGAAATTAATAGCAAAAGTCTGTTGGTTGAAACAGTGCAGAAACAAACCTTTGTTAAAGTCAAGCCTGCCTCTACCCAAGTATTGGAAGGATTGCATCCGGGAGCGAGATCCTGACTGCGGCTGCTCCAGTAATGTACTGTCCACCCCAAAAATCTGTTACTGCTGGGATCGTTGTTACAGTAATGACAGAATTAAGCCGTACTCCTGTAAACGATCACCCAGGTACAGGGAAAACACGTTCAGCCTGTAAAAGTTGTGTCTTCAGCACAGCAGTCGGACCTGAGATTGCTGCCGTGAGAGGCACTGAAGGAAGACACACACAGCTCCTGCCTGTTCATTTTGGACGTTTGGCAGCTCTTTGAGAATAGCTAGTTAACGTCACTCCTCCCTGATCTTACTCCCTTTCAGCAAACTAAAAGAGAGAAGAAACGGGTACTCAAAAAGGTGTAGAGACACGTATATGTAGACTCACAGAATGATTTAGGTTGGAAAAGACCTCTCCAACCATCAAGTCCGGCCGCGGACTCAGCGGTTCTATGTGCAGATGCAGACACCGCGCCTGCAGAGGTTCGATTAACGTTTACACACCGCTTTATTTGGGTTACGTGCGGCATTTTGCCTGTCCTGTTCCACTAAAACAAAACTGACAACCCTCCCCGGCGGCCACCGCGCTAAGGCTCGGAGGGGGACAAACAGAGACGAGAGACAGCCGCAGGCCACCGCCCCGGACCGAGGGTGCCGCCGTCGCTGCCGCTGCCACCCCCGTGTGCTCTCCGGGGCAACCCCGCGTCCTCTCCGGGGCACCCCCGCTGTCCCCCGCCTCAGCCTCTGCCCTCCCGCAGAAACCCCCCCAGGCCAGGCCGGGCCGCGCAAGGAGCACAGTGACACTCCTCCCCAACAAGCCGCACGACCACGGCCGCACCCGCCTTTGTGTCCGCAGCGGCGGCCGCAACAGCCCCCTCCCTGCGGACCGAGGCGCCGCGGCGGGCGGGGCGACGATTGGCGGGTCGGGCGGGGCGGTGATTGGCGGGGAGGTGGAGCCCCATAAGAAGGGGCCCGGGCGAGGACCGCCGCCCTTTTTTTGCTCGCCGCGATTCTGAGCTGCTCTGTTATATCCCGTCCCGCTCTGCTCCCGGATTACAAAGCCCTTTCTGCCGCCATGAGCATCAGCAGCAAAAACTCCTCGTACCGCCGCATGTTCGGCGGCGGCAGCAGCAGCCGCCCCAGCACTGGCACCCGCTACATCACCTCGAGCAGCCGGTACTCGCTTGGCAGCTCCCTGCGGCCCAGCTCCGCCCGGTACGTGTCTGCCTCGCCCGGAGGCATCTTCGCCACCAAGGCGACGTCGGTGCGGCTGCGGAGCAGCATGCCGCCCGTGCGGCTCCACGACTCCGTGGACTTCTCGTTGGCCGACGCCATCAACACGGAGTTCAAGGCAAACCGCACCAACGAGAAGGTGGAGCTGCAGGAGCTCAATGACCGCTTCGCCAACTACATCGACAAAGTGCGCTTCCTGGAGCAGCAGAACAAGATCCTGCTGGCTGAACTGGAGCAGCTCAAGGGCAAGGGCACTTCCCGCCTGGGCGACCTGTACGAGGAGGAGATGCGGGAGCTGCGCCGGCAGGTCGATCAGCTCACAAACGACAAGGCTCGCGTAGAGGTGGAGCGGGACAACCTCGCCGACGACATCATGCGGCTGCGGGAGAAGTGAGTGCGGAGGGCGGGTGCGTTCGGGCGGGACCCCCCCCGCAGCATCCGGAGCGGGGCTGGGGGCGGCAGGAGGTTGGGGGGGGGGAACCTGACCGGACCGGAACCCCCTCCGGGCCCTCCTCAAGGCTCTCTTGCCCCTTCCAGGTTGCAAGAGGAGATGCTGCAGCGGGAGGAGGCTGAGAACACCCTGCAGTCCTTCCGACAGGTTGGTGGGGGCTGCAGGGCGGGAGGAAGCTGCGGGAGAGGAGAGCCGGTGGTGACAGTGATGATAGTGGTGCTTGCTTGGGACGGGACGATGGGGCAGCAAGACAGGAGAGCTGGTGGTGCTGGTGCCTGGAACGGGAGGATAGGGATGCAGGAGTTTGCTTTTCTCACACAAAGGAACTCAATCAGTTCTCACGCAAACCCCCCTTGTTTTCTTTAGGGGGGTGTTGTGCTGTGAAGGGGGGGCGGGGGAGGGAAACTATTGTCTGGCTTTCTCCCAGTCCAGCCTGGTGTACAGAAAGCGCTCCGGCGTGGAATCGCTTTCCGATCCAGTAAAAGTGAAAGGGAACCATCTGCTCGCTTGGCTGAGGGGTATTAATGGTTTCTATGGGATTCACCGTGGAATGCAGATACAGGCATTATGGCAAGTGTGGTGGCAGCAGACTGAAATAATAGCTCCCTTTGTGTTGGAAGGGAGGGCACAGGGGTCTGCATTCCTACCACATGTGTAATGGGGTGGGAAGATTTCTAGGGAAAAGTGTCCCTCGTGTATGGTTCAGTTCTTACACAGAGCTGAGCTCGTCTGTAATGAATCACTTCGGTCAGTGCATTACTGGACAACAGCTTCAAATTTAACATTTTTCATATAGGTGTTGTCTGCTAACAAGAAGCAGAGCATTTATTCCTTGGGGCGAGGTCGCAGCAGTCAAGTGTAGCCTCCTCTGGATGTCTGTTAAAACAGAGCACAGTCTTTAATCTTCTGTAAACAAAGATATTAACATAGGAAACAAGTTGCATTATTTAGTAGGATGCTACTGTGTTATCCAGATAAACTAAAACCTCCAGGACAGCCAGAACCAGCTGTGCAAACAGTGCTTTAAGCTCAAGTTTTCACTTTTGCAAAACCACCTTTCAAGTTGGATTAAGCCTTGTTTGGACTAGGAGATATTTAGGAATGTTCCTTCTCAAAACAAGGTCTCTTCCCTAAAACTGCGAGTGTGAAACAGCATAGTTAACATTCCTCCAGGCTGGAAGTGCCTGCCCTTATCTCCAGACAGCTGGGCACAGGCTGACTTCTTCCCAAAGCTCTTCACAGATGTTAGTAGATGTCACCATTCAGGAATCGACACTTGATTGTCAGCGGTTCCCTAAGCAAGGCTTTTGACTACAGTATATTTATAGTCTCTGAAGGAGAGCCAGTCTCTTCATGAGATGTGTGGAAACTGTGACACTCCAATTCAGAGTCTGGGAATCGAGTCTCCACTGGTTCTGGGGACAGAAGTTTGAAACAGTTCCAGATACTGCCTTAAACTTGAGGGTTGTTTTTTTGGTTGGTTTGGTTGTTGGGTTTTTTTTTTGGGGGGGGGTGCGGCGGTTTGGTTTTTATTTTGGTTTGGTTTGGGGTTTTTTACGGGGGGGAGTTGAGTGCTAAGCCAATTCAGCATAGTGCAAAGTTGCATGCAGAAACATTTAAGTTTTGGAGAACCTAATCTATTCTGATTCATTTTTGATTTCAGTTGAAGGATCCCTTGGCTTAAGGCTGGCTTAAATTTTTTCATACTTAATTGGTGCACTTCAAGGCATGTCTACCTCTATTTCAAACCTATTAAACTTTGTGAAGGCTTTAGGCTTTTAGGCGAGCTTGCCTTTGTGTGTATCCAGCATTCATTATTTATCTCTTCTCTTCACTGTGAAAGGGGTTGGTCAGGAGAACAGACTCTAGCAGATCTGTGTGTGCAATACAGTCAGAACTGGATCCATTTAACCTCCTCAGGTGCAGCTTATGCTTAAGAATTGCAAATCGTTGTCTGTGGAAACGCTATGCTAAATCCACTCATGACTGACCTGGTGCATGCTGGTGTGTTTGATTTCAACAACATTAGCATCTGATTTTTCCTTACTGTCAAAGGGCAGGCTTTGAAAGCTAAATCTGTCTCAAGTCAGCTATCATTCTGATGCAAGTGAAATTAAAGTCATAGAACACTGAAGCTGAAGCATCCTGTTGTGCTTTTCCATTGTAAAGAAAAAGATGCAAAACTTTTTATGTATCCATTACAGTCTTGCACTGGAGAGTTATGCACATGAATTTGGAACACTTCAGCAGATACTTTACTGTTCTGATGTAGCGGCAAATTTACTTTTTGCTTGACAGAGCACTTGAATACTTCAGTGTTTTAAAAGGAACTGAATAAATATTTGAACTTTCTATTTCCAAAAGCTGCCTGCTTTAGAGACTGTTCAACTCATACATGCTAAATTTAATTTAATTCTTCCTGAACAAAGACATGATTTTACTCACATGCTAAGGGGCATACTAGATAAAATAAACCTAAAACTTAGGTGAGGTTTTTCCTTTGGGGCAGAACAAGCACCACAACTAGTGAGAAAGTCATTTACTGTAGCTTTGCTAGCTACTCTGCCAGCAAGGAATAGGTCCTTTACCTATGACAAGACTAACAAGTCTGCTCCTGGCTAACATCAGGTTTGTCTGAAGTAAATGTGGATGCTCAACATTGCAAACCACATGACTGTCATTAAAGAGTCTCGTAGGATTAAATGAATACCTAGTCCAGTTCCAAACACTTTGTTCACTCAGGCTACAAGTAGCTTATTCATTTACGTGGTTCTCCATACATCTAGGAAATACAGATGCACTGATTCTACACTCCCTAACTTAAGGATAGTCTGTATAGTAAAATACATTCCATAAATGTCTTCATGACTAACTGTCTTCAACTGAAGGTGCTTTCAATTTATTTTAAGCTCCTAAAAACCCTGTAGCTGTTCAGTTGTCTTGAAAAATTTGGTAGTCTTCAGGATGCAGATTTCTATAAAACCTGCTGGAAGTTCTTGGGATGTCAAACTGTGTAAACATTCTGGATCATAGCCATGTAATTTCCTTCCAGAAGGAGGTTTTTGGAGGGGAGGAGAACAAATACATTATCTGAACTGAAAAGCAGAGCCAATAACTCCATGGATGTAAAACTGGAATTGAGAGGGAAGTTATGGACTAACATATCAAAGAGGTGTTCTGCTGGATCAAGAAACCGGAAGAATTGTAGAGCAAGAACCTTACCCCAGAGTAGGAATGATCCAAGGGATGGCTTTCTAGGAGTCTAAAGAAAGCTCTCCTTATTTCAAAGGTGCCACAGTAGTGAGAACTGCTGATTAGGAATGCTTATGCCTTGAGCAATCCAAAATAGCTTTAGAGTAAGCTATTTAGAGTAAGAAAACCTAAGACGTTAACACCATGTGAACATAAGCACCCAGCTGTGTATGTAGCTGGTATGAAGGGCACAATTGTCCCTTTTGCAACCTAAGTGTCTTGCACATTTAAATGTCAGAACTCACTAATCAATGTTTAGCCTTAAGTTATGTTTTTGAACTAATTCAAGCTGCTCCCATGTAACATTGGCGGCATATCTTCTGTTATGCCTTAAATGAATTTTTGCTGTTGATTAAGACTATCTCCAGCCAGCAAAAGGTGGGAGCCTTTGCCAGCACTGTGAGGGTGTAGGCAATGATGACTAACTCAGTTTCTGTTTATGCTCATACCTTCTTTTTCTCAAGGGAGGACTGTCAAGCCTCTTGGAGAAGTAAATGCTTGCAGTTCCTATATGTACCTCAGGAGCTTTACAAGTATGCTTTCAAGCTGTGATCTGCAGACCCAAAGGCTCTGTGGTTGATCGGCAAGGAGGCCATAAGAAATACACAAGAAATTAACCCCACTGATAGCCACGTGGGCATGTGGCTTGCACTTTTAAGCCCCACTGGAAAAAAAAATGGAAGTTTGCAAATTGCCAAGACTAACTCTTACTCAGGTTAGTCAAGCTAAAAGAGCTTATCACTGGCTTCTGACCCAAATACTTGCTTCATCTTCAAACAGGATTCACACCACCATGATCTGTGTGCTCTTGATCATGTTCAGCAGTACACTGGTGAAGATGAAGTGATCTATGCATGCTGTGTAGTTCCCAAAATAAAGGTGCATATAGTGGTTTCTGAGGCTAGGGTAGGACATGGCAAAGAGAGCTCTTGATTTCACATTGTCTTGCCAAAAAGCTCAGGTGTATCATCAGTCTCCATGCCATTGAAACCTCTGTAAAAGACTTCTCTACATCAGTTTTATAAGGTTAACCACTCTTCTCTCTGGTCAGGATGTGGACAATGCCTCTCTGGCACGTCTTGATCTTGAGCGCAAAGTTGAGTCCCTGCAAGAGGAGATTGCCTTCTTGAAGAAGCTTCATGATGAGGTAAGCTGAATAATGAGGTCTCTGATTAGATGCTGACAGTCTAGCAAGGAATAAGCTATGACTGGTTCTGGCCCAGAGTCCCCACCTGTGTGTCTTCTATATGTTACCATGTACCAACACTGAATGCCTGCTTCTCTTCAAGGAAATACGAGAACTGCAGGCCCAACTCCAGGAACAGCACATCCAGATTGACATGGATGTTTCTAAGCCTGATCTTACTGCTGCCCTGCGTGACGTTCGTCAGCAGTATGAAAGCGTTGCTGCTAAGAATCTTCAGGAGGCTGAAGAGTGGTACAAGTCCAAAGTAAGTATAAGTCTATTCAGATGCATCAGGCCCTTGAACTAACTGTACATAACAGCTTTGCTGGGGCACTTGGTGTTCCCTCTCTCTGGACTGGACACAAACACAGCCATGGCACTGGCTCTTCTTTAAACTCCTAGGCTGGGAAGAGTACAGCTGGAAATGTTATTTTGTGCTGTAAGAACAGCCTCAAAGTAATGCTTTCGTACTTGGAGTTCTTCCTGTGCTTGTACCTAGAAGCAGATATTGGATGAAATACTGGAGAAAAGAGTGACTGAATGGGTGAAAAAATGATGAAAAGATGGGAAATATACAGGGTAGGGAAACAAATGTGGAAGCTTTGACTTTGAATCCCAGTTTAACAATTAGAAATAGGATTTTTTTTAAGAGTAATGGTAATATTTAAATGCTTTAAGCATTAAGGCTTGTAATGGCTTCAGTTGCCTTCAAATGCTGTGTCCAAAAAAAGTCTGTTAGTGCATTTCTGTTGAAGTGTTATGCTAACCAAACTGGGGATTTCCAGTTTGCAGATCTCTCTGAAGCTGCTAACAGGAACAACGATGCCCTGCGCCAGGCCAAACAAGAAGCTAATGAGTACCGCAGGCAGATTCAGTCTCTCACCTGCGAAGTTGATGCCCTTAAGGGAAGCGTAAGTAGAAGACAGCAGTTGTTGAGACATTTTTCCCTCTGCAGCTTTAAGCACTGCACTGCAGTTTAACTGTTGATGTAGATGTCAGGCAGCACAGCAGCATATTGGTACTTCTGGAAAGGATGCTACTGGGCTCAGTTTGCCTGTGTGCACTACAGTGCACTGGTTAGATGGATTTACTGAACTGTCTTACTTGAGGTATAAACAATGAACTCATTCTCTTGCTATGACCCTCACTCTTTACGTAATACTTTCTGGAAGTATTTATGGCTTGTCTGTCAGGTACAACTGAAGCTATAAACAGGTGGAGGAACAGTGGAAAGGAGGTGCAAATCTTGCTGTTGCTAGAACCTGACTGTTAAATGGATTTAAGTGTATAGTAGACCTGCAGATCCCCTTACTGAGGACTGCCAGAGGCTGACTTGTACTGCATCTGTTGGGCTTGCTGCAAGGGACTGCTCTGCCACCTAGCAGAACAAGTACATGGCACACCGCAGTTCAAGTAGCAGAATAACCCACTTTGACTTTGCAAGGGGAAGTTATGGAGATGACAAATTTGAGGCATGTCTGGTCATTTTCAGAAAGGATACTAAAATAAGTACCTTTTTAAAAGAAACCTTAAGAGTCTTGAGGGTGAGGAAAAGTGGCTGAACTGCAGCAGTGCTTGACTACACTATTGTCTTCCAGAATGAGTCCCTGGAGCGCCAGATGCGTGAGATGGAGGAGAACTTTGCTCTGGAAGCTGCTAACTACCAAGACACTATTGGCCGTCTGCAGGATGAGATTCAGAACATGAAGGAAGAAATGGCTCGCCATCTCCGCGAGTACCAGGACCTGCTGAATGTAAAGATGGCTCTTGATATTGAGATTGCCACCTACAGAAAGCTGCTGGAGGGTGAAGAGAGCAGGTAAAGTCAGATGCAGACACTTTTCTAATCACCAATTACTAGAAAACACTCGACCTGTGTCTGACTTGATCCACTTCTTTTTTCCTTCAGGATTAACATGCCTATTCCAACCTTTGCTTCTTTGAACCTGAGAGGTAAGCCATTTCTGCTACTTCAGTTTAAACAGCTCTTCTCCATTAGCCAAAGGGTTCTGGATAGTTCCTTTTACTCTAGTATTTGAACTTGTACAAATGCAGTTGCATATGAATGTTTTTCTTAGATCTAACTATAACATTTGCAATTACTTAACCATGAATGGGAGGAGCTACTTTGTTCCTGGGCACAGATGTTTTTAACTATCAGTACAGAGCATAGTGAGTGATTGTTTTAGATGCTTGCTGAAGGTGCTTTAATGGGAACAGGTAGAAAATGGAGAAAATTAGCTTATCATTGAGCAGGAGAGTACTTCATATACTAAATGGGGATTCTGCAAGTAGACACTGAAGTCTGTGACATTTTGTCTCTTTGGGGAGGCACTTCATCTAGACTGTTGGTTAATAATATTTTTTCTTCTGCAGAAACCAACATTGAGTCTCAGCCAATGGTTGACACTCACTCAAAGAGGACACTTCTAATTAAGACTGTCGAAACTAGAGATGGACAGGTTTGTGGTAACTTTGGTTTTATTTCTATCACAGCTTAATAGTCTTGTCTACTGGTCAGTGCAGCCTGAGTGTGGTAGTAAGTATGGAACAGAGCAGCATCTGGCAATCCAAGCTGCATGACTGAGCATAAAGATGTAGCAAACAGACTTCTGTGGAAACGATTACAAAATTCACAGAATCACAAAATCATTACGGTTGGAAAGGACCCTCAAGATCATCTAGTCCAACCAATAGCCCTACACTACTCTTACGGATTCATCTGATAGTAAATGCTGAAGTGGCTGACAGTTACCTGTGTAGTGAGTATTTAAGTTCAGCTGAGTTAGCAAGTTCTCAGAAGATTTCTCACATCACCTGAGGAAAATGTGGCAGTAATCAGAGGTACTCGGGGACAAGATGCTGTTTTCAGACGAAGTTGGTAAAGCTTAAATGGTTTCTGCACGCTGTCATTTATAAGTGAGCTGACACCCATTTGTTGACATTTCTGTGGTACTGGATGTTCCAATTCTAACTCTAAAAAAACCAGTCCTCTTGCTACTAAAGCTTAATGCAAGTGTCTCTGTTTTTCAACAGGTTATTAATGAAACTTCCCAGCATCATGATGACTTGGAGTAAAGCTGAAGTGAAGATGCATACACTAATGCAGGAGAAATTCTTACCAGCAAGATTTCAGAAGTCCATGTCTTAAAGGAAGAAACAGCTTTTCAAGTGCCTTTCTGCAGTTTTTTCCATGAGCGCAAGATTATTATGCTAGGAAATAGGTCTTAGATCTTGCAAACTGACTCTCCCTGAAGGATTAGAGTTTACAATGGAGTCTAGTTTACAAATAGCAATATCTTGTGCTGCAATACTGTTTTTAAGTATCTGAATTCAATAAAACTGCTTTTTCCAGCACAGTATGAGCAACCTGTCGCTACTTCAATAAATCTTTGGAAAATGGCTCTTGATGTGTTCCAATTTGTTAACTTCATGACTTCCTGGAAAGCCATAACAATGTAATGCTGGAATTACTGTACGGTTGGTATCTCCAGTGCTGGTGGTGTGGAATGCTGTTTTTTTCAGTTTAACTAGATAAACTGTCTTACTCCTTTACTGCTTAGGTTGTGGAACCAACTAAAATGGACTATAACTGGCAGATGTGTAATGTATTATGATATTTCTTACCATTTGAATAAAAGATGATACTTCAAGCTAATAAAAATTAATCCTGCTTTCATATACTGGTTAACCCTATTACTAAGAAAGCCCAAAATACATTAAAACTCGGCTCTGTAAAACATAGTAGCTAAGTAGCTGCAAAACAGTTCGTGCAAGCCCTTATCTGAGACAGCACCTTTGCAAAGTTAACAGCTGACTTGATGCATTGACTTCATTTTCCAGGAAAGACTAGTTCCCAAAGGCTTGTCTGTATTACAGAAGCTAAATGAAGGCTTCTGATGGAGCGGAGGTTGGGAGAGGTAGTTAAAGAGAATGCATACAAAGAAGAATTTGCCTTACTGGTGACTTGATTTCAGCATTTAAAACTTTCAAAAAAGGAGAGCCATCATGCTTGGTGTTCCCTGCTGAACATCAGCCTCTGTAAGAAAAACTTCATTGTTGAAGCCTTTCTGGATCTGGGCTAATGCTTAATGTGATTACTTGCAGCTGCAGCAATGTGGGAGCCCTGGCTGGTGGCATTCAGCACGGCGTGGGCAGGGAGAGCAAGTTCTGCTGGGGATGGTGGGACAGCCACAGGCTCTGTGGTCAGACCCACAGCAGAGTGTGCTTTCTGAAACACACATCGACCACTGAATGTTACCCGGATTGTGACAGGCTTTCAGATGCTGCTTCTCCCTCTGCCATGAGCTACCTGCTTCTACTTTCTGTCGCCTCTGATTGCTTCACCCAGTAGATGAAAGAACTGGCTATATGAAGCACTGACAATGCAGCAAAGGAGTTATTCCTGGTTCCTCTGTGTTTGAGGTTACTCAGAGCACAGAGAAGCACGTGACAGAGCTTTCAATCCTGGGAATAAATAGAATAAATAAAAATAAACAAAAATAAAGTCCACTTTCCCAGGGGACACAGAAATTGCAGGAAACCTCCAAAGCCTGCACCGTCTGCAAGCGCAAGAGCAGTACCCTCATGGTGGGGAGGAGAGCGGATGGTGACTGTGTGTAAACTTCTCGGTGTTTGATCTAGGTACACCACGCTTATGCTCGTGTATAATCACTAAAAGCCGCTTAGTGCTGAGCCAGCAGCTGACCTGAGAACCGTATTTCACATCCTAATAGCTGCAGGCTATTGCTGTACCAAGTGTGGCAGCCCCCATCCGCGTCTGGGCACTTGTCCTACCCTCCAAGGAGCACCGTTGGAGCTGCTCCCAGGACCTTACCTAGTGACTGCCTCCAAATGTCTGAGCTGGACTCACAATATTAATCCTCTAGGTAATTAAGAATCCTCATATTTACTTTATTTTGCTTCACGTAGCCAAAAGCTTGCTTTCTTTGCCTTTTCTTTTCTTTTTCTTTTAATAATCCTGCAAAACATGAAAACTGTTAGCAGAGACTCCATATTCCAAGCCCTCGGCAACAACATGTAGCTAATGCATTTCTTCTGCCATCCAGATCGACTGCTTTAGTATGTAGCAGACAACACTTTTCTCTCCCTCCTCTCTCTTCCTTGCTTGCTTCCTTCCTTCCTCCCTCCCTCTCATCTTTCTTTCCTTCCTTCCTTCCTTCCTTCATCTCACTCTCTGTCTAATATTTCAGTGTTGAGCACACTTCTTTGGCTCACAAAGAGTCCTCACAGCTCTGGCCTAACCAAAGGCTCTTGCCTCCTCTCCTCCCCTCCCTGTGACAGCTCTTTTCAGCTGCTACATCTGTCAATGACCCTGCTGCTTTCACTGCTGCCATACTGTGCTCGGTGAGAACAACTGAATTTTTTTACATGCACAGAGGAAATAGCTGCAAGGCTACTCTGGGGTCCTGAAAGCTTGGTTTATATACAAGGTTAAAATAATGATGAGGCCTGATGGCAGTGTAGTGGAGAGCTGTCCATGAGTGATGGTGGCAGGGTGGTGGCATGGCTATGCCTCAGGCTGCAGGGTGCCACCCCATGGCACCAAGCTGCCCACAGACTGTCAGGTGTCTGGATGCCTCATGCAAAGCCATGAAAGCACCCAAGGAACTGAGACCTTCAGAAAACTGCTTGTAGGAAACAACCCATCTTAGCCTGATGTGAAACTTCCCAAATGCGTTCTGGGCCAAATCTCCCTATTCCAGGCTGGAGTGCCCAGCACTGCCTGTGGTTAGACCACCTACGGGGCTCACCCTTCAAGTCCTATTTGCAGGTGCAAAATCCCACCTGTAAGTGTGTTACTGGGCACTTTGGGACTGGTCTGTTCCCCCATTAGCCAATCAAAACATAACCTGTAGACTCTCAGTCACCTTTAGGTACCAACAGAGTATGGAGAAATGTCTGGCTGATGTTCCTGTCATAGGGCTGTTGGTGGCAGTCACCAAGGACTTGTGCTATGTGGAGATCACATCCTGCTGGAGCATACGTGGTGCATGCAGTCTTCTGCTCCTGGCCAGAGTTTACTTGTGCCAAGTAGTGGAAGGGGAGGTGCTCAGGGGATATAAATTCCTATATTTGGAGAGGGTGAGCAGCTGAGTGGCTGGACAGAGAATCTTACTGGTGTCCTGACAGCAGGTAAGTATTGGAGATATTAATTGCAAATCCTTCCACGGGGGAAGGGAAGCTTGGATATTACTGAAAATCTAAAAGTCATTTGCATACAATAAACTGCTCTAAGAGACACTTGCCTGAGTGCAGTCATGCATGCAGAATAGGAAATGTCAAAAATAAAATTACATCTGCAATCTTCATTTGGTCCTTTTGTGCTTATGCATAATGCTATGGATTTCAGCTGCAAGTTCATGGACCTTGTCTCATTCAGTGCACATTCCTGACAGCACTTCAGGATCCACCACTTACTGCTAGAGCATTCTCAGACCTCCTCTGTGTATTTGTGTATGTGTGTGTGTGTCCAGCTTATTTATGTGCTTTAAAGAGTCTGAATTTTTAGTTTCCTCTAGGGTACCCTCTACTGTTCTTCACAACATCCCTGTGAGAGGTGGGGTTATGAGCCCTGTGTTACACATGAGGCACAGCAGTCAGGCTCAGAAATGGAAGCTAACCTCAGTTAGCACTGTGTACTTTTAAGGCACTTATTGATTTCAGGGCCAAGTACTTTCCCAGTCTGGATCTCAGACCAAGTTCCCACAAAATGAAGCTCAGACATTCAGGGGTACCAACGCAAAGCATGGTTCAACTTAAATTCCCAGCCTTGGCCAGGAAAGCTATAGCATATGCAGGAGAAAAAAATCCAGTTCTCCAATATGGTGCAGAGATACCTTAACTCTAGGACCCTTCTCTCCCTACAGCATATTGCATCCTTCATTCCACAGCTCCCTTCTTCTGCACTAAGGGCAGCAATGCTGTTGCTAACAGGCCCCTCATAACCCAGCCCAAGGTCATCTCCCAGTCCCATGAACTGGTCAGAGGCAAAAGCTGCTTATGAGCTTCGGTCTGCTCATTGCTTCAGAAAGGGCTAAGTCCTCAGCTGCCAAACCTCTGCACAGTGATGTGTAATCATTTCTACACCAGCTCCTCAGCCTGTTTCTCTTTCATAGACGCATTGTCGCTGTCTCCCTGTGGTGGGTTACAAGAACTGCAAGGAGCAGAGAGCCTGTGCGGAGCATCCCTCCTCTCAGGTGGACCTTTGACTGCATGCACCATGCAGGAAGGTATGGCTGCGAGGGGAAGGGACGCAGCTTTCTCCAAGTAGTGCTCTGCAGTTGTTCTCTACTACCGGCTGTCATTCTGAAGTTCAGGAAGATGTCTCAGCCTTAGCAGACCGTAAATAAGGACACATGCAGAGTGGAGAAGTGTGGTGGGTTGATCCTGGCCAGCAGCCAAGTACCCACACAGCTCACCTCTGTCACCCCACCACAGGACCAGGGAGAAAAGAGGAAAAACAAAAGTGATAAAAATTGTGGGTGCACATAAAGACAGTTTAATAGATGACGAAAAGAGGAAGGTAAAACCCACACTCCATCGCACATCACTCCACGTGGGCCGATGATGCCCAGCTGCTCAATGGACACCAGAGCTCTACACCAACATGTGACCAGCCACACTGGGTCAGACCAGTGATCTGCCTGGTTTCCTACAGTGCTTGCTGAAGAAAAGGGCATAAGAAACAGGGATGAGGTCTCTGGAAGAGCCTTCATTTTTCAGGCAAACAGGAATTCAGGGGCTTTTTGAGCCAAAGGCTTTATTCAGCTCACTGATGAACTTGTTTGACCTGATTTGAATCATTTTATATTTTTATCTTCTAATGGCCTGTATTTCATAATTTGACAGTGTACCAGGGAAAAGAATTTTCTTTTGATTACTTCAACATCACTGTCTGAGCATCTGTTGACTTTCCAGTAGTTCTTCTGTTATGAAACACCATAAAATAATCTTTCTGTGTTCAACCCTTCCAAGACAGCCCTCATTTGACAGACTTCTCTAGTAGCTCCCCTCCAGCACCTCTGTATGGTCCTAACACTTACAGTGTCTTCTCACCAAGAAGCCATCCTGTAACCCTAATAATCCTCATCATTCTTCTCATTTTAGTTCTGTGATAAATCTGTTTGTGACTAAGACAATAAGCACTCTTGAAGCCACTTGCAACAGAGTGACATAATGGGAGCTCCTGTTTTGTGCTCAGCTACCTTCAAAGTAAGTAAAAATATCCCATCTACTTTTTTAATCACTGCTCAGTACTGGGCTGATGTTTTCAGAAGGGCACCCACAGTGACACAGAGATCTATTTCCTAAGGACCTAAGGTTATTTTTTCTCCCTGCTTTGTTGTCACTGATGTTAAATTTTCATCCCTTTTGATCACCTAGTCATCCAGGCTGTGATACCTTTCTGCAGGTTTCAGCTCAGTGTTAATAATTATTTTGTACCAACTGAAAACTTCTGTCAACTTACTAGTCATCCTTTCCTAGGTTAGTGAGAAATACATTGAACTCTGTGTGTCCTTCCCTTGCTTGTGATGGTTCTCAGACTGCTGCTGGTCCCAGGCTGGCTGGTATTTCCAAGCAAAACAACAGGCATCACAGGCTTCTGACAATGGATCAGAGTCCCTTGTATTCCCTGTTCTCCCAGTTGGAGAGATGCACTTCACTGCTTTGCACTTGAGATATGTTGACATTAGGGTAAGGTGTCATGGGCGCAAAATCCTACCTGAATAAATCCTGGAGGGTTTATTTGCCTGAGGTCTGAACAGCATTTGCTGGAGCTGTTAAGGGGGTGATAAGGAGACAGCAGCAATCTAAGCAGAGGTGGCAGGAGTGCCACAGGACCCAGAAGAGACAGATTGGTAAAGGCTTGCATAGAAAAGGTTTGGAAAACCACTGTTTTATGCATGAGACAAAGCAAAATACTGGGCTGGCCTTCTACCTTTGTTCAATCTCCTTTCCATGTACACAAAACAATTTCAAATAGAGGATTTTTCTTTCATCTCAAGTATTATTTCTGTTCATCCAAGAAGCCCTTCCCCAGATGCATTGTATACCACTGGGGACCTGTTCCACACTCCAAATGTTTTTTTCATGTAATAAATACTTGACATTTTGAAAAATCTTCTAAATTTACACAATGCAGAGCTCACAGTTGGAGATCACCCTCTAAACACCCTGAAGTGTCAGGAGCATAAATAAATATCTTTGCAAATAAATTATCATTTATTAGTTTTGCAAGTGTCTTTTCTCTTTTTGGAGATGGGTGATTACTACAGGAAGAGAGAAACAGCTCTAGTTTAAATTAAATAGTAAGAAAGTGCAGGAAAAAAGCTTATCAGAAATGTTAAATTCTCCCCTTGTTTTTTCGATTTTTATCTCTGTAATTTAAATTTTGTAATAATGATACTATACATCTAAACTGTCCAGCTGTCCTTATGTGATGGAGAACCAAGAGCATGCAGACCAAGCTGTGAAACAGCAATAAGAGAGAAACTGCAAATTTTGGAGAGAGGAGAAGCTGTCTGTCTGCAGTTCATGCAAGGCCTCCCTCATGCAGAACATAAACAGATCCCCAGATGTACTGTATTTACCCCCGTAACACTACTGGGAGAGGACCAGGCATTGCTGTCCCTGTTTTGATTAAGTTTTTGGCCACAGAGAAATCAAGGGATTGCTCTCACTACACAGAGATTAAAAAGAAAAGATCTCTACAAAGGCATCCTTTCATCTGAAGTGCAAAGTCTTGCCTCATTTCCAGGTGTGCAGAAAGGAAAGACAGAAAAGATTCCTGATGGCTGCAAATCAGTTAGCTTCCCTTCTCACTGCCACCAAGGACCTGCGGATGGAGCACTGACACAGTTAAGGGTGCCATGTAAGGATACAATCTTACTCAGTGAGCAAGGTCATTCTTTCGCTCAACACACCTGTCAAAACCCAGAAGTTCTTGTTCAAGTTGGCTCTCTGTTGTCCATGGAGGCCTAACAGCACTGTGGTGGATGGGATAAAGGGCCTGTTTCCAATAGCCCACTGACTACAGAAAGCTTTATCAGCTCAGATGGTTAGCCTGGGGTGGGCTATATGGGCCAGGCTCTTCAGTACAGGCTGAGCCTTAGTGATGAAAACCACAAGTGAGCAGGGATCCTTGGACGTGCTCAGAGCCCTTGAGCCGAGGGCCTTCAGCTCAGGGACTGCCTGCGTTTTTCCGTGAAGTCTACAAGTCAATAGCAGCGATGACCATGATGATTACAGACTTTTCTTTTGGCCTGGATGTGCTAAAACATTGTTTCTTGGCTAAGCCAACACTTTAGAGAACCTGAAGTAGTTTGTAATTTTTTCTGGCAAATTACAGATGAAGCCTTGTGAAGTGGATTGATTGCAGAGGTCCCTGTTAGTACAGAGCCCTGACATTGCTACTGCTTACCTCTTTCTCTGAGCCTGGATATCCAGATTCAAGGAATATGCTGCCCAGCCAAGCTTCATGACATCCTTTGCATTACTGTTGTATTACCCTACTTATTTCTTACCTACAGTTTCTGGTTCTCTTGGGAAGATGAGAAGCCCATGGTTCACAAAGCCCCTCAGACTCACAGATACTTTATCACAGCACCACTAAGCCCCTCAGACTCAGTTACTTTATGTCTTGCTAAATAATTCATCCAACCAAAGCAGTGACAATCGCTAAGTGAAAGCAGTGTTATTTGCACTGCTAGACTGCCAAACTAAGCCAAAGCCAAAGTACAATCAGATTAAATGACTTTCAATGTATCTATTCAGGCTGCACAACATTTTGAGTACACAAACCCAACACTGATCTCAACAGTGAACACTTTATAAAAAGCTTTTACACTCTGATTAACTTCTTATGACTGTAAAAATTGTTTTAGAGATCAAAAAAATTAAGTTCACTATGTTTGTTACTCATGAAGGTACAGATTCTTTCAGAGTATCCTTATCAACCTGATCTCATCACGTGCTATCTCTAAGTGTTTATACAATTGCTGCTTCGCTATTTCTCTGGTCACAAAGTGTAATCCCGCAGGTGTAACGATCAGGCCACAGGGAAGACCACGACTCTGCATGAACAGGACAGATGGTAGCTCAGTCTGGGCTTGTACCTGCAATTCACCAACACAACTCCACCTTAGGGTGGAGTATCGAACCAAGGGCCCAACTAGTCACCCTACACTTTCTTTATAAATTAGGGAAAATTTGGCATGATTTTTCACATCCTAATGTGGATCCCTAAACTAAGCCAGGCGATTTATTCTCCATTTTTCTCCACAGGCCACAAAGGGAACCTACAGGGATGACTTTGAACTAAAGTGATGACACCTGCATACAGTTACACAGAGACCACCATTGGTGTCACAATGCATTTACTTCAGTTCACTAATAGACTATACAGCACTGAACTCCTGTGCTCCCTCTCCTTTTTCTTTTCCCTGGGTGTGAGGTCACTTTACAGCTATCTTCCATCTCAGCTGATCTCTTACTGTCTGACTTTTGAAATTAATATCCTCAGCAAATCATTCAGCTCCTGTGGAGCACACACAACACAATCAGCATAATTACTTCATGTCACACCTCAGTTGTCACTTCACTTTAATAGACTGCAAGTAAGATGAACTTGAAAAGTACTCTAAGCTAATGTTCTTAGAGTTTCTATTTTAGACTCTTCTGAAAGATGTTAAATGTATTCAGAAAAAGAGATTTCATCCTAGAAATTATTATCTATATTATAGCAGAGGGAATAGGGCCAACAGACTTCAGAGCTCTATGATTAAGGCACTGTTAAAAAAACTTCCAGTGTAGATAGGGAAAGGGTAGGACAGAAATGGTGGGACTAATAAGTGTAGGTATTTAAGATGTAGAAATATATACATATAAAGTAGTCATCCTCACTATGAAGTAGAATCCTGTGCTTATGGTCCATGGGGCTTAGCTTACAAGCCATCCTACCCTGAACTGGAGGCTGTGGTTGGTGAGATGAATGTCATGCTATTTCCTTCTGTCACCTCCCTCAGCTTCACAGCAAGGTGAGATGCCCAAGGACACAGGCAGAGCTGTGTCACAACTGCTAGCTCTGTCTCCCACTCTGGCCCATCCAGTCCTTCAACATGTCTGGCTTTTTAAAAGGAAGTTATTTTACACCAGCATTTGATGGGGAACTGTATATTTAATGCCAGAGTACTGTGATCTGCCATTTTACGTCACTAAATGACACCACCCTCACTGCTCCTTCATAACTTTTCTCCGTGATGTTTCACACACGAGCATAGCCAGAGTATCTTAAATCTTATTAAATCTACTATTCCAATGCCTCAGAGAACATCATTGCATTTTTTGGATCCAGCTTTCAAACCTTTCCTGGGAGTGTTAACAACTCTGTATTTTGCAAAAGTAGAACCAATTCATTTAAAATTCAGCTAGGGCGAGAGTCCTTTTGCTCCTCTTTTGTATCATAACCCAGCTTTAGGACATTTACTAGGGCAGCACTGCCACCCATCTCAACTCCCTCCTCTCCTACAGGTGATTCAGACACATAATTTCTACCTTCCTAGCGGCAGTCCCAGGTGGGTGGGGGTCAGTGGCAGCCCGTGGGCAGCAGCTGTGCCTGTACTCTCTTAGAGGGCAGAGAGAGCACAGAGCTTCAGCCTGCTCTGGGGGTCCTGCCACTGGCTTTGGGGATCCTGTAGCCTGCTCTGGGGGCCCTGCCACCGGCTTTGGGGGCCCTGCCTGGGCCCACAGCAGGTTGTGCACAATGCCTATTGCCAAGGTGAGGTGTAAGTTTTGGAGGGACAGTCCGAACTGAGGGAATGTTTTCACTCTGTTAAAACTCCACATGTAATACAAGAGCAATTTTCATCCTTACAAAAGAAGTGGAAAGCTAAACAAAAAGAGCTAATGCCCCTGTAGGTTTGGAGTTACACAAGCAGCACCACGTTTAGAATTTGGGCATATTATTTTTGTCCTAAAAGTCTCTCCAAATAGCCAATAAAGTAATTTTGAAGATGAAAGTTATTCCATATCTAGTATCTTCTTTTCCCAGTACATCCAGCATTTCATCCTCCAACAACAGTGGCGGTATGTGAGCTTCTGTACCAATTCATCTCTGCTTCCCTCTGCTGCAGAAAGCAAAGAGCAGCTTCAATTCAGTCCTCATGAGGCTCTCTCTTTTTTCACTTACACGATAGGAAAGTTTCATCTCCATTTCTATACTTATGAGCTAATGCTCTAATTCTGGTACCTCTATTAACCAGATGGTTCCATTTATCAGTCTGCACAGGCTGTGAGACCTTAACTCTCCTATTAATTGGCCCTGGCTGCAGAGGGAGGATGACACAGACACTTGATACAGGATGGAAGACACAAGCTAAAACTTAGCTATATACCCAAAACCCAGGCACATTCAGACACCGGAACATGGGCATACTGGGATCCTTGGGGAAGAGATCTCCCCTCTCTTTTTAAAATGCTGATGGTCTTCCTTGGCCCATATGCCTATGTTTCTCCAGCTGCTGGCTGTGACGTGGCCATGGGCCCCGCTTCTCTAGCTCACTGCCATGGCTTTCAACTTGTGAACTAGACTTTGGCCATTCTCTTCTCCTGGACTAACCCAGTGCTTCCTTATGTTGTAACATCTTCACCTAACACTTTTTGCCTATCAATATTTTGATGCAGGAGGAAAACCTAACTTGGTCTTGGACAATCTTGTCGTTTCTGGGATCATTCTTTCTTAAGCCCTTCTAACCCCAGTGACCATGTGTTTTCTATCTCCATGGGAGATGCTCTGCCCCAGGAGAATGGTTTGTGCTTGGTGCATTCCAGAGGCACTACAGCTGTTTGACAGACATAACATCAGTGCCTAACCCTTCCCTCCCACTCTCCTAGCCAGCTTTTCCCAGACTGCTCCCCTTCTAAGCAGAGGAAAAGAAAAAGGCAATGCTTTGTCTGGGGGAGCACCCACTTACTCTGTATCTGAACCAAGCAATCCTAATCACCAGGCAGTGCTGCTCTTCAAACATTTAGCTGTTCATCAGCTAAATGTCTGAGATGGGTAAGCTCATTCTAAGACACTTACTTTCCACAGCAGAAATCACATTTCTGCTTTAGAAACTGTTCCAATTATGAGGACACATTTGCATGTACATCACCCATACATGCAATTCCAGCNAAAAAAAAAAAAAAAAAAAAAAAGAAACCTTTTGGTTTTGATCATCTATGAAAGACTTACACACTGGGAAGAAGGGTGGCCACCAAGATCCAGATCTTAATCTTTGGGTGGAAGCCACTTGGTAACACGTGAAGCCAACCAAAACCTTTCAGTTCTAATCCTCTATTCTGGCTGCAATAAAATTTGGCAATTGTTGTTCCGTCCCTAGAGGGCTCTGAAGGATAACAGTCCACACCACAAAACAGCTGCATGTAAGAATCTGACCTGATTTGACAAGACAATCAGTTTCTATTTGGAGAAGTCACAGTAAGCAGCACAGAAGCCACACAGCTGCCTTCTGTCCAAAAGAAAACCAGAAATGCTTTGAGGGAAAATGCTTCCTCTGAAACACATCTGTTTGAAATTCACTCACCTCAAATGTCTCTGTACGTGACCAAAACCTAGAATTAAGGGGAAAAAAACCAACAAAAAACCCTAACTAAAACATGTTAGAGGTCTACTAGATACATATCTAGTAGACACGTACTAATGGTCAGTATTTTGCATGCAACAGTGGTTTTCACATTTTCAGTTGATCCCTGCTCTCAAAGTATTGAATTGGTTTTAGAAACAGTTTTCAAATTTAACAGCTGTTTTAGGGGAATACAGTAACAATTTTTGTTTCCTGTTTGATTCCCTACCTTCTTTGATTTTACTTCAATAAATAATTTTAAAAAATATTCCAAGTCATTAGAAGCAACAAAAGAAAACGGTTAACTGTGTTGCCACAGAGAAACAGAAAAAGCTGAAATCATGTTAAGGTATTCTCTAAGCAAACTATTTCCATACATACACCATCGCCCCAGCTACCCATATCTGTTTTTAAGCAGAGATTGCTTTTGGCCTTGCACAATTTTAAGGAATTGTCCATTTTCCAAGTGTCAGTTGCTAACATCGCAGTAGAGGAATCAGACTAAAGCATTTTTCATGCTGCTGTGAGTCAGAAGACATATTTTTGCTTATTAAGTCTCAGGAATTCAAAAAGAAAAATAAAATCACAATTATGCCTAATAAGTATTTATTTCCAAACAGAAACTGCAAAAATATTCTATTACAGAACAAGAACAAGTGCAGAAGTCTTAAGTATGCATCACAACAGTGAAACCATTGCCTCCTTGACAAAAAATCATTAGGCACTTAAAACATGAAACCAAAGTTCAAATTAAGTCAGCCATCACAGATGATTCAACAATACAAAGTCATCTCTGTTTTCTGCAATAAAGCACACACAGCTGAGGGGCTTTCCCTGCCTCCTCCTAAATCCTGTGCAGAGACACTTCTATGTTACGCTGCACGCGCTCTACTCAGACAACATTGAGTTCACATCTGAAAACATCAGTAAGTTCAGCATCGAGAGAATGTGACAGAACCATTTTGGAAGCAGCAGTAGCAGAGCCTACACTAGCAGCTTCACACAGAGCCTGGTGCATGTGGAGGAGCACAACCATACCAGCTCCAAGGTGGATAAGCTCTGCTGGGACAACTGCATTGAAAAGAATTAACCAAAATGAATATAAACAATACACATTCTAAGAGACAAAGAAACCTCTGGGCAAAAGCTATTATCGAAACTTCATGGAATTATATTTTGACACATGGAACAGTCTCTGAAAAGAAACCCCACGCATTTGCCATCCCTTAGAAGCAGCTCTGTGTAGAACCTCTCCATTCACCTATCTTCTCATCTACAGATCTTGAACCGAAGCAGCAGAGGTAGCCTCTTGGATCCACCTCAGAAAAGTAAATCTAAGAAGCAAGTGTCCAAATGACAACAAAAATACCCTTCCAGAAATGAGCCAGACACCCTGAAAAGTTATTTTGGGTTGTATTACTGCATTTTTAGGGGACACCATCTCTGGTAGAATAAAAATATATAATATTTCAAATATTTTAATGAGATAGGCTACATATGAAGCTGCTACGTAAAAGGTACATACAAAACACGCAGAAATGTCCACTGATACATTTTAATTTCACGAGAACTTCAGAATGGGTTTGTACCATAACCACTAACAATAAAAACACCAAGACAGAGGCGTTTTTAGGATATCACCTCACAGCTCGGCCAAGAGCTGAGAAGTCTAGCAGGTTACTGAACTACAGGTGCGGTGTGAAGAATCTCCTCTTGCCAGGGACTAAAGCGAATAGTGAGGAATTTAAAACCAGCAGTGCTGTCTTCTTCCTGTCACAACCATTAGCATGATTCATTCTGATGGCTTCTTGCCATGATACCACGGATTCACAGTGGGATCACTAAATACTTCCACCATGCAACTGTCTTGAGTTTTCTCTGGACAAGAGAGGGATGAAAAAATAGAAAAGACACAGTAGCACTAGGTGCAGCAACAAACAGTGATGGACTGCTGAAGCTACATCAGGATTTAGCAAAGACATATTTGATTGTTTATTTGATGGCAAGATGGGGGTACCACTTCTTGTTGTATTTAACAGCCAGGTACTTTTCATCCTTAAACAAGTATTAGCCAACATCTGCCACCAACGGGCAGTTCTTCCTTACACACAGAGGGATGTGAGCTCAATTACCACACACCACAGCACTAAGTTTACTCCTTGGTCTATGGCAAATCCCAGCTGATGTAGTCTCATTGTGTTAAGCTCTTGTCATACTGCTTGAATTTGCTCTACACTAAGACCACAGAGTCTGCTACCCAGTCTGGACCACTGCTCAGTAACCCTGTCCCCAAGATCATTCCCCTAGCAAGCCAGTGTTCCCCAAATAGGAAGGCATTCTGAAATGCAGCTTCATGAAAGGAGACCACTGAATAACAGCAATAGTTCCTTTGTTTAGTGGCACACTGCAGATCTTTTCATGCTCTACTTGACCATTATGATAATTTAGAGCCAATTAAGAAATACTTTATTAAATTCTGGAACAAAGCTTAATAAATATAAATCTGTCCACTCGTTGTACACTGTAGCTGAAAGGCCTAAATGATTTCTCCAGACTACCCTGAGAGGTGACTGCCCAGAAACTCAGAAGGATGGTGTTCCTGTCTACAATGACAGAATTCAAAATCAAGACAGCCAGGATTTATTTGGTAAATACACATCCCCCCCAACACTTTGTCACCATTCTTGGCTAGAAGACCTATAAAAGAAAGTGATCAGCTGCTGAATTACCACACAGGGAAGGATGACCTGGCTGTTGAGTATCTCAAACTGACATATATGTAACTAACAAGCTCACACCTAAGAAGCCTATTGCTTCAGAGTGTGTAACAAGTGGCTATCAGCTATTTGAAATAAAGCACTCCACAAAATATTCCCGGGGCTTGATCTCACACAGATTTCTGCAAACAAGTAGGTGTGAGCTTTGTGGATCTGAGAGTCCCTGGAGATGTCCCCTGCACAGATGTTCAGGACCTCACTCAGCAGATTTGTCCCACGAAAGTGAGTGACAGGACAGAGAAATGTCTGCAGATCAAACTTTTTTTAAACCTAGAGTGTCATGTCAGGCTGTAGCTCCACCACAGAGTCTGGACAGGCTCAAGGTCCATGTGGCCAATTAGCTCAGACCAATCAACAGATCTAGACACCTGCACTGGATAAAAATCAAATGATACATAGCAGAATTTCTATTTTTTTAGTAATCTGGGGAGCCCACAGAAGGTGCTAAGTCACCTAGATGATTTACTTTCTGTTCCTGAATCACATAGGACAGAGAATTTCGTCTTGGCTCAAGCACGGCAATATGTCAGACATCTCACTACTGTACAGAGAAAAGAAAATCAAAGTGAGATTAAATGGTCTCAGAACTGTCAGATCTTGAGCAGCTCTGTTGCGTGCAGATGCTGTTTGAGATGCTGGTATTAGCAAAGAATGTAAGCATAGGCATACTGAATAACAAGCAAGTTTATGCAAGTTTACTGTCAGTGAATTGAGAAATAGCATTTACAGTCAAAGGTTTTTTTACAGTTGCAATTTCTGAACCTCGTGGTGTTGAACAACTTGTCAGGGGACCACTGGGCCTGTCCAACACCTCTCAGGTAACAGGCCCTGCTGTATGGTCCCACCTGCATGGTCTCACTTAGACTCTGAAACTCCCACAAGTCTGTTGGCATGAACCAATTTTCTCTTTTTGTTGCCATGCTGAGTTTTTTCCAGCTCAGTGTAGGATCAAAAGAAGCCAGAGACAGCGTGAAGGAAGGGGTGCAGTGCAGGAACAAGTACTACAGTCACCACGGAGGTACAACCCAAATTTAGCACCTCCAGCTAGGCATTGTCAATATCCCACCACAGTGCCAAGCCATTTGAAGTATGTTTTACTATGCTGCAAGCATAGCAGTGTTTGATTCATAGCCATACAAACTCCCTAACAGTCACTAAACAGGACTACATAACGTCCCAGAGGGGGAAGAGAAATAACCCACTCGAGGCAGCACTGGAACCTAAGGGAAAACACAACATTAAAGATTCAGAGGAGAAAAAGGAATAAAAGTAGCCAAGCAGGCTGTAATCTAACCATGCTGTGAAGCAGTCATGTGCAAGGACTCTGTCAGCCTTTCAAAAGGTACAGTGGAACTATCAGCATGTTGCCAGTGTTTCTATCTTTAGAAAACTTTAATCTCAATATTCATTCCACAGCATGTGACAGCACCGGAGGTCCACAAACCCTGAAAATTATTATTCCTCATGTGAAGTAGAGGAAACTGAAGGGCTCTTCCTCATCCTTGGTCAAAACCCCTTAATCATAACTGCACTTGGCTCAGTCTTGCAAAAGTGTTGCAAGCATTGCCAGTCAGGTACAAAATCCATTTATTCATCATTACCCTGGCACAGACGTAGAATAAATGAGAAATCCTTTACTTCGGCTACCCAAGAAAACATCCTTTCCTGCAGTGACTGTACTTCAGCAAGTCTTGATCAATTTAACTGCACCCTGTCACAGAAACACTGCCATTAACTTGCCCAGCCTGTGCACATGATCTAGTCAAAGTACAGAGCAGCAGTAGCTATTATAAAGCCAAGCACAAGGTCTGCACTGCTGTGGAATGAAGGGGATGAAACTAAGATCTCATAATAACTTCACATCTGGTGTAAAGTCTGAGAAACCTACATTAAAAATAAGTTCTTAATCGAAAGTCTAATAGAGCTTATTTTTATTGTAGGAGGAGTTACAAGTGTTTGTAGGAAAGGGTAAGAAAGGTTAACAATTCCTCCATACATCTCTTGTCATTCCTGTGTTCCACACAAATCACTGAGAGCCTTGAGAGCACAGAGGTTCAGGTCTTCAGGTCAATGGCAAGGTTAAACCACTGAAACATTGCTAAAAAGCGTCTGTCCACATTACAGAGCTTTCCGTCTGCTCTCATTTGTGAGTACTACATGACACTCCTCAGTCAAAACCTCATTTTGTCATGGAAATTAGTACAGGTTTCTTCTTTTTGCCCAAAATGTATTCCAACAGCCTTTATAGTTACTGACACATGTGTGCTGTAACTAAAACAGCTGCACGGAAACAGTCCAGGCACACAGTAACTTCAGCCCTGTATGGTGTGTGATAGCACACTATACATTTATTCACTGAGACAATGATAAATAACACTTTGGAAAAAAAAGCTGCCTCTCCTCTGCAAATAAATTTCATTTTCTCCCCTCTGCACATTCTACTTACCCACAACCAAGTTTTGCCACTTATGCTGAGTGGTTCACTGAATTTAATCTGAGTAATTGCATCACCTGCACAAAGCACCTGCAGTTGTTCTAGATACATAGCAAGATCCTCTCAACCTCTAAAAGATGTAAGAATTTTCCAAGTGAAATCACGTAGCTGCTACACAGCCAAGCTCATCTCATTGCACTACACTAGACTGGAACACGTTACAATCCTTGCCTGAACACAGCTAAGTCTTTGTCTCTCTGGATGAAATATGACATGGTTCTCCTCAACCTAAAGGACAAGTACATCTCTCTGCACTGCTTCCAGCCGCAAACACTCAGGGACAGTCTACATGAATGGTTTGTGGGGTAGGAGGAGCTTTTTTGGGAGCAAATTTGTCTCTGATCTCTAACTAGGGTCTTGTAGTAGGCAATCACCCATAGCACTTGTAACATGGATGAAGGGTCTTGCAGCAGCCAGCTCTCTGGACATGAGCAGCAGATGGCTGTGGCCAGAAAGTGGCACAAATTTCACCAGTAAAGACAAAATGTGGATGCATGGTGCTGGAACCATAACAGATCACAGCAAATCAAACCCTTGTGCCTCGCTCTTTCGATCACTAGCTGGTAATGCAGATGTACCCATCGACTCTGCCCTGATGCCTTTGTTTCTGACAAAGGCCCTACTGATATTCAGAGGGTGTATTAGTCATGTCATCCAATGCCCCACAGTACCCTCTACTTTTTGAAAACCTTATTTTCAAAAATTTACTTTATTGCTGATATCTGCAGCCAGGATTTATGGACACTTATGCTTGGATAGGAGTAGTATTGGATTTGGGTATCATTATCATAGAATCACAGAATGGCCCAGGTTGGAAGGGACTTTCAAGATCATATAGTTGCAACCCCCCTGCCATGGGCAGGGATGCCACCCACTGGACCACGTTGCCCAGGGCCACATCATTTATCTTTGAAATGGAAGAAGATGCTGAAGGTGTCTCAACTAACAGACCTGGAACCATAATGTTTGATTCTAATGCTTTCAGGATTACTCACATGACTATAAAACTGCCGCAAGGTAAGCTTTCAAACAATATAAAAATGCTCTTATTAAGTATCAGATGAAAAGTTTCTTTGAACTTCATTTTATAAGGTTCAATTCATTTAAGCAGGATTTCATTTTTTCTTTTTGCAGCTACAACCCTCAGTAAGTACTGAATGCTCTTTAAACCAGCTGACAGGGGATTTAATGCTACAGTGGCAAAAGGAGTTTTAGTAAGCAAAGTACCCGATAGTATCTGACTCTTAAGAAAAGGAGAACGACAATTCATCTTTGAACAATCATTCACTAGACTCTCAAAAAAAGCCACTGAAACTCTTAACAGAAACTGGATATTACAAATTTTTGGTAGGTTATTTTGTTTTGGTTTGGTTTTTTTTTCCTGCAGTAAAGCATACAGACAACAACACACAAGTAGTCACAGCTACAGCAGTAACTGCTTGTCACATCACCTGTAAATGTTAACATGATTCTTTTAATTGGGCTGATATTTCACTTTCTCTTGCTGCAGGATGTCACTCCACAGGTATTCCTGGACCATAGGGAAACTTAAAGCACAAGAACTGCATGGGTTTCAAATTAAGTGACTGGTAGGGCTATTTTTCTCATATGTCCTGGTACAGCAGAAGAGCTTGGAGCTGATTGTAAGAGGGACATTCTTCTAATAACGCCTAATGCAGCTTCCTTATCTGTAGTCACACTGATATGAGCTATGCTTGGTGAAAAAGAAACAGAAGAAATAAGGTTTGGTAGCTGTCATTTTTCTAATGAATGGCCCATCTCGTATGTCAGCCAACACACAGAGCTGGGATTGCAGGAATGTGTGCAAAGTCATGCGTCACCAGAACCCCGGGGATTGCAGCATGGAACCTAGTTTGTTGTCATTATTTGGAGCTGAACTGGACCTTAGACAGAGATACAAGCAAGAAGAGGGGTTTAACGACAATGACACAGCTCTGGTCCTTCGAACACTTTTCACAAAATTAACATCCCTCACAGGAGCGACCCCATTAAACCCACAGCATTATCTATTGCCCACAAAATAAAAGCCCATAAACCACTTGACTATCTCTAACCTGAAGGATTTTCTCATCTCTGCACCCTCGAACAAACTAAGAATGACATAGGTCTGAATTAATTACTCCTTTCTAGCTCTTCTTATCACCTTTCTCACGTAGACAAATGCTAGTATTTACAGGATCAAGCTCTTAGTTGAAAATGTTCACTGATGACTCATGCACCTACCACACAGAGACTATTGCCTGTATTACCTGGTATTAACAAAACCAGAGACCTAACATCAAAATATAATGATCCTCTAAGCAGCAACACATGAAAGATGTCACATATTGCCACCTTCCCAAGTCTGTGCTTTGCTACAATTGAACCAATAATCAGGAGTTTCAAAATTTCCCAAACAAATGTTATTTTGTATTTTAAAGAATGATTACTCAGAAATGTAGCAGTCAGGTTGCAAACGTTTTATCCCCAAGTGTAAAGTATTTCTCCACTACAATAATGCAGTTTAATGCTCACAAAATCACATCAGATCAAATCCAACACCAAACGGCTAAGGTACACACAAACTGTCCCCTTAGGATCATCACCCAGGAATTAAAACAACAAAATACATTACTGATATTTTTTGTACAGCAGGAAAACTGCATGTTCTATTCAAAATAAGCCAACAGTCTTTTGGGTATGCATTTCACCTTCTGCATCTGCTTCTTCATCCTTATTTTATTATACAGCAACAAAGGCTCACAAAATTCTCCCGGTTAGCTGTGCTGCTAGTGCCTGACCCAGCTTGAGCATCTGCTCTTTCTAAGGAAGGACTTCTTCACCTCAGTACCCCCAGAACTGCTCGCACTAACCTCCATCTGTGCAACCCTCTTCAGGCTTCCTAAGCTAACCACAGCTGGGTCTAACCACTATCTTCCTGGACACATCCACCACTAGTCTTAATATGGTTATGCTCTAAACTATATTAAATTAATCACACATTGAAATAGATAGAGACTGAAATTATTCTGTTTCTTCAACAGGCTCATTCTGCTGTGGAAAAAACAAACCAAACAAACCCAAACTCTTCTAGAACTGTAAACACTTCTCATCTGATTTGAAACCTAACATAACTTCTAATTTGTTTTAATATTTTCTATTCTTCTAGTTTTAACTAAACCAGAAGCAACTTATCTCCACTTGTTTCATTACTGACATTATTCCTAACACTTGAACTTAGTGGCTGAACACATGACCAAAGTGCGTGCCCTACTGCATGAGTACTAAAGCAGAAGACCTCTCTCTGTGTCTTTATACATTATTAATTTCATTCTGTATAAAGACAGAATCATAGAATCTCCTGAGCTGGAAGGGAACCACAAGCATCATCTGGTCCAAATCTTAACAATATTTGCCCAAGTCAAGACAGGCTGAAATTTGGCTGCCTGACAGGAATCCAGATGTCTCCCTGTTTTCAAAACATGGCATCGTTTTTCTCAAGGTAATTAAAAGCCATCTCTGAGGCAGTTTATTTTCTACATAGCTACATTGTGACACCACAATCATAAAAGAAATCTAGCAGAATTTAAGCTCATGTTAGTATCTTACTGTTACAAATAGTTTATTTGGACTATTATATTGATAAATAGGTCATTTAAAACTGTACTGATGACTTATTTGGATTGCAGCAACTTTCAAGATTTGGAAAAAAAAAAAAATCACATCAGATCTTTTTGGATCCAAGTTCAAAACAAAATGATTCTCTTTGATGTTAGTTCCTGAGCAAGGGAGCAGACAGACTTCTGTTTTACAGGATGCTGCCTTGGTGGCTCCACCCTGAGGGGAGGGCTGCACTGCTGCTCTCTATGTCAGAAAGAGATGGCTTTTAACCATCTGGCTGGATTTTAAAAGCTGAGTCCCGATTTTACTTTCCAGGTGAAATACACTCACACTCAGCCAAAGGCTCAACAGTTCTTACTCCCTAACCTCCACCGCACCACTGCTCCAGCTCTCCTCCTTCAGTCCTTCGACTTGGACCACTGAGCAGTTACCCTTCCCAGGCTCAGGGAGTCGGTTTCACTCCTCCTTTATTTTTTTCTGTTGACTGACTCCTCTGAGCAGCTGCTTAACGTTACTGTACTGTATGCCAAAGCAACACACACTCATCTCCCCTGCTGTCTGCTTCTAGCAAACAGAAAACCTGAGGTATTCTCGGTCAGATAAAAATCTGCATTTTAACCAGGCTTCTGGGCTATAAATTTTTGCCAGTCTGATTTTTCTGAGATTTTTCTGTCTATTTTTAAATATTACTTGGGCCATTTCCCCTCCTTGAACCTGTGTTTACTTGAAGCTAATAACATGCCCTTCAGGCTTATCAGGTAAAACCACCACACAAACAAGACTCCCTTCAGCTGCAGGCCCACAGCAAACATTATTTGATAATTTAATACAAAATAATAAAGACCATTATTTTAATTGCATTTCCAGATTTCGCTGATGTCTCATTTTCCATTGTACCATCTGTGATAGGTATGCATCCACTTCAGCAAAGACATGTCCATGTCCATTAACCATAATCATAAAGGCAGAGGAGCGGATATTACAGCAGATGGATTTCACATGTCTTTCAGCACCAGCTCTGCAGGGCTCATATCTGACAATTCTCTCTATCTAACAACAAAGGTTCATCTTTACAATGGCAAGGATGGGGTTTAGGAGTAATACTTCCAAAAGGATTCACAGGGATGCAGTCATGCTCTCCCTGTGTTCCAGAACCTGCTACCTGCTTGTAAGATAGGTGCCTGCAGCAGAGCAGCTTCCTTCACTTCTGGTTTACAGCACCACTTTTGTGTCCCAGTAGTGTGTGAGGGAAGTTCTGCCTGAGACTTCTGTGAGCACCCAGTGCTGTAAGGAACCTTGAGCTACACACTAACAAGAAAGAGCAGGGAGCAACACATAAAAGGGAAACTGAAAAGAGGGAGGAGATTGTTCCATTTTTAAAGGTCATCTTTAGTGGAACATACACATAGAATTTCAATTCTCTCTAATAGTTGATAACAGTATTGGAATGGTAGCTCATACTGAAAGCATTTCATTTCTCTGGTTTTAAAGGGCTAACTTCTCTCTTTGTAAATAGAAGGGTAAATTAGGGCAGCTGTTTGGCCACAGAAGTGATTTCCAGTCTGTCAATGATGGACAGATTTTAATTAACCCATGCAGATGCTTAAACATTTTTGTGGCTTCTATCTGCTTCTCTCTAGATTAAATATTCATAAAGAGCTGCCTTTCATTTTCTTAGCTGCTGTAGTTACTACAATTAAAACTACATGGTATGCCTCCAGTGATTGTATCATAAGAAGAATAAACAGAATGGAAACTGCAGAGTATAAACACCTTTGCCAGTAAGAAAAACACATTATGTATTTTTTTAACCTTTCCAATATGCTGCAGTTTTTCACAAGCAAAAAGCACATCTCAGCCACATGAAACTGCATGCACATACCTCCTAGGCAATCTACTGCCACAGACCAGGAGAAGGGCTTCACTAGATGGCTTATAGGTCCCTTCTCATGTGTTTTATATTATTCTAATAATATATGAAATCAGTTTATTTATCTATTTCTTCAAATAAACTGAAACTGAATAAAACTGTGCCTTCTTGGTACTAGCAATCTGGTAACTTAAAGCTTAGCGGCTTCTGACGACAAACCAAGTGTGAGAGTATCTTTGACAGCATGTTTTCCAAGTACCACCAATGGATATTTTCAAATACATTTCAGAACCTAGCCAGACGAAAAGCCTTTAGCTTTTGAACTTAAAAATTACAGCTTGGACAAGATGATGCTATTTTAGGATTTTTAACTTGAGTAACTTGAGTCATGAGATTACATCAGTCCAATTAAAGCATATTGTATATAATGGCAACTCTACTGCACGTTTCAGTTACTGTTATATTAACTTGAACCCCCTGGAAAAATAGAGTTCTGTGAAAAGTAAATCTGACAACAGCATTGTGAGCAGGGGAATTTCTGAGTTAGCTTAAAAGATGAAGATGTATTTTTGCAAATTGGTCTTATCACGTCAACAGGGCAAACCAAGATTGAAAACGTGCAGACAAATCTTTTCAAAGTCATCTGTAATCTGTACACAGTAAATGGGCTCAAGGTCAAGAGGCCAGACTCTGTGCTGTATTCCTCTGAGGCAATACTCCGAAGGTGGAGGTCCAAGGGGGATGGGACAGTTATAAAGGGCAGAGGAAAGGGAATGACACTTCATCCTATATTTGTTAACTCCCAGATTCTGAGCCACCTCAAGGTAAAATCCCCAGCAAGATCTGCTGCAGTGTGTGGCAGCTTCCTCACTGCTGTCCACAAGCTGTTCCCCAGCCCAGGGCTGTGAGACCATACTGCTCTAAACTCATCTCTACCTAACAAGAGGAATAAGAGTGCACACGCATGCTACTCCTTCATGGGGCAATCTTAATCCTTACTTTGGCCTTGTATCCATCTGGAAAGGCTATGCCAGGACTAAGTGTCTTCTCTTATAGACCACAGTATGTGACTGCCTCTAAAAAAGCAATTTGCATAGGAGGCTGGTTTGTGGGAATTGATACCAAACCAAACACAGACATGCATCTGAGATAAGGAGATACTACCGGTTGACTCCGAGTTATGGCGATAATGTGTATTCAGCTATGCTCCCCACCTAAATAAAGTTCACAATTAGAAAACATTTCTAAAGCCTGTGGTGCATTACATTTATTCATAAAACTCTAATCTTTCACTTAGTTATGAACACAACTCATTAAGTGAAAGGCAGAAATGCCTCTACAGAAGAACAGATCCACACTGTTCACAAAGCAAGTTTTTTCCCTTGACACATTAAAGATATCTTACGTGTAAGAATTTGACCTACCTTTTAGTCTGATTCACATTTACCAATCTGCAACTTCAAAATGCCTTTGCCATGAAGCTGAAGGATCTGGTTGTATTCTTTGGGCATTGCATGGAAACCTGGTTTAGGCAGCTGGTTGTCATAATAGTGGTGGCTGATTGGCATCTTCTCTGTGTTTTTTGAGAAAGGCCAGAAGCCGTAGAGATTCACATTCTCACACAGCTCAAGAGCAGCACTAGTGATCATAAAACCAGATGACAACCGGTATGCTTTCACACCCTTAGTTCTCCAGAACTGGGCAAGACTTTTCAAGTAAGTGGGGTGAAAAAATATTGCCCTTTGGGTTGCTTTGAACTCTTGCAGAGTGTGATATACTTTAAAAGAAGTGGCTGTGTTGCTTCTGAAGGAAAATGCTGGCAATAAAAGGAAAGCATCTCCATAAACTGCAATGTTCTCCAGAAATTCTGTCTTCTTTTCATTTAGTTTGTTGTATCTGCAAAGTACAACATTTTAGGAAAAGACTGAATAGAATGTACTTCACAGGATGGAATTGGCAACATGGAAGCTACTGAAGCAGATCAAATTCACTGCTAATGAGACCAGGATCTGTTTACAGATTTGACTGATTCAAGAACTTTCAAAGGAGAGAATGCAAAGAAACAAAACAAAACAAACCAACCACCACCATATTTATACTTCCTGTGTTTAAAAATACATGCACTATGATATGTACTGAATGTGCTTGTGAAATGTGTTTCTTACATCAATAGGTATACAGCAATCTGCCTTGAAAATCTGTGTGTCTGCCCTGTATGGAAACACAAGTATGCATATGAGCAGTCTCGAAGCATTGAAGACTACTGTATGCTCAAGTTCTGCAAGATCTTAGCTGCTTCTGATATACTTTTAAAATAGCTGGAAATACAGGCATGGCTATTTACCTCCTTCAACTACAAAGTGAACACATGGAGATCTGTAAAGACTTAAAGATCTGACTTCACAAATGAAGAGGCTTTATCCTCAGATGCTTTGGTTCCCCAACAGCTAGCAAAAAGACTTAGTTCTCACCACTAGATAATTCCATGCTCCTAAATACTGAATAGGGAGCTTCCAGAGTTATCCAAGAAGTGATACAAGACACAAGGGGGTCACTCAACTTGTTTCCTCTATAGATCTGAGTTGTGTGAATCACCTGAACATATGGAGCTCACAGCTCTGGGACTCAAAGGACTGAGGCCTCTTTTGTAGGCAGCTGTCCGAGTAGCATGTTTTGATATTTTAAGCCTACCAGAACCCACTTCCAAATGACTCCAGCAGAAACTGGAAAACTTGTTTCTCTTCACAACATGAATAGATTCAAATCCCCTTCTCATGCAGCACTTTCAGATAGGGAACAGCAACCACTGCCATTTCTATTCAAAACCCTCATGGAGGAGTTACCAGTTCTCTCTTGCACAACTAAACCCATGCAAGGAGTAATGCACCACTTCTCAGCCTGAAGGGTTTTAAACTCAGAGCTTCTACTTCCCAGAAAGGTGCCATTACTGCAAGACTCCGAGACAAAATGAATGACAAACGAATGAGACTCAGTCCCTCCTGCTGACCCTGGGCCCCTGTACACGCAAGAGTTGCACAGCCAAAACAAGCAAGAAATGCCTTCACCTATGTTTGGGAAGAGTGGCTGAAGGGTGAACTGGCCTCTCCTCCAAAAATTTTCAGGGTAAAGTACATAAAGAGCATTCAGGACAGAATTCAGATCTCTGTTCCTCCTCCACTAGAAGCTCAAGCAACTCGATCTCATCTTGTTTTCCTTTCCAATCCTGCCACTGCAAGGTGCAGTGCAGCCCAGCTCCATTAAGACACACAAGATGTGTACTTCTTTCCTCCAAGAGAGTTGACCTACATTGTACACCCTGACAGATACAGTTCAAAAGCTGATTAACCTTAACAACATCAGACTATCGGTATCCAAACACAGTTTTAGAAATCACAAGTGAATAAAGTCAGAATAAGTCTTCTGAGAGCAAAACCAAAGTTAGTTCTGTTAGATGGTGCCAAGCTGCTTCCTGTTCCTCCTTCAAAAGCATTCACAATGTTCACTGAATATTTAAATAACTATTTTTTTTTTTTTTTTAATTCTGAAGTCCTCTCATGATCTTATTTCATTCTCACACAGATTTAGCTCCTACTTCCTTCAGTGCAACTCTATCAACCCTGCTGTGGCTAATTTAGATACAAAAATGAGTGCAGCTGTGGCAGAATACTTGGACCAAACCCAGACAGATCGTGCATCAGATTAGTAGTCACCAGCGGTGCTAAGACACTGGACAAAGTTTTCCTTCCTTATACTCTTGTGCAACTCCACTAAGACCAAGAGCTAAATCTATTTTTGGGGAAGCAATAATTCATCTTCATTTAAATCAAGAAAGGGCTGGGTTAGCAACAAGGGAGGTAGCACTCACTGCAAAAAAATCAAGTTCTATCCTTTAATCAATGACAAATGCCTGTTAGTCATTCCTATGCTCAAAGTACTTAAAGAACTTTCTCCTTCTTCCTTTAAAGGCAAAAAAAAAAATCCCCAAAACTTTTGTCTGATATTATCTATTTGACAAATACAAGTATGACAGACAATAAGAAACAGTAAGATCAGTAAGCAGTAAATAACATGCCACAGCAGTCCTCTTCACAGATAAGCTGCAGTTCCAGCCTGCTGAAGATGTCAGACTACTCAACCTGGCCTTAGTAGATTCTCTTTTCATCAAGAAGGTGCAAAAAAAAAAAAAAAAAAAAAAAAAAAAAAAAAAAAAATTCTGCTGAGAAAAATGTGTGAGCAGCTTTCATTTGGATTGAGAAAATGGATTACAAAAAATTGGCCTCCATTCAGGAAACAGCCTTCACCAAAACAGCCTCTAACCACATTACTGAAGAGCACGCGCTCACAACTCTACTGACAGTCAGACACACATTTCCAAACTTTCCTGACTTAGGATTACAATTCCTTTCTTATTCTCGGGGTCATGAGGGTCTCGGTGCGGAGAAGAGGAGGCCTGGGCTTTCAATCATCAATTTTACGCTGACATAAATTGCGGACTGGTGCCAACTAAGGCACTTGCTCATCTGACTATTGCTGACTCCTTTCTGCTACAAAAAAGGCCAGGTTTAACAGATTTCCATTGAGACTGGTACCTGTTTACATGGGAACTAAGGCTTAATGAAGTAATCTGCATGCACTGCTCTCTATATTGGTGCCCCAATGGATTTCCAGCAAAACCTAAATCTTGTCAACAGTTAAACAACATTGCACAGAGACAAATTTGTACTTACTTCTGGGCTATGATACTTGGATTAACAGTCACGAGGTTTGTTTTATTGCCCACATCTTTGCTAATGCTTCCTGTGGTTGGAGGGAGGTTACACCTGCAATTGAGAAACACTTAAATGGATGTGCATCAGAAATGTTTTAGTTATGATTTGCAAATTCCTCTCTTGTGCAGTGACACTTTCGCATCAGCTCCCAGGGATCTCTAAGCACTTTACAAATATTTAATAAGGCTTACAGCACTTCTAGAGAAAATATTTAATCTACTGTGCAGATGGTTAAAATAGGGCACAGAGAGCTCATTTTCATAAATCATCTCACAAAACAGGAGCAAAGTTAAAGTCCCAAGAGGAGCCAGTCTAGGAATGTCCTATCTTAGCCGCTAGGAAATATTGCCCCTCTTGCCTCAAGAACACCTTTCAGAATCTTCTGAAACTCATCTATTATGTCTTGCAAAGGCATAATTTGCCCCATGGAAGAAACAGTGGTTTCTCTATTTTTTTCAAGCCAGCCATTTAGTAGGTTTAGCATTTTAGTATGCAGGTTTCCCTTTTTTATTACAACAGTTATCTAACTGGAAAGACTTTGGGGTTTTTTTTCCTTAAATTGAAAAGCCCAGAGGGAGATGAAAAAACTACTTATATTACAGAATCACAGAATCATTACGGGTGGAAAGGACCCTCAAGATCATCTAGTCCAACCGATAGCCCTACACTACTCTTACCCCTAAATCATCCCCTGAAGAAAACACATCTATCCTCTTCTTAAANCTCAATGTCCTTCCTAAACTGCAGTGACCAAAACTGCACACAGGACTCGAGGTGTGGCCTCACCAGTGCCATGTACAGTGGCAAAGGGGATGATTTAGGGGTAAGAGTAGTGTAGGGCTATCGGTTGGACTAGATGATCTTGAGGGTCCTTTCCAACCGTAATGATTCTGTGATTCTGTGAAGATCACCTCCCTGCTCCTACTGGTCACACTATTCCTGATGCAAGCCAGGATGCCACTGGCCTTCTTAGCCACCTGGGCACACTGCTGACTCATGTTCAGCCAGCCGTCAATCAGCACCCCCAGGTCCTTCTCTGCTGGGGAGCTCTCCAGCCACACCTTCCCGAGCCTGCAGTGCTGCTGGGGGTTGTTACGCCCAAAATGCAGGACTTTACATTTAGCCTTATTAAAACTCATCCCATTGGTCTCTGCCCATCTATCCAGCCTATCTAGGTCCCTCTGCAGAGCCTGCCTACCCTCAAGCAGAGATGTCTAATTATTTAGATTGCAAATAGAAGGAGAGGCAGATATTGGGGCAGTTAAATAACTGCATTAGTGAGCTAACCTAAGGCTAAGTAAACAATTTGTTAAGCCAAAGGTAAAGGTAAACATGTGACTTTTAATACCAGTCTTTCTTACTTCAGTTCCAAGGTTTTCTTTATTCTCTTCTCTTGATTAAAAACAAAGAAAGAAAATTTCCCTCTCCTAAAGGATGTTAACTGAACAGAAATTTCAGTTTCTCAGATAACCACATTTCACATTACTGACAAGGTATCTTTGCAAGCACAGATCATACATGTTTCCAGATAGTTTTGTCTCGGCTTAGGAAGCAGCATTCTGAAATCTGCAAAGTACGAGTATCCTTAGAGAGGCAGAGTTGTCAAGAGCCTTCCTCTTGGCTAGAAGCTGGCACTGGCAAGCTTCCAGGCCTACCACGTTTTTAGGAACGCTGGACACACTTCAGTAAGAGGAAGCAACTTTTACCTAAACACAAAGTCAGAACGATCGATTTCGGCTCCACAGCTGGAGTTTTTCAGAATGCCTCCATTACCAACCACAGCACAGGTCTTGAAGGGATAGACTGAGAGAGAAGAGGACTGCAAACAAATAAAAAGACACAGCCAACGCCTTATAAATGTTCTGATTGCTTCTTTGATCTATACTCATTTGTCCTTGCAGGTTTAATCCTGTAAATCCCAGGGAGAGCATTCACCCTTTAGCAGACAGGGTTGCCAGACCTGGACAGCTAAGAAACAAAACCAGGCACCAGCAGACTGAGAACTACTACTTCTATCACCATACTTGAAGGGAGTAACACAGGATTGTTAAAACTGGATGAGTATCTGTTAAATACCCTTACCATTAAAATTCTCTAGTAGTAAACTGAACCCTTGATAAGTTAAGGAACTCTCTTGTACTGAAGACAGTTTACCCATCTTCTTTGCACTGTAACAGAGCAGGGGCTCTCATATAGTCATCTTTCAGCTAACAGAAGGTATCTCTGTAAATGCTCATTACTTTGTCACCACACAATTACATCTGGTGTAAAATAACAAATTTAGGGGAACCTGAAGATGCTATAAATCCTGTGCCCTGGCTTAACTCTTGGTGAATGTGACAGCTCACTGAAAAGGTTACTGTTTCTGGCTCTCGGCCTCTCTATTCCTCCTCTTGCTAGAGGTGGTTGTCTTGCAGTGGGGAAGCTGAATGAGAGTTAAGTGCATCCACTAGTGCAGCCGCGGAGATCACAACCTAGCAAATAAATGTAAATTGTTGGCTATTTCAGTTAACATTAATATAGTTGGCTGTTATTCCAGGGTCTCAGAAACACCTCATACATTCCGCTCAGCCTCTCCTGCTGTGGAAATACAGACATTCAACAGAGAGGCCAACAGCTGGGCTACTTGGACTGCAGAAACTGAACCCACTTGTAAAATGGAGTCAAAACCTCTACTGCAATGAAGTTTTTAGCAGCATGCGAAACGACTAGACTCATGGTAGCTGGAACCTCATAAATCACAAATATCACAGATGTGTAAGAGGGCTCCTATGTACTATTACTTTCAAGAAATTGAGTACATTTCCATACCCCTTTTTTGTCTGGTCACCAGAGCTTGAACATCTATTCAAAGTCCTTAGCTACAAAATCGAATTCCTTTGCTCAGCCTGTGCTCCTGGCTGCAAAGGTCCCATGCCAGTGGGCAACAAAGCTGGTGAAAAGGCTGGAAGGAATGTCCTGTGAGGAGTGGATAAGGACTTTGGGCTTGTCTAGTTTGGAGAATATGAGGTTGAGGGTGACCTCGTTGCTCTCTACAGCTTCCTGAGGAGGAGAGGTAGAGAGTGAAGTGCTGATGTCTTCCCCATGGGATCCAGTGATAGGACACGTTGGAAAGTGATTCAAAGCTGTGCCAGGGGAGGTTTAGAGTGGACATTAGGAAGCATTTCGCTACCAAGAGTGCGGTCAAACACTGGAACAGGCTGCCCAGAGAGGCAGTCAATGCCCCAGGCCTGACAGTGTTTAAGAGACACTTGGACAATGCTCTTAACAACATGCTCTAATTTTTGGTCAGTCCTGAATCGGTCAGGGTTCCTGAAACACAGAGGCAGCCTGCTGGGTTGGGGTCTTGCCTGTTAATGTGACAGGAGTAGATAATAACTGTAGGTCCCTTCCAGCTGGAATAGACCATTCCATTACATTCCAAATAGCTTTCATAAGGTAAATGCCCAAGCCTGCACTGGAAACAGCATGGGAATATGAGGAATATGAAATGCTGTTCTAGACTTCAATGCCTTTGAAAATGAGAATGAGAAAAGTGATGCAAACATTCTCAGAGGATTCACTCATGAATTCAGCTGGTTGCCAAACCAGACTGTAACTTGTGTTCTGTAGCAACTCTACCTACAGTCTGATCTATGACACCCTGACCATGCCTCCAGAACTGCAGGCGAAGGCTAGAAAGAAAGGAGGCTAATAAAAAGGTCTTACAAGGTAAATGAAGAAGTGCACGCAGGGGGTGAAAGGTCTCTTCCAGAGGAATCAAACAAAGCAGCTCTATTACTAACCCAATTACAATACTACAATTACAAAAACAGGTAATGATACAATTCTTACCACAGGCAGCATCTTAAAAATGTCATCTGTAACAAGAATGGTCTTTTTACTGTCCACTTCGTAACTCATGTTACTTCCCAGTGGGGTGTTGTTTTGAGAAGCAATAAAATTGTGAACTGCATCACAGCAGGAAGCTAATTCTGACCTGCAAAAAAAACCGAAACAAAACCCACTCAAAGACTGCCAAATAAGTAGGAGTGTGGTGGTAGAAAACTAAATGAATGAAAACCAGACCTAATTAGATAAGGAGCAAACAGCTATGTGAACCCCATATAAGCATAATTTCCCTTGATTTGCTTTGCAGAGCAAGTCCATTTTCACAGCCAATGTTCAGAAACTAATCAGACCAATATCTCCTTTTCTTATCCCGTTTTTCTCTTTTGGTTTTCCTTTCCCATCCAGAAAAAGCTGTAATCAGTCTTCTCCTTGTTATTCATTGCTAGGATTATTACAGAAACACCAAGAGACTTCAGTCCCCAAAGAATTAACCATATGATTTCAATGAGTGATTGTAAGAAAGCAGAAGAGAGAAAGAACCGAGGAGATGAAAGGAATGGGAGTACTGGCTACAGTACTTAGTGAACAGCTAGATGGTTGCAAGACCATTAATTAATAATTCATTTCTGCAACTGTTCAACAGTTTTCCTGCGCTCAGTGTCACAGATGTTAGTTAAGTTACATCACAACTTGCAAACAAAGATGATGGATATCTTTGTGGTAGAGCCAGCCTAGCTGCTCCTCAAAAGACCTAGCAGAAGTCCTTAAATAGGCAAGAGGGGATTCACTCAAACTTTATGTAGGCTATCACCATCTTAGAATTCCTGTTACCTCTGAACTCACAAAAATAGTCTGTGTGTAAACATCCTACATTATGAACAGCGAAATGCAATAAAAAGCTTCATCAGACCTGAAACAGCAAAATTCATTTTGTTTCAGGGAACAACACTCTCTCTGCTGCCACTGGATCCCACGTTCAGACTGTAAGGCAGAAATACTAACAGCCAGCCGTTATCTATCAACTGGCAGGACACAGCTGCCTCATAAGGTGTGATACTAGGAGAGCTACTATCCAATCAGAGAATAAAAGTCATAGATAACAGAATGGCTTGGAATTTTGAAGAAGATAACGTAGCAGGGCAAAGGTAACTCTTGTCTGAACACTGAAGGTTAATTGTGAAGAAAATAAATTTACAGTTAAAGCCAGAGGAATAGACAATGTTTATTTTGTAGAATCATAGAATCATTTAAGTTGGAAAAGACTTAAGATCACCAAGTCCAAAGATTAACCAGCACTGCCAAGTCCACCATCAAACCATGCCCCATTTCACACTTTCTCAGTGTGTATGGTAAACCAAACCATCAGAACTAGTTAAACAAAGCTAGATGAAGCAGGCCTAAATATTACCTGTGTCAACCACAGGACGTTCAGAGAAGGAATAATGCCAGAACACGCTTGCTTGGCTTTAGTAAAACAGCTGGTTTGCATCTGATGGCTACCAGAACCTGACAAAGTAAACTGATGATAGATAACTTTCATTAATAGAGATGATGTGTTTTTGCTTTTTATTACTCATTCCACCAGAGCAAGTACTTCATTAAAAGCAGAAACAGTCTGGAGAAGAAACAGATATCTGAATTAGTAAGAAAGTAATAGTTTAAATTCATATTATGGATCCACTTAGTAAGTAAACCAGAGCCAGGCTAGTTCAGAAACTCAGTGAGAACAAGAGAACCACTGGGACAGCCCAGCTAACCCAGATCCTTCAGGGCTGCAGTACTCCCAGGGAGACAGAAGCCTGCAGAATCTGACAAAACTGTGTGAACTTCATGGTATTTCTTTTGTGCAGACCACACTTCAGTGTGATCTAGTGTGATCTGCAGACCTAGGGCCTTCAGTGCTGACTTACTGTCATTATACATTGGACTAAACTGAGGAGGGAGGAGGAGTGGCGAAGTGGATGGCAATGGACACTGCAGAAGTATCAAAATACACAACACATTGCTCTAAAGAGTAGATGCTTGACTGTCCTCTAAGGCTATAGTGAGGAGGGTGAGGAAGATCCTCTTAGTTTGCACTAAAAGCTTAACTTCAGTGTTAGGAAACACACTGAAACAGATTGCCTAGACAAGGTGCAGAATTTCAATCGCTAGAGATTTTTAATGGAAATTTCTTTCAGTAACAGTTTAAGTCCCTTTGATTCTAAGTCACCTTTTGCAAACATCTGTACGTGCTTGTAAGAAGAATATTGGTCCTGTTACAAAGCACTTGCACATTATCCACATCAACAATGCTTACACAGCCGTATCTTTTTGTGGATCTCCAGTTATGCAACACACAAAGACCATATAAGAGATAACCAAACATAAAGTAAGACTAGCTAATATTTAAAGCTGTAACTCATATAAGCCTGATCTAAGTATTTCACAGCACAGTTTGTAATACCATTTCAATAAATGACAAAGCATTCAAAGCAACAAAAGTCAGTTACTAACAACCAGTAAAAAAGTCTATGCTTACCTAACAGCTTGTTTTAATAGTTCACCTACCTTGGGTGTATGTAATCAATATGTGAGTTATTGTACTGTACACGTGAAGACAACAAAGACACTCAGGTGTGATATTGAAAAGACTGTCGTGGCAGCACAGAGAAGAACCCACAAAAAATTCCACTGTATAACTGCAAAATTTTACAGGTGTCATCGCAAACTGCCAGACTACTTTTTAACTATGACCACTGTTATAATATTAATAATGCTATAATATTTATAAAGCCATTATCTCACTGTACTGCACCAGAGCCTATAGACTACTATATGGATTTCTCCAGGCTCTTGTCCATCCAAGTCAACAGCATCGAAGTGCAATGAGGCATATTATGGCACATTCCAGTCTTTTAGAGAAGAATGATTAACTGATATTTGAAACACATGTTGAAGAGGAATGCTACACTGGCAGCCCCTGAAGTACCTATAAATGAGGGAACATCACAAATATCTAAGACAATGCAAATCAACAGAGTTGAATCTGAAATCAAGGCTGAATATGTAGAAAGCATAATAAAATTTTCTAACCAAAGACTTCTGAAAGACTCTGCCATGAAGACATAACTAAACAGTCTGATTCCCTTATAGGAATCCTCCAACCTTTAGGAAGAATATATATAGAGCAATTTAAAGATCTAAACATTTCTCCAAACTGTCAACAATCACCATCTCTCCACCCAGCCTTTCTCTTCTGAAACACAAGTACGTCTCTGAATACACACTCCTGATTTCATATAGTATCTATTAAACCTATGCAGCAAATGTACTTTGAAGTCACACTGTAATCTCAGGAGTCTGCATATTTTCTTGTATACTGGAATGGAAGATTTCAGAGAGTAGAGTGGAATTATTGATCTGCTGAGTGTTAGGAAAGTTATTGATTATGTGGTGGTGTGGGCTTATGTAAGCATAACTTGACTAGGCAGGGTATTTGTGTTTCAACTGCAGTTCATTGCAGTACACAGATGTCTTAAGCAATACCGTTATATGTGTTAAGAGTATAACACTACAAATCAACATCTTCAAGGAGAAGTGGGATTTTATAGTCTGTAGGAATGTTTAACACACCTCTCAAAAGAAATATTAGAGGGGAAAGGGTAATAGAGGTCAAGTGGAATAAAAAAAGCGAGGAGGGAAGATTACAGGAGTAGGGATGATCTTTTAACTATACTTTTCAAAGCCCAGTGTTCAGGGTTTTTTTAAAGTTGTTTTTTAAAAGCAGTAGTTTTCTTTTAAAAAAGTTTAAAATATTTTGGTGGGGTGGAGCTGTATGCCAGCTGAACTACAGCCTACCATCAGGGGGATTAAAACTGTATTTTACACCTATGAACTTCCTTCTCCTTTCATTACCAGACATAAATAATGTTGGTCAGGAAAGGTATTTTCATGGAGAGGAGGCCAGTACCCACAGCTCACACAGGGCTGGCTACTCCAGTGTGGTACCAGACCTGAAGAATCGTTGCATTGCTTTGCTGGGCTCCAATCTCAGCAAGATAGTCCAAGAATACAATGCCAAGAGGCTTCTCTGAAACACAGCATCTGTTCAGCCTTTTTCCATATCCTCCCTCCTCTCCCCTTCAAGTAATTTTCAGGACTGTTTTAGCTATTTGTTACCTTCCAGCAAAATCAGGAGTTGCAACTATTAGAAAAATCTGCAGAGTATTTGCCACAATTGGTCTACAGCCCAAATGAGAATAAATCAAGCTTAAAAATCCGTAAAGCAGAGAGAAGTGGAGGTGTAGAAAACAATTACAGCTTACATCCAATGGGGCTCTGTAATTTGTTGCACTAATGAAACATTTCTTTTAAGTGGAAAACCTTTGAAAAATACTAATATAATAATTAATATTCAGGTTACCTAGGTAACCTGATACTCTACTGGCTACAGCTAGAAGAGACTTTGCAGAGGAAGCTGCCAAGCACAGCTTTTTTCCGCAACTTTAAGAACGATGCTTCCAGGTAGCTGCGAGACTAGTTTCCCTCCCTTTCCAAGTTTCTAACAGTCCTCTCTTAAAACCAACAAATTCAAGGACTTGCTCTGTCTACAAGTTAAAGCTGATGTAAATCTGAAAGGGGAGGAAGAAGCCAGGTGAGCGTAGAAACACAGGGCTAATGTGTAGATGCCAGATGACTGCTGAGCCATTAGGAACAAGAGGAGATAAAAAAGAACAAGAGAAGCACTGCTGAAATTCAGAAGGGAAAAGTTTGAATAAAAAAATACTTAAATAGTTTTTATATGTCAGTAGCAGTAAATGCTGGAGAAAACTTTCCTTAAATCACCATTAGTAGGATGCTATTTACATGACTTCTGCTGCAGGTACACCACCTTGCTAGCTTCTGTTGTGAAGTTAGATAAAAGCTCTTTAGCAATAGTTGACAAACACTACTGTGGAGCACAATAAATATTAACTAGATTGCAAGAGCAATGAACTAACTGTTTGTACTTGCTCCTCTGAGGACAGCCTAAATCTGGCAATGTTGATAACAGCATTATAGACACTGAAATAAGTGAAGGGCCAGGAGATTTGTTCCCCAGCAGAGGCTGGACAAAAATCAACTAAAGATGACTGACTGCAGATGTGGGAGGTATGAAAGAGAACATCATGGTTTGTACTTGCCTCATGTTTCTTTCTGATTTTGAGAAATGTGGGGGTTAACATCACGTAGCTATCAAGAACCACTGACCACTGCCATAAAACAATTTAGCCAAGTACACGCAAGCTGGAATATGAGTGCACCTTTAGAGGAAGCCATTTGGAAAAGGAAAAGGGTAGCTCTCTGACAACAAATGGGACACAGTCTGCACAGCTCTACAGCGAAGATGAGCTAGGAAGGAGATGATCAACCTGGAATCCTGCACTCCTTTTTAAGAACAAAGAGTTGGCAAAAACACTGTGGTTTGTGCCACTCATGGCTGTCAGCTGTAACCCTTTTGCCAAATACAAAGACAAGTATTTCTTTCCTGCATTGAGCTTCTCATTCATATTCTTTTATTTGGCTTGGATCTGCTGTGAATGCAGCTCACAAAGAAAACCGATGTGTACTCATTGGCATATAGTGGTGTCTTCTAGGAACATAAAGAGTTATGGGCTGAGATCATATATTCCTCCACTTCACTAAAAGTACAATGGTAGCCAAGAGCAAAAGCTGCAAAGGAAAGCACAATAAAGCTTCTTGGAGAAATTCACTAACCCATGGGAAGCTGCTTTTGAACCTTATTCATTAGAGGTTACTTTATGCCCTGAAGCATAAGACATTAAATCCTTTATAAATATGCACATCTGTTCTTCAGAACTTCAGGGTAATACAGAGATGTCACACAATTGACACTGCACCCAAGAAGCATGTAAGTGTTCACTCCATTTAACAGACAGGCAAACAGGGAAGGAAGTCAAACACCTTCTCTGCAGCCTAAACAGCAGGCAGACTTCTGGTGGCACTGGCAAATGAGTAATACCACGCAGGCATCTTCAAGCTCTCTTCCTGAAGGTGGCTTGGCTCCTGTATCCCGCAATTCCTGCACCACAACCCCTCCAAGATTAATTTCCTGTTCTGCAAAATGGGTGTGTTCATCTACCTACTTAATAAGGTTTTAGAATGGGATAATATTGGCATCACACAATCATACATAACTAACACTAGCACTAGGCAAAGTTAGAAAAAGGAAGACATTTAACACCCAGGGTTATTAATTCATTTATCTCACCATATTTCTAGAAGCTTTGCTCCCATACAGCTCTATCAATGCACTGTTTCTCAGCTAGTGTCCTTGCAAAACTTGTTCCTGGCTCTTTGGCTTAAGTCAGACAAATAAGTTTGAAAGTGCTGTAAGCACGAATTGTATACAGATTTAGCAAGTAAATTTTATTCTGAATTTGGTTTTCTCTCTCTCCTTTTTTTTTTAAAGCCTCTATTGACCAACTGCTAAGACCCTTGAAAGTATCCAATATGGTCTAGGAGCAAGGACACTAGCATCTTCATATCCTACTTCCATAAAGAAGAGTTTGAGAGAATGGGAAAAAGAAAAAAAGACTTATGCAAAAGCACACATCTTTTGTTAAATAATCATCCACAATGCCCTAAACCAAAGCACCAGTCCTTGGTCACATCAACAGAACTTCTGCAGACAGGGAAACACCATTAGTCAAAGATACACAGCAAATGCAGCAATTTATGTCACACAAAAACTTTACCCACCCACCCCTATCCCAAACTGCTTCTTCCAAGGCTACCATGCTGAGCATGTCAATACTCAGTTTTCAATGCTAGTTAACTCCAAAGAGTCGAAGGAGGGTCAGTTTATTTATTTTTAATTATCATGAAAGAATCTTTAGTTCTCATCCATGTAATAATCTAATTCAAGAGTACTTTCCCTTGGAGAAAAGTTTGGCACAGTGAAGCTGCTCTCCAAAGCAACACGATGCATTTCCAAATGAGAGTGGAAGTTTTCCAGTGATCACTGTCGCTTCTGAGCATGTACTCGTGTGCCATCCCTAACAAGGACAGATGCCGTGACATGCAGCATCAAACCTAATCAGTACCTTGGGCACTTCCATAGCAGAAGCAAGAGTCCTGGGGTAAGAAACATACAGCTTCATTAAAGAGTCTTTTACTGAAGTGCCAGGTCAGATGGACAAAAATCACATTACTGGTTTTATTTAATCTTTTTCTTAAACTGTACATTTTGTGTCAGGGATATTTCAACCCATTCTACTTAACTTAGTTAATTATTCATTATAGTGGAGATAGGCAAAATTACTTCATTTCTGCAGTCTTTCATCCTACTCAGTTTGTACAGTTCAATTCAAATAAACAAGAGCCCCAGCATCAAAAGATTAACAGAAATGTATAGCTGCCAGTGCAATCTAAAAGCAATACAAAAGCCATTTTTTTCAGAAGAGAAGATCTAAATATACAGCTCGTTAGACAAATCTGGGGTAAACAGTTGTTCTAAATGAAACAAGAAAAATTACCTGAATTTTGCAGATTCTCCTGGTCTCCTTATCCAGGTGCAGTTTTGCAGTTTTGTGACTATGTGAAAATAATAATCTTCTGAATATCTAAAAAGGGAACAACATCAAACACTAGAATATATATGGATGTATATTTAGAAGCAGTCTCTAAAACATTCAAATGATGCATGTATTAATAGTAACGTGCATGTTGCATATAATAGATTGCTTTTAGAACTCAATGGCCTATTTTATTTGTCATTTGTAACAGTACTATCTTGACTTAATTAGCACGGCCTATTAAACAAACATCTCTGAACAATCATGTCCTAATGAACTTTTCAGAAACTTTCAAAAGTACACTGGTTTCAAACTGAAATATTTGACCATGGATATCTTGAAGTTATTAGAAATCATCTCAAGTGCAAAAGTCCAAAGTAATACAAAAAGCTTTCTTTTACTTTGTGTTTTAAGCTTCTAAAACATCTTAAAACATGGCTCTTGCTAGCCAAAGTAGAAACATTACACTTATGCTTTTTTTTTTATCCCCATTTACCTTATAGAGTCACCAAAGCTCAAGTCAATCTTCCAAGACCACAGACCAATATTTACAGATTTAAGTTTTCCTTCAAATTATCCCTTCAGTAAGACAATCAGTTGTTTAACAGCAGCCAGCACTTTGGTTACCTTGGTACTCATATCCAAAGAGCTTTCTGCTCCCTTTCAAGAGATTTAAAAGTTTGTCTGTATGTGAAATACTTCAGAACATGTAAGTCATGAGAATGGAGACATTTCTTCTCCTATAGGTCCAGTGTTAATACCTTAATACTTTTCCCATTTCTGCTTGGATCCTAATATAGGTGTTTGAAAAAAACAGTACTCTGACATCCAAGGAGGATTGGGAAAATGGGAAGAAGAGATGATACATAAATGCTATGGGACTTGTGTCTCCAGAAAAGACCTACATTGTATTATTTTAGTAAAAATGGCTTAGTTTTGGCCCCAAACCAAATTACCGTGAGTTTATTTAAGCTGGAACTTAGAAGTCAGTGTTTTGAACAGTTCTACAAGAGTTGGGATGGCAAGAAACCTCTCTGTTTTTAGATCGAGCATAAGAATTGATAAAAAGGAATATAAAAAAGGCTGTGGTAGCTTGCAGCAGCACAGGTCAACAACCTTGTAGCTTCCTTCTCTGTGTTCAACATGCTTTTAGCACCACAGCTTTATGGTAAGTATCTGAAAACAAACAGATTCCCCCTTTTTTTTTTTGTTTGTTTCCATCATAAAAAGTAACTGCTAAAGTTAACTTGTTTATCTACCCCTGAGTACAATCATGTCCCACTTCCACACGAAAAATACATGAAACTGAAGAATACTACATTAGAAGTGGTCTTTGGCTCAAGTTTGCAACATGTATGATTTCAGTCTCCAGACTTGGCAAACCTTTAAAGGAACCAGATGATTGTGACTAAACTGATTTTACTGAGTGCTTGCACAACGCAGGAGAGCAGGCAGAAGTGGGAGAAGGGTGTACCTAGTTTCATTGCAGCTGTAGTCGATCTGACCTGGTGCAGCATGTTCTTCCTCCTCCCCGTCCAACTCTGGATCTGTTCTCTCCCTTGTGCCATTGCTGGTACATACTTGAATTGGTTTTGACAGCTTTTGCACTTGTCAAATGCCTTCATAGGCCACTTTGATTTACTACCATGGCAACAAAATAATGCAGAAGAGAAAGAATATGCATATGCATTTTCTTCTTCAGTGTGTTAAAGCAGATCAGGAAAGATTCCATGGAACACCACAGCCAGTATAGGCAGAGAATGATGGGAGCAGAGAAACTGGGAAGAAGGCCTCCCTACTTGGGCAGCTGCCTGCTGGTACCTTTTATTAGCTGCCTTGGAACTGCAGACAGAGAAAATGGAACTACTTTCTTGCTGGTGCTGATACCTAAATTTGCTCACCATGGGGTCAGACAAGTGTCAGCATCAGTACAGGGCAGGACAAGGAGTGTGTGCGGGGGAAGGGGGGGGGGAGGACGGGACAGAAGCACAGGACTGAAATAGCCTGTACAGATATTGCATCATTCATCTAGGGGTTTGGTTTTTTCCTCTCAAAGCTAAACAATAAATAATTCCTTGATACTGGGACTTACAGAAGAATTACAAAAATTAATAGGATAACAGGGCATGAAGACTGAGTTAGGCTATCATTCTCTAGGAGAAAAAAATATACGGAAAAAGCAAATTCTAGCCTAAGACATTGATAAGATGAAGGTCAGAGTAAGAAATTAAAAGAAAAATTACTATCAGCTCAGAAAGAAATTGCACAGACTGACAAGTTATTAGCAAGTTACAGGGAAACATTCGGTAAGGAGAAAAATGATCCATAATGCTAGTTCTGAGGCCTAGTGAGAAAACCAGGAATTCACTATCAGAAACCATAAGGACCTTCTTATACATGTACCAGAAGATGCACCTAAGTTAAAAACACCAAATTACAATGCAAGAACACTGCTGCCTTTCCACTGCTGTCTATGGACAGAATCACACTTGCCCAGAGGTGTCTAATGTCAACCAGAAAAGCAAAACCACTTACAGGTCTTCACAAAGCAGACCACCACCTCTCCTCACCCTAGGCATCCAGTTTTGCTCCTCCTGTGGCGTACAAAGCCAGTACAGACAGTCAGGACTCCTCCTGGCCAGGGCTAGCACACTGCCGCAAGCAGCACATCCTAGCAGCATCTCCTGGGGGACAAGAGCTCATGGCTGTGGCAGCTCTGCAAGGTGGATCCCATATCTGATCACATCGATATAAGGTTCCCATGAAACAACCTCTACTTGAATACAGACAATATTCCCATACATTAATTTTTTTAAAGACACAAAGTGAAACTCTGGTTTGCTGCAGGTGGGTTTACAGCCCAGAAAGCTACGTTTTCCTCTCAGAAAGACTATTTTAGCATTTCCTGCTCCAAAGGAACCTTGGGGACTCACTCCAAGGGAATCTGTCCAGAAGGCCAGAGTATCACTTCATGGTTCTGCTATAATCCAGACAGTTCTCCACTGTTCTGTTTTAAAGAGCCAGAACAATCCATATACCTCCACTGGCACCCAGGAGCTTGCAGCACATTCACTGATGCTATAAAGGTTTTATTATTAAGACAAAAAAGCTCAGGTGTATTAAACTATAAAAATGTGGACAAAACAATTACAGTGCTGAGAACAGTAAATGAAACACGTTTTGTCCTCTTTCTGTCTGCCACCTGCACAACCATTATAATAGCTTGCTGTTGTTGGGATACTTCTTCTGTATGAGCCTTGCTGACAAATAACACCTGGAAGGGGTTTTTTCCCCTATAGTACTTGTCAGGTATGCAGTGACCTTCTACATTAAATACAGTGGCTAAGATGGAATTATTATGCACAGTCAAGGCACTGACAAAGTAGAAATGTCTTCTATTTTTTGGCATGTATCTAAAGGACAACAGCAAGGACAGAAGTGCTGATATAGTAAGGAGACAATAGGCAAAATGTCAGAACAAAGACAGATGCAGCCCAATTGGTTACCTGCTAAAACTAAACACCTGCTTGAAATGCAGCACTATTTGAATTAGACAGAAAACGGGGCAGCAGGAGTGAAAAAAGGAGATATTCCTACCTGGCAGCTTGTGTTCAAGAAATAAGCAAATAATTTAAAAAAAAAAAAAAAAAAAGCAGGAAATGCAAGAGAAAAGGAGGATCCCTTTCACCTCTGGACACCAATACTACCAAGTCAACTATCAGTTTTCAAAGCCTTCATGAGAGTGTGCACAGGGCTTACTCTAGAGTAAAAATGGGAAACTGCCAGCAAAACTCATCATTGCAGGCCTTTATCACCACCAGCACATATTTGCTATAACAACAGCTTCCCACTAACATAGCATTTTTTACCATCAAATCATTTGACAAGCTTTAACCTAGTATTTTTTCCCCCCTTTCTGCCAACTTAAGAGGCAAGACTGTCCAGAAAGTCCTTGAAAATCTAGAACTGCAATATAAAGCATTTATATACCATGCCTGTGGGTCACACCTGGAAAAAGCAGCAGAGCTCCTTTCAGTGAAGTGCAATAAGCTTCAATCTTCATGGCATAAAGCAATCTTCCCTTTTGTTCAAAATATGTTTCTTTTCCTACCTGCCCAACTAATCTCCTGCCTTGTTAAATGGTGCATCTCCTTTCTCTTCAGCCACAGAATAAAGGCCTCACACTTTTCTCCTACAATCTCAGCTCCAAAATGTTCTACATACGAGACCATGCCTGCATTGCCGCCGCGTGTACAACTTCATAATGCAGCACTACAAATTTATCCTTTGTAACTGGATTTGGAAGTAATACAGTGACTGGCTGTCCTTCTTTTGGTGTTAATCACTCTGCTTTTCAGTCAACTGACTACATTCTTCAACCTCTGTTTGCCAGTCCCTGTTTCAGTTCTGTCAGTGCATCACTATCAGTGGTCTATCCCCTCCCAAAAGAGCAAATACTTCAGCACTAGTGTGGCTGATGGGGTGGAATATTGGTGGGAGAAGAGGTTATAGAGGACTAAAAAGTAGAAAAATTTAAGAGTTAAGACAGAACACTGGGAATATGGTGACTTAAAAACAGGTGAAAGATCTTAAAACACTATGAGAAAAGTGAGGGGGGAGCAGAAAAAGACAGGACGAGTTTTAAAATCCTGATTCAATGTTGTTTCTGTGTTAAGGAAAAATTTGACTTCTCCAGCCCTTTGAATGGGGAAAGGCACATAATTATATTTAGCAGAGCTTTTGTTTCTCATTCCATTTCTCTTTCTCTTCATAAATCGAGGAAAGAAAAAAAGAGCTTCCAGTTTTAAAGATGCTATGGCACATAACTAGTTTTAAGCTGGAACTCAGTCGTAATAGGAAGCCTTTCTTATACACAGTGCTTTATTTATTGATGCATCCACACAGGTAAAATGTTACATGTCAAAAAGCAACGGGCTGCTTCTCCCATTTTCACTTTAGAAAGTGGCAAGGAATTAGAGCAGGGCTGATAGCAAAGACTGTGGGGTTTTTTTCCTTGTCAGAAAAAGGTAGAACAGCAAGCTGAAACCCCAAATTAATTAGAGCTGGTTTTTCAGTGTATCTAAATTTTAATTATTCGTTTCCTGTGGACTAGTTATTATATTAAGTGCAATTATACTAGTGTATTTCCATACTTACACTTTATATGAAAAGAATCCATTAACTGAGGATCCTCACAGCAGAAGCGTTCACCAACCAGGAAAAAGACATTTAAGGATGAAATCATACCTCACCAATTCTGTTCAACCTCTCTGGTAATACCTTGGAATAAAACATTTCTAACTGGCAACAAAAAAAATCTTGATGACTTATATGATAAAAAAAAAAAGAAAAAAGAAAAACACAACTTCATGTGAAAGAAAAATGCAGCCAAACCTTGGTTGAACAATTTCAGTTTCTTGCCGTATATCTCCACATTAACATTACCAAGAACTACATCAATGAGCACAACCTCTTACCCTGCTATTTAAAAAAAAACAAACAAACACTTACCTTTTCTTCTTGATGGATGATGACAAAATGTTGTCTTGAATTGCCTTACAATTTGAAGCCTGTTCAAACTGGTAAATTCCATTTTTATTTACAGTTGTTCTGTTAAAAGGCAAGAGGAGAGAAAAAGCAACAACCTTTAAGATAGAAGGTATTCTGAGAATGCTCTCACATTTACTTTGCTATGATGATATGGTTAATAACCTTGGATTTAGCTGAAAACATTATCAAAGAAGTCTTATTGACTTCTCTTGTACAGCTCTTGTACAAAAGGGGCGTTTGCTGCTAGTGACTAAAATATTTGGTTCTTTAACCCTACTTCATAGTCTGAATTATATTTTATGCTTTACACTGTGGTTGGAAAAAGCAACTAAAGAGGAAGGAAATGGGAAGCCTCTTCAACATTATGTTTCGAAGAGCATTAAAATGTTCACCAGTAAAATATCCAGCAGATGTGGTTTCCTAACACTGATGAAATGCAATATTCAGAGCCAACACAACATGTACAGGAAACACCACAAGTGAAGTGGATCTTTCTACTTGGTCTTTAACTTATTGACTTTTAAGCTTAATACTTCCTCCTTTGTTTATTCTTTATTTACATAGTGAGAATAATTAGGAAAAGGAACCATGACAAGTGCCAGATAATAATCTTTAATTCCTATTGTCTTATTTTCACCCAAATCCTGTGTGGTCCTCTTCCTCCAGCAGTCTCAGTAGAAGACTGAGCTGTAAATTAGTAAATGACTGAGATGCCAAGGTCTTATTCTTTTCATCTCAGTTCACTCTGTATCTAGATTCAGCCTCTTATAATGGCCATCCTCTGCCATCAATCTTCTGCTGTGCATATTGTCATTCTTCATGAAGGTTTCTCCCTCCAGCATTTTTATTTTCCTTGCTCCTCACCACTTTCCCCTCTCATCTCACCCCTCTCCTTCTGGGTTCTTCCCACTGACTAACTACTTACAGAGCACTTGGATACTGCAACCTATCCTACTTGGGACAGATGCTATTTCCAGTCTTAGAACCACACAGTGGCTGAGGTTGGAAGGCACCACTGAAGGTCATCTGGTCTGATCTCCTGCTCAAGCAGGACCACCTCGAGCCAGTTGTCCGGGACTGTGTTCGGACAGCCTCCAAGAATCTCCAAGGATGGAGACTCCACAACCTCCCTGAACAATGTGTGCCCATGCTCAATCACCCCCTCAATGAAACAGCGTTTTCTGATGTGCAGAGAGAACCTCCTGTGTTTCAGCTCGTGCCCACTGCCTCTGGTCCTGCCACTGGGCATCACTAAGGGCCTGGCTCCATCCTCTGTGCACCCTCCCTTCAGGTATTGATACAGTCCCCTTGAGCCTTCTCAAACAACTAAAATCTTAATTCATACGAGAGGAACACAGAAGAAAACAGGACAATGCTTGTTTATTCTGCTACTGAACTCACTGGCACATTCATAGGTGCGATGGGAGGAAAAGGACAAGGACAGCATCCAACTTTAGATTAGAGTAAGAAATAGAGAAACTAAACGGATAAACATAAAATGGATGAAAAAAGGATGAAGGGGGGGAAGGAAAGCTGACAGAAAAAGGAAACAAAGGAAACAGTGCTGTGGATTATACCATAACACAGAGATATGCCCAGGACTGAAAGGTCAAGCCTCCAGAATTCCCACCAAATCAACTAGAAACAACTGAAAGAATGTGGGGTGAGATTTTCAAAAAAGCTCAGAACTGCACTGTCTGGAAGCACTGACAGCAACAAGAATTTCACCCCTAATTTCAGGGAGAGTTAAGTCCACAGTGAACATTAGGAAAACCTCCACTCACTGGCTTAATTCACTCAATTCTACGGCTTCCTGCCCTTGTCTGCCTGAAGCAGCACAGGACCTCTGAACCCTGCTCCAGCTGAGCATCTCCAGATAAAAAGTGCAACTTCTGCATGCAAAACTGCACATTTCTGGCTTTCTACCAAACCAGCACTGACCAACACTACTCAGACTGAATACCTTCCTTCTGCCTCAATCCCTCCCTTGAAGAGACTAATCTATATTTGAATCTTATAGTCTACTAGTTGAATACTATTGAAAACTTGCAACCCATACTTGCCCAGGAAAGGTGCTCTTAAGTGCTACCTTGAGATACTATTTCAAATATAAGAATATGTAAGAATATAGTGACTTTCTAAGGTTCACAACACCTTGATTAATAAGGCAATACACAATTTAAATGCTTGGTGAAATGGACTATAAAAAAGGCTTTACCAAGCCAGAGAAGCAAGAATTTCCTTTGTAACGTTAATCACAGTACCTGTCAAAGAGACTGAACCAACTGTCCTTGTTCAAGTTTTACTTACCTAGGAAGTTAAGTAAAACTAGAGGTTTTACTTATCTAAGGAATGCTAAATCAGGTCTTTAAGACAGTCTCCATTTTGAAGCTATCTGGAAGACCTTTCGGTGCATTCAGCAGAGTCATACATAGAACCTGATACTACTTCTTTATAAAATCTATAAATAGTATACAGTAACCTGAGAAGCAGCATTCAGAATCTCATGCTGGGTAAAGTGAAAAGAGCTAGGTGCTTACACTAAAACGATGTTACAGCAGCACACAATAGACAGAATGACAGAGCAGTTTCACTTGGACAAAGTAAACAGAAAGAGGCTGGGAAACCTTTTACCACTGTCAGAACATAAATATGTCCTGGTAGCAGCTTTCAACTGAACACCTATTCATTTAGACAGAACTAATACATGAGGCATATGTTAGAAATGCTCTCCTAAAATATGCCTGCATGTGTCACTTGGAATGAAGGGAAAAAAATACTAAGAGCAGTAAAATTAGTGAAGTGGCCACCAGTGCTGACTAACCTGAAGTACAGCAAGTTCTTTGTACAATATACTAAGCTACTATTCATAATTGTGGTAATAGCCTGTCTCATCTTCTCCTTCTGCCTGCCAGAATGCAATCTTCCAACAGGAGACAGAATGTACAGGTCTCTGTAGCATAGTTAATTAAGTACAGTTGTTTATTCTCAAGGCCTGCATAAAGATCTGCTGCTGAGAGAGGAACTGGAGAAACGACCACTATCGAACACTGTATTAATATCAAGTTGTTTACTCATAGCTTCTCAGTCATTTCTTCCCACTGTTCAATTACCCCAACAGACTCTACACTGTGCTTGCCTTGGACCTGCAAAGAGAGAGAGTAAGTTGGGGAAAGAGTAAATGAAAGACTTAAAATTGACAAGACAAACAGTACAGTAGCAGAGTTGTGGTGGTCAGGTCTTCAGGGTACTGCTGCCTTTTTATTACTTGTATATAAAGTATACATAAAATAGTGCTTGAGAAAACTTCCCTTGTAGGAGCTGGCATTCTTTATCTCCTGTGTACTCCTGGGCAGTACAAAAGGAGCTAGAATTTCTGCCCAAGTTCAACACAGCACACCCTGGGCCTCATAGCAAAGAAAAGACTACCTAGCTCCTCTTACTTTTGTCACCTCCCCCTAATAAGCACTAGCCCTACTGAGCCCTCCATTTTCCTGTTAATGCTGTCGCTACACAAATAATATGCCAGCACAAACATAGCTGGGGAGGAAGGGAGGAAGCACCAAGTGTCTAAAGGTATGACAGGTGCAAGACTTTCTGTTGGCTGTACTGTTGGCTTAAGCAAGTTCAAGCTGTACTGGCAGTTACAGCTTAAAAACTAAAAGTATGGTACAAGGCATCAACATGAGGATTTGCCAGAGAACCAGAGTATTGCAGTGTAAATTGTATTGGTTCCATGAATAAATGTTGCAGACTAATAGAGAAATCTTACTAACAACAGTGCTTTTTTTTTTTTTTTAAATATACTAAGAAACCCTATTAAGTGGCACAGGAGGCTGTGAAATAAAATCCAAACAAGACCCAGAAGTCACACTGTAGAGGCAATCACCTCATTCAAGTTATCCAAGACTTAAAAAGAAAGTGGTAATAAATGTCCTGTAAGACACAAACCACACCTTCAAGGTTATTTTCCAAGACATACACCTTCAGATAACTTTAGGCATCTGGTCACCATCTAATTAAATACTGCTGTGCATAACAGCTGCCTAAATACCTATGACAGTCCAAAGCAATCCCCTGCTTTTCATCTTTTAGTTTCATCCTTTTAAAAGGATTACTCAAAGCAAAAGAACAGATTAGCTTCCAATATTGTGAGGCAACAGAATAATAGGGCCTTAGAGATCCTTCAGGAGATGTCTGGTTACAAATACACCTCCAACAGCAATGATATGAAGGAAGATTAGCTTGAGATTCTGAAGATTGTCTAGATTACTTAGACTTCAAGAAGGATACCACCCAAATTTGTTTTCTTTCTCCTTTCCTAAATTCTCCCACCAAAAATTGTTGAGAAAATCTTAGCTTTCCAGAAAAATGTGCCAAGACGAAGAGATCAGAGCCTAACCTAACGTCTACACACCTCATCCTGCTCTTATGCAGGAAAAGACACTGTCAGCAACATAGCAATGCAATTCAAACTTGAGGAGAACTAGGCTTTGGCAAGTCTGCACTAACAGATTGTTCCTAGTTTTACAACACTAATTGTAATTATGTTAACTTCAACATACTGACATAGCCTCATCTGATTAAAAAGTTCACCAACCCTGTACAACCTATTTTGAGGAGGGACTCTTCTGTCTGCTTGCTATATTCATGGATACTGTAGCAAAACCTCACTGCAAACTGCAATCTAATTCCTATTGACCAGACTATCCATATCCATCACTGAGAGACTGGTTTGAATCTCCTGAACAGGTCCAGATGCTCTCTGGATCAAATCTCTCCAGCATGGCCCTCAGCCAGGCCCAGTCCAACTGCTGCCTGGATCAAACCCCTCCAGCATGGCTCCCTGCCCAGTCCAGCTGCTCTCTGGATTAAGTAACAGCTCCTGGTCAGTCCAGCAGCTCTCTCTCCTTCCTCATATGCCAAACATGCACCACAAACTCCTGTCAAGCCAGCTTACTGAGCACAGTCAGTCAGGTGAGAAAGAACATCCTCATTGGATTCAGCCCACAAGCCATCCTTCCAAAGATACTGTAGTTACAGGAGCTGGAGTGAAATGAAACTTTTTGATGAATAATTTACCTGTCACTTCTGCAGTCACTTAATCATGAAGAAATACAATTTCAGGTTGATCAAAACTAGCTTGAAATTGGTGCCAAACTCCTCCAAGTAGATTAAGGGAAAACACGTATTTAACCTCTCATGCTCACTTGCCTTATTACAGAGATTAAAAACTGACCCACGCAAGCCATGGGTTTTCAGCTCTCTCCAGTCATTGTGTTGCTCCCACCTTTTTTGCTCCAGTTGTGAGTGTAATAAGAGCAGATGGGAAGTGGCTGGACTCTGAAGTGCTCTCTGACAGCATTTCTAGTCCGTTTGACTCTGTGGTTTATCACACAGAGCTGAGAGGAAGCAGACTGCAGCTCAGAAACTAGCAGGGGAAAGGGGGAGTACAAGAAGCCAGGGCAGAGGGGAACCACAGACATAACACAAAACAGAGTGACAGCTACAAAACCAAAAGCAGAACAGAGTACACACTGCAAAAACAATAAATCTTACATAAGGAGTGGAAATAAAGGGGGAAAAGGCAGAAGGGCAACAAAATTAACATAGTAAAGAGAAACAGGCTAGAAGCACATAACAGCAGTTAGAATTCTGCAAGTGCTCCTGTTCCTTTTGTTTCACTCAAATTTTGAGAGATGTTATAAACTTATGACTTGTCAAAGTTCTAAATTTTGAGGCAGGGAGCACAAGGCTCTCTCATCAGAAATGCCTAAGAAATCTCCTGTAAGCTACACTACAACAGTTACTATGAGTAACATCACTTGTGATCACTTTGGGAAAGCATGTCATTTCAACCTCAAACTCAGCTAGATTGTGTGAAATGGTGGTTTCAGTAAAGTTAACTGCATTGTCACCACTGACTTGAATATATAACCAGGACACCACAGCTCCCACTGAAGATTAAATTGCCACATTCTTTCTATTTTTTAATCATGTTTTTTTGACTATAACATAAATTAACATATAACAATCATTAGAACTGCAAAGTTAATGAGGCCATAAAACATAAATGAGAAAAACAAAAATATTTGCGAGCTATTTCTTACATTGTAGCATCTCATGTGGATTACACTACTCTCTTCTGCACTATTAATTTTCCTACAGTGTTTGAAGACTCAAGAGCATGAAAACACAGTTGTTAACATTGAAGCCTGCATGTAAAACACAACTTGTTTCACAGCTAATCTTACCAACTATTTTTCATATTAAATTTCACAGTACAAACCAAGAGGCTGTAAAACAAAGATCTACACTGATCTAAAACATCAAGACAAAAGATCAAGCAAAAGGGCTCCCCGCAAAGTAAGATGCTTACAAAACGTGATAAAGGCTTCATATGTCTTGCCTTCATCTTACAGACTTTAAAGTCGAAACCTGTATTTTTAATAACACACATGACAAAAATGGTAAAGTATTACCCAGCTCCATCTCCACCTTCCTGAAAAGAAGAGTAAAAGACACTTGGAAGATGCCATTCACCAAACACTTTTTGCATCGTACATTAACAAACCTGCTATACGCAACATTTTATTGGGCTCAGAACTCAGGGCAAGAGCGGCAGCCGCCGCTCAGCCAGTCTCTGAGCAAATAACGTATTACAGTTAAAGTGAATTTTCCTTTTCTCTGCCTAGTTAAGTCTCTAACGCTCCCTCTAACGAAGCTGCCAAAACAAAAGGAAGGATGAACGGGATCGGGGACAGATTTCTGCTCCCGCAGAACCCTCTACACGGACCCGCAGTACCAGTCAGTGGGGGCGGGCAGCCCGTACCTGTTCTCTGTCTGAGGAAGGGGTGTCAGGGGCGACCCGAGGGCTCGCTCCACTTTCGGGGTGACAGCAGCTCCTCCTGCATCCTCCTCCCAATCCCTAGTGAGCAAGACGGGAAAACAAAGTTGTCACAGCTGGTGGTTAAACATCACCAGGTGCAAGCAGCGCCCACCTCCTTCCCACGAACGCTCATCCGCCGCCAACACCCGGCTGGGCTCCGCCGCGCCCCTCTGCCGGCTGAGGGCGGCTGCCCCCGTCCCGCTCCTTTCTCCCCAGCGCCTTGCCTCCAGGACTCCCGACCCACAGTCCCACCGCCGCGGGAGGCCCTCCGGCCGCTCTACCTGGCGCGGAGAGGCTGCTGGCCGCCACGGCGCAGGAGGCAGCCGCCGAGCAGCAGGCTGCCCAGCGCCGCGGCCAAGGCGATGACAGCCCTCATGGTGCGCTCAGAAACAACACTCGCCACCGCTACAGTCACCCCATAGTATTTAAAGGCGGCTGCGGGGAGGGGGAGGCGGCCATGGCAGCCACAGGGACTCTCCGCCCCGCCTCTCGCCCGCAGCCCTGCGCCGCCGCCATCAGAACTCCCCCGCACCCCCTCCCTCCCGCTTCCCGCCGTGGCCGTTACTCTTGCCCTGCCCGCCGAGGGGCGACAGGTGGGGCTTCCCGCCCAACAGCGGCTTGAGGCGAGCGACGCGCTCGGGGGAGGGGGCTGCTCGCTGAGCTCACGCCGCAGTTTTCCCGCTCGCCCCCGCGGCGGCTCGGTGAGCTGCCTCGGCCTGAAGGCCAGGGCTTGGTTCTCTGCCGTGTGGGGCAGTTAAAATACTGTCGACACTTCAACTAGGGGTGGGCTGAGGTGCGATCAGGGTTACCTGGCAAGGAGCCGCGGGGGAGGCCCAGCCCAGCCGCGAGGCTGCTGCAGTGAGGTCCCTGCTGCTGTAGTAGCTCTTCATCTTACTTAGAAATAGCATTTGATGTGTTGCTTGTTCTGTTTGATTGCTTTTTATAAAATGTACTTGCAGTATGTTTGGTGAAGAAATGTTTTTGTAGAGTCATAGAATCACTAAAGTTGGAAAAGACCTCTTAAGATCACCAAGTCCAACAATCCACCCATCACCACCGTGCCACTAAACCATCTCACCAAGTGCCACATCTACAGTTTTATAACCTCTCCAGGTATGGTGATTCCTTGGGCAGCCTGTTCCAGAGCTTGACAACCTTTCTGTGAAGATAATTTTTTCCTAATATCCAACCTGAACCTCCCCTGGCATAACTCAAGGCCATTTCCTCTTGGCCTGTCACTAGTCACCTGGGAGAAGAGAGTGACACCCACCTCACTCCAACCTCCTTCTCAGGCAGAGAGGAGAGCAAGAAGGTCATCCATGAGCATCCCTCCAGACTAAACAACCCCTGTTCCTTCAGCTGCTGCTCATAAGATTTGTGCTCTAGACCCTTCACCACGTTCATTGCCCTTCTCTGGACGCACTCTAGCACCTCAATGTCCTTGGAGTGAGGAGCCTAGAAGCGAACACGGTATTCGAAGCGTGGCCTCCCCAGTGCCCAGTACAGGGGGACAATGCAGTAAGTTTGCATATTTCTTACCTAATTTTGCACTTAGTGTTGTTTGTGCAAGGCCGGTCATTGCTGTGAGAAACCTAGTAAGGCGAGAAGGTGCCATTAAATAGGCACACTTTAGTAAGAGAGTGGGCAGTAGAGATGCTATACCTATACCTGCTATACAGCAGCCTTTTGCAGTCCTGAGTCGCCTGACACCTTGTTTTTTGTGCGTCTTTCCCTATCCTTCCCATTTTCTGTATCTGCAAGCATTCCCTTAAGCTTCAGAGCTGCTTTTATGTTCTCAAATAATGGCTATAAAGCCTCAAAATAAGAGCTCTGCTGCAGCTATATAAATGAATTAACAATGGACTTGATATTGTAACTGGTAGGTGGTTAGATAAGACAATAAGCAGCAGCATGCCTACAGGCCATCAGGAACCGCAAAGCACCATCTGTGTTGGGGTATGTCAGGAAAGACCTCATCATTTTTTAGGGCATTTGCTAGCTCACTGGCAAGCAGAGCTGTGAGTGCTGGTGGCAGGGAGCTAGAAGCAGTTGTGGACTGGTGTTGCTGAAGGGTACCTGGTACTGGACTGACACAATTCGCAGTGAGCACAGTTCAGTCATCCTCTTGGCTTTGAATTACTTAGTTGTAACAGAGAAACAAAGCCAGTGGTAAGACTTCTGAAGTCCTGAAAAAGTTTGCTGTTTTGAGGTCGTGATGAACCATAAATCTCTTGAACATGAAGGTGTTTAATCACCATTTCAAAAAAAAAATTAGTTCAGCTTCAGGCCTATCCTATAAATACAAATGACACTGTCACATGTAGGGGCCAAGAGTCAAGCTTTTTAAGGTGTATGTTCACTGCTTAGCAGATACTAGAAATTTCAATACCATTGTTACCTCTGTAAAACTTGAAAGCTTCTGCTTATGTTTGTGGATAATAATGAAGTATTTCATAATAGCCATTAAATACTCTATGTTAAACAAAAAAATCTTTCATTTTAGAAAGTCTAGTGGCTTTCTATTTCAGCTCTGAATAAAAGAAGACTAAGAATTGCAGTCCAAAAGATGATTTGTTTTTTCCCCTCATTGTTACTTCCCTCTGCACTACAGCTTTCCCATGAGTCCTGACGTATCACTGTCAGCTAATCCATGGGAATTTTAGTGATGTCAGTGAGGACATCATATTTCAAATCAGAGGTCTGCTGCCAACACCAGTCTATAATAGCAGCAAAGATTTTTTTTTCCCAGATCAGAAGTTTAATCTTTGTGTCCTATTAAAGTTCTTGCAAAGAAAATGGGAACATTATAAACCACATCCGTTTAAAATATTAGACTTGGCACTTGGTGCTTGTTGTTTACCAACAACTTTACAAACACTTATTGATTGATTGTCACAATATCTCTGTGTTACAAGCCTTAATTTCCTGGCAGAAGCAGCTTAGCAGAGAGGTTAAGAGACCTGACTAAGGGTTGAGATGAGAATCAATGGTAAATCGGGATTCAAACTCAGGAATGCTGGATTCAAAGATCAAGTTTCTCTCGCATCATGTTGCTGTGTCAGATAACATAATTTAGGGGGGCAAAATTATAAAGGCACAGGTGCCAAAGGTGCCATACAGGAAAAGACCAAGGGCCAAACATTGTACACCGAGACCATGTCCCATCCTTTCCTCCTGACAGCTGGAAGCTGCTGCAGCTTGGCAGCATCCCCCAGCTTCTGATTCCCATTAGCTTCCAAAGTCAGTGGGAACTGATAATTGCTGGCTTGCACAGAAGGAAGAGATCACTAATCAGCCCGGTGGTGTCATGATGACTTTGCTGCTGAGTTCCTACAATCCTACTTAGCTGCTAATCTGGAAAAATAAAATGTAGCCTTGGGTATCATTTGCAAAGATCTGCTGCCACCCAGGATATCCAAAGGAGTCTTGGTGGTGGTGCCTGTAGGGCTGCTGGTCACATGGAGCTAGCTTAGCCATCTTATTTCCAGCAGCTAAACCATAATAAGAAGCAATTAATGTTCATTAAATGCTCTCCTAATGCCGCCTTGTCATCTGAGCAATGACTGTCATAGAGATCTTAGTTATTGCAAATAGGAGGGGACATGACTGGTACAATTAAGTAGAAAAGTACTAAAGATACTCAGTGAAACTGGAGTCTTCACTGTGGCAAGTCACAAGAGTCCTGAGAGAGAGGTGGTGGTGGGAGACTACTGTCTGGGCATTTTTAGCATAGCCATCAATATGAGTGCTTTCAGAAAAAAAAAAACCAACAAAAATGAAGCACAATGTGTTTCAAACTGGGAGAAAGTCCTTGATTCAGTATGTTTCACAACTTCCTAATTTCTTTCCACTCACAGTTTTGGGCAACATGGTTTAAAAGATGATAAACAGCAAGAACTGAGGTGCTGTCTGCCACATCACACGACATCAAATTGTCCAGATCATTTCACATGAGAAGAACCACAAAAAACAGTGCATTCCTATACCCCATTTAAAACCAACTGACCAAACCAACCAACCCTAAAAACCCACCCAAAACTCCCCCCAAAAAACTCCCAAACCCAAAAAAGTCAAATCCAAACCAAATAATCACCTTGTGTAGCTGTTGCTGCTATGTTTTTCAGTCTTGCCTTAATATTTTTCACTGGGTTTTTTTCCAGGACAGGACTTTTTGGCCTATAACTTACAAATTAGGCTTTATTTAAATAACAATATAATAACAAAATTCAGCCAGCAAACAGCCTATTGAAATTCACATAAAATTCACTGAAGTATTATGTGTTTAAAAGCAGTTATGTGTACCCCAGTTCTGAAATGTTTATTGATTTTGCTAGTGATGACTCATCCTGTAAGGCACCACTCACTCTCCAGAGGTTAAGGTGGAAAAAGTCAGGGCACATGGAGAAGTCTTCAAGATCCTGAGCATCTCGTACAATGTCACACTTACAGTAGGACTTGTCTCTTTTGCACAAAATTACTGTTTTTTTTCACTGTTGTAAACTGGGTGTGATTTTTATTTGTCAGAGTAATGTATTGTGTGTGCTTCACCAGATTCCTCTATTTAGTTTAAGGGAGTAACTTGCTGCTTCTTTTTAGCAGTTGCAATCCTGCCTCGTGGCAGATAAACATTAATTGCCAGAAAGGCAGCTTGTAGCATAAGCAAACTTGAGGCCAGTAAGTACTGACAGTCGGTGCTGTACTGCCAGCCACTGCGCAAGGCTTCCCCAGAGAAAGGCACTGGAATGCCCATGACGGTTAGTGCAGCCCAGTGTGTAGCTCTTCCTAAGAAGCTGATGTGGGGAAGAGGATCTGAATTCTAATTAGATACAAAGGAAGATTTTAATGCAGAAACCTCAAAAACTTGTAAGTTGTTAACCTGAAGGGAAATTTATTTCTTTTTTCATTCTCTCTTTCTCCTAAGTGCTCTCAGCACGACTTCTCACAATGACACCACAGGAAAGGCCATACTGGGTCAGACTAGAACAGTGTGTTCTTCAGGCAGTGCCCAGTAGCAGACTCGTAAGGAAGAACTGTGCAGTGATCCGTCCCTAGAAGCCTTTCTCAGCTTCCAGCAATCAACGGCTCAGGGAATTTCTGAACCAGAGCTATCTGTGTGTGTAGTTGCTTTTCATGGATTTCTCTTCCATAATTGTGCCTAATTGCTTTTTGAGACCATGTAAGCTTTTGGCATCAACAGCAGCTTGTGTCAGTGGTTTCCATCCAAGCTGAAATCCTTCCCATTACAGTTAGCCCAGGAACAGTTTGCTCGGAACAGTCCCTGTTGTTATTTGGAAACTCTGATCTCCTGTGCTAAAGGACACGAAGCAGTAAGTGTGCTTTTGCAAAGAATTTTGCTGCACATTGCACAAATCAGTGCTGCTGTTAATACAAATTCACAGCATCCATTGCTAGAATTCAGAGTGAGTTATTACAGAGCATACTGTGAATGCAAATTAAAAATAATGCACAAAACTCAACCAAATCCTAATGGACCGATGGCGCAATGTCAAATGCATCAGGAGCAAAGACTTCTAATGCTATTATTAAAACTCCGAGCAAACAAACACAGCAAGCAAATCAGCACTGACAAAAACTGCTGGAGCAACATTCGCTTGCCATTGATCAGCATGCAGGCTGAGGGTACAGCTCCCCATGGTAATCAAAATGCATGCGTGGCTCAAGGGGGAATATGCCTCTAGGGATGTCACATGATGGAAGGGTTCTCCTCAGGCACTGTAGTCGATGGTTGAGGCACTTATGTCAAGCTAAACATTTCTTTCCATCAGTGAGTGTGGCATAGTGTGTCCAGCTGCTCGTCTGTAGAAAAATCTGATTTGGGATCACATGGTCATTGAAGTGTGTGCATAAAATTCTCAGCAGTAGATATGAGAGGCCAAAGTGGACTGCAGAGTCATCCTCAATGATACACGTGATGAGCTGCAGTGGTCAGTAAGTATTGTTTATGCCTATGTGAAATCAGAGCCACAGGTTAGGAGACTAAGTAAATGCGTGATGTAAGCAAATAGCACGGGTTACTCGGAAGAGGGGGAAAAAAGAGGGATAGTTGTATGAGGGCCTAATCTTGGGATGGGAAGATTACCTACTGAGTTTCATCTGGGATGGTGGCCTGATAGCCCAGCTCCAAACTGGCTTCTTGGGATCAGAGTGCACTGAAAAAAGCTAGAGACTTTTTTTTTAATCACATTTCTGTTGTTGAAATTCACATCAAGTATAGCAAATAAAAAAATAAGATAGACTTCTTCATGGGTACCAAAGAAAATAACTGAACTGATACAGAGCACCATAAACTTTTGGATTTGAGGGATCTGAAGGAAGGAAAACAGGGCCTCTGACTTTAATGGAGAAAAAGTCATTAGCCTCATTAAATACAGACACAGCATGGAGCACATGGGTATGTCTGTTAAACTGGGGCTAGACTCATGCTTCTGGTGGATAACCTGCCAGAGTCCTCTGACAGCTCAGTGTGGCTCCTTAATGAACATTAGTGTTCACATGGGGCAGGGAACAGTGTTTACACAGTCCATGTCCTGAAGGAGAAAAGCAAGATAGCCACTGAACCTTCAGCATGCCCTGGGAAGAGAAATGATGTAGGAAAATAAGCCATAGCATCAGGGTAGCCTTCCTGCATCAGCGTCCTCAGTGAAACTGAGGGAAAAAGCCTGCTAGACTATTCTTTATTTCTGTTTGTCTAGTAAAGCCTGGAGCCATTTATAAACTGGAACTGAAAACCTTCCCTTCCAAAGAGAAATAAGTCCAGGTTACTTCAAGAGCCAGCAAGACATACAGGCACTTGGGAAGGCTTATTGTAAGTTGGGGTTAGGTACTAGAGTCCACCCCACAGTGAGGTCCTTTGGTATAGACATATCATCTCCTCCATGATTCAGGCACTATTTAAAAATAACAATCCTTTCAAATGTTATCTTCTCCATGTCAGTGAATATGCTGCTCCCCCATGCCTCAGTGACAGGCTTTGCAGGTCATATTGCACTCCTGGCTCACTTTCATTAGGCTCTGCAAATATATAGCCATTCTCACAGAACCTGTGTGCTGGGCAGCCCAGAATCTCTCTTACGGGCCTCAGATAGCCACTTTTGTATTTGTCTGCCTCTCAGTTACTATACTTCCAGAGAAAGCACATTTTGGTTTGTTATTATCCAGTGCTTTCAACAGGCTGGCAGGAAAGAATTAAGGTCTAGCAGAGAGGAAAACCAAATGTAGCCTAGGAAAAGTGAGTACTATCTGAACAGAAGGGATCAATAAATACTTTTATATTTAGCATTATTTTCAGAACAGGCAATCAGTTCCTAGCTCCCAAGTGAGACTTCTGCAGCACATAATCATTTTCTTCTGACAGATTGATCAGCCTTATTTTTAACCTTGAGTTCTGTAACACCCATGGTACCCACTGAGAGACCTACTGTGTGAGGAGCTGTTAGTAAATGTGCCGAAGTTAACAAGTCCAGCTATACAGACTAAGCTTATAAATGTATGGTTTACACACAGCATTTCTGGGTCATCTTTATTCAACCGTCTTGGCATCATCACCAGATCTGAAGGAATCTAAATATGTGTCAGTGTTTGGGAGCAGGACCCACAGAGGAGAGCAGGAGGGAGTGTGGGAGGACAGAGGCCCCGGGGGCCAAGGGGTGCATGGGAAGCCTTCCGGGGATCAGCCTGGGGACATCTTACTGGCACGCAAGGGTGCATGGGGCCCTAAGGGCAGGGGAGGGGAAGATGAAGGCATTTTTCACCAGAAAGGAGTGCTGATGCTTAAAGTACCGTTATCATATGCTGGGGAGATGTGCATTTTAAACACCACCATTTAAAATCTTTTGCCTTTCATGTTGTGTTTGCATATTTCATGAGTATGCATTTGACCAAATAGCTGAGCATGTGTAAAAGGCAATGCTAAAGAAAGGAATTATCACTTGAAACCTGCAGCTGGAGAAAATTTATTGAGGCTTTCCAGATGTACTCAGGCTCAGCTTGGGTATGTGTAAGAGCAAACTGAGAATTTAACAACTAAGCAATATGTGATTTTATTGGGAACTGTTGGACGTGGTCATGAAAACCTTACTGAACCCTGCTGACAGCTGACCAGAGGGTAATACAGACAGCAGCACCTCTAGATCCTCCTTGGGGAGAGATGCTGTGTCTGCCTCTGCGCCACTTTTCTTTTCTTCTTGTGTGAAGCACCATACCCTCTTCAGTAGTGTGTATGGTAGAATAGTTTGGGGAGGGCAAGGTGAAGAAAAAAACCCCAATCTTGATCTTTTCACCAGGGACGAGATTGAGACTACAAATTCAGTCCATATTGGAAGAGTTGGAACTTGCTCCCTTTCTCAACCTTGGTGAAGCAAATTATCAGCACTGAATTGCACGTATTCACTTCTGTGGCATGTTAGCATCTAGCTAAGGATGAGTAATGTGTGGTGGCGTGTATCTGAAAGAGCTGCTGTATGGATGTTTGCATGTAGTGTACTGAGCCCTGTAAGAGAGAAAACAGTGGTTGTCAAGGGGCCTGTTTCGTGTGTGACCTAGTGATGCATGTCAAGAGCTGAAGTAAGATGATCTCTGGAATTTAAAAGGTACTGAGTAATTCAAAATTGTGACATACTGATTTCTCCATTCAGACACCACATTATTTCTAAAGCTGCAACACAATGTTATAACTCAGTGCTTGCTCTTCTGGGGAGAAAGCTATCTCATCCAAAAGTGAATATATTTAAGCTCAGATCTCTTAGCAAGAGCATACAAAGATAGCATATATTTAATTATGTGGGACAAATAATGTAGAGACCTGGTACAGTGCCTACAGTAATGTCCTTAGTGATGTGAGTTATCCTATCAAGGGACACCATGCTACATTCATGATGCCTACTTCAATTTTCTGTGAACTTAGAGCCAAAATTTGCTTTTATCTTCCCTCTCCTTTTCTTGTAGAAAATGTCTGCCACACTCTCTCTCACGTCACCCTCCTTGTCACCTCAGAGTGGGATTTTCCAATCAATTACCACTAAAACCAAAGTGAGTTTTGCTGTTCAATTCACCAGAGAGCAGAATCAGTTGGAAGGAACTACTCAGACTAATCCTGCCCTCACCAGAGGACCTCACCTCTTAGCCATGAAGGGCTCTGGCACCCCGAATCCTGAGAGCACTGTGGTTATGTTTAAGAAGGTCACACAGCATGTGCTCACTTTGGCAATTCAATTACCCAAAGCCCATTCTCCTCAAAGTTATTCCTCCCCCAGACACTACAGATGTGGAAAGAATATTGGGTTAAATTTTTATTTACATGAATGAGAAAAAAAAAAAGTTTACTGAAAGGTGAGGTGCTGTAATGTTCCAGCGAGCTGAGAGAGGAGCAAGTCAGTAAACTCGTATTCCGTCTGGCTGAGCATTCTTCTTCAAGGGGATGAAGTACCAGAGGTTTTATTGTTCTGAGCCATACCTGTGGAAGGTAATTGCAGCAGATAAAGTCCCTGGGGAGAGCTCAGGGGCCTGGGCACAAAGAGTACCGAGGTCTGCAGGGCACGGTGAGCACAGAGACAGCCTGGCCACACATGAGGCAGGATGTCAGCTGGGACATCATATGTCTTACTGAGCAAAAGGGAGCCAAACTCCTTAAAATAGGGTTCTCAACAAGATAATAAACCATATGAAATTTAATAAGGACAAGTGCCAGGTTCTGCATTCGGGTAGGGCCAACCAAAAAACAACATACCAATTGGGGAATGTGAGGCTGGAAAGCAGCACTGTAGAGGGGGATCTGGGAGTTTTGGTAGATAACAGGTTGAATATGAGCCAGCAGTGTGCTTTGGCAGTTATGAGGGCCAACAGGATTCTGGGGTGCATCAAGCACTCCGTTGCTAGCTGATCAAGGGAGGTGCTGGTCCCACTCTACTCAGCTCCGGTGCAGCCTCCCCTGGAGTACTGTGTGCAGTTTTGGGTGCCACAGCACAAGAAGAACATGAGGTTGTTGGAGAGTGTCCAGAGGAGGGCCACAAGGATGGTGAAGGGAATGGAGGGGAAGTCTTATGTGGAAAGGCTGAAAGCACTTGGTCTGTTCAGCCTGGAGAAGAGGAGACTTAGGGGAGACCTTATAGCTGTCTGTAACTGCCTCACCAGGGAGGGAGGGGTGGGTGCTGGCCTCTTCTCTCTGGTGGTTAGCGACAGGACCTGGGGGAAGGCAGGAAGCTGTGCCGGGGGGATTTAGATTGAATATTTGTAGGAGCTTCTTTACCCAGAGGGTGGTGGGGCATTGGAACAGGCTCCCCAGGGAGGCTGTCATGGTGCCTACTCTCATGGAATTTAAGAAGCACTTGGACAAGGCACTTAGGCACATGGTGTGACTCTGGAGTTGTCCTGTGCCTGTACATGAGTTGGACTAGATGATCCTAATGGCTCCCTTCCAACTCTGGCAATTCTGTGATTCTATAAAAACAGCTTTAAAAAAAAAAAACCAAACCAAAAATGGAAGACTGGGTCTGCAATTGTCTCAACTTAAGGCAAAGCAAGAAAGCTGTTTCTAAAGCCCTTCTGCGAAACCGTTCCCAGAACTTTTCTCTGTTGCACTTGAGTCACTGTATTCAGTTACAGAAGTGGAAGTGTTAGAAGAATTTCTACCATGCAAAGCATTCAAAGCTATTTTAATTTTCTAATTTCCTCTTTAAGAAGTAAAGGGAAGGGAGACTAATAATTGATGTAAATGGTGAAATGCAGTGAGCTTGGCTGCACAAAGAGCTTTACTTCGTGGTTCTCTAGTTATTATCTCTTCCCAAAAAATATTTATCAGGGAGCCCTATCAGTTTGAAAGAGTGCTTTCCACAGGGTATCTTCAGTGGACATGCTATTCTTCACACGGTCAAGGCAGACACTCTCTAATTATCTGTCTGATACTTCAGTCTATGCTTTATGTAAAAAAATTTATACTTATACATGACCTACGATCAATAATTTGCCCATGATATAGCAATGGATTATGCTGCCATGGACTTAAAAAGCAAACAGTTTGGTCATGAGTTAGCTTCACTTGCAAACCCTAAATTAAATTAGATTAGAGCTGACTGGCCTTCCCTAGCCAGGATTAAAATGTTAGCTGCTTTGGAGATCAGGAAAATATTCCCAAGACAGAATCTCAAGAAACTGAAGGATGCCTGTGATTAAATTATGCATCTTGTGATAGTGTTTTTCCAACTGCTCTGTCACTGGAGTCATGAGATTCTGAGAAGCTGAGCTTTTCCTTCAAAAACTAAATTGTCAGTCCTTAAAATTGCTGAGGGGAAAAAAGAAAGAAAGGAAAAATAAAAAGGGACCAAAAAAAACCCCCCAAAAAACAAAAAAGGAAGCACCTCAGTGCTAAAAAAATCAGAGAGAAAAGATGAAATATTTTGGAAGAAGAAGCCTGGAAGAAACAGACTTTGAAAAGCTGTGTTTGATAATGTCAGCCGTTTCTTCTTCAGTAGCAGTAACTAATTCTCACAAGAGACTGTCAGAGACTGTAGAGTTCACGGGCATCATTTTCAAACCATTTGGCACAGCTTGGTCCTTAGAGGAAAACCCCAAACAAATCAAGATCAGGCAGAAGAGCCCTGCAGAGCCCTGAGCCTCCTCCATCCCCACCTCAGTGTGACCTGGCATAGCTGGATCTGCTGCCTCCTGGCAATGACTAATATTTACAGTACCAACAACTCAATGGCAACTACCTTCAGTATTCATTCTTTTTCTACACATTTCACAGCCTTGCTCATACTCAGATGCTGACACCAGGCTGCCCTAAAGGTGAGAGGAGAGGTAGGGAAGAGGAGCCCCTGGGCTGACACATTCACACCATCCTGATGAGTACCAGGTCTTCATCTCCTGGACAATGACTGTGAGATACTCAAGATCGTAACAACCACTGTGTGGGCTTAGGGTAGCCTAAATACCTCTCTCTAACCATGTCCAAGAGAAAAAGCATAAGGAGAAGGGAATGCAGCCAGCCTGTTTTCCTCTAGCATAACCCCTCAGCACTGTGGAAAATCTGAGTTACTGGTGATCTCTGGACTGTCTTGTTAAAAATTTAAGGGATTTCTCTTCTGGGAATTTGCTTAAACTCCTCTCAAACTCATTTGCCACGTGGAATTGAATTCCACAGTTTGGTTTGGCATTGTGTGAAAAAAAAAAATACTCTAATTTCATGATCCATAACCATGTGCGAATAGTGACCAACACGTTCTCATTTATCATCTTCATACCAGTAATTGATTCGAATACCCTTGTCTTAATGCTTCTCAGCTGATGAACTCTTTTCTATCTATTTTTTCTTGCATCTGAGGAAAATTTAGAAACACAGTTTTGAAAAATTCATTTTTCCCAATATCTGTCTTTAGGACAATTTTGCATTGTCCTTGATAATTAATTTGCCAGTCTACATACTAACATACTACATACTACTACATACTAGCAATCTCTTTTCTGCACAATTTCAAAATACAGAAGCAAGGAGCTGACCACCTTTCATCTGTGGCTGAATAAAAGCATTGAAAAATAGCCAAAATCAGAACAACAAAATTAATGTTTTATAAAGGAAACAATGTTATATGAGATTGTATGTTTTACCAGCAATAAAAAAACAACAAACAAAACAAAGAAATATCACTTCAAGGCTTTGTAGAAGAGTGTAATTTGAAGGAACTATCTATAGGAGCTGCATATTATGTTAATGTGTCTTCTCCTGAAATACAAAGGCTTCCTTTGAGAGCTTTCACACTGAAAGAAGGAAGAAAGCAAGGGGCTCTCACAAACAGTTATGATAAAAGCTGCTGTCATTATAGCAGATCATCAGAAAGAGAGAAGAAAATAGTGAGATGCCATTCTTCACTCTGAGGAATGCTCACAAAGAGCAGTTGGTTAGGTAGGACTAGCTACAAGAGGGATAGATATATCACTGTAAGAATGCATTCTTTCCTCTTTGTAGGCTGCTTACAGACTCATCCTGATTTCTGTCAGAGTATTTATTTGCAAGAATTCATTCAAATACCTCACTCAAAAGAGTAAGAAAGAGTTCATTTCTATTTGAGAATAAATCTAATTTTCCTGAAATGTTGTTGGGGATTTTTTTCCATAACTGGGATGTGAAGTTCTCAGCCTGTATATTGTATGCAAACAAGTAATTTTAAGTGTGTTATTTTCATTGTATTGAGGTCATTGATCACACTATTTTTTCACTGGGTGGCTCTATGCATGAAAACCAAGATTTTTGACATGGGAAAACAGACCAGAACTGATGAACTATTGACAAGGAATATCAATAATAGACAGCAAACAGAAAGGATATGTGCATCGTGGAATTTCAGATTATCTTTTATTTTTGATAGTTTAAAGGGGATACTGGCACCTTGGCTATCTTCATTGATTATTTTACTCATAAAAATGCATTTTGGGGGGGAAGAGACAAAGGGAATCTTTACCAGTGAATGTGTGCAGACAGCAAACACAATATGGATACAGAATAAATGTCATGTCAGAAATGATGTGTTCATGGATTTTGCTTTGTGGCCACTTTCTTTCCACTCCTACTGCAGACATCCACCAGAGTTAACCATTTGCACAGTGAAACATAAAATCGTAGTATGGTGCAGGTTGGAAAGGACCTTAAGGATATCTAGTTTCACCCCCTCTGCCATGGGCAGGGATGCCACTCACTAGACCAGGTTGCCCAGGGCCACATCCAGCCTGGCCTTGAACACCGCCACGCATGAGGCAGCCACAACCTCTCTGGGCAACCTGTTCCAGTGCCTCACCACCCTCTGGGTAAAGAACCTTCTAATTTCCAGTCTAAATCTCCCCTCCTTCAGCTTATATCCATTCCTCTGTGTCCTGTTGCAATCTGACCAGCTGAAAAGTCTGTCCCCCTCTATCTTGCAATCCCCCTTTAGGTACTGAAAGGCTGCTATAAGGTCCCCCCAAAGCCTTCTCTTCTCCAGGCTGAACAATCCCAACTCTGTCTGCCTGTCCTCATAAGGGGAGGTGCTCTAGTCTTCTTGATCATATCTGTGGCCCTCCTCTGGACCCACTCTAACATGTCCACATATTTCTTACGCTGAGGACCCCAGGACTGGATGCAGTTCTCCAGGTGGGGCCTCACAAGGGCAGAGCAGAGAGGAAAAATCACCTCCCTAGACCTGCTGGTCATGCCTCTCCTGAGGCAGCCCAGGATACAGTTGGCCTTCTGGGCTGTGAGTATACATTGCTGGCTCATCTCCAGCTTTTCATCTATCATAACCCCCAAGTCCTTCTCTGCAGGGCTGGTGTCAATGAGTTCCTCTCCTCGCCTGTACTTATATCTTGGATTGCCTTTAACCAGTAGTTCCCTGAGTCTTCCTTTCTACCCTTTTTAAAAATGGGGGTGATGTACCCTTCCTCCAGTCACCCAGGACTTCACTTGACCACCAGGACTTGACAGGTATGATGGGACAGTAGTCCTGCAACTCCATCAGCCAATTCCCTCAGGACCCTGAGATGTATGTCATCAGGGCCCATAGACCTGTTCTTGTCAAGTTTCAGTAGATGATCCCAAACCTGCTCTTCACTTACAGTGGGAGGTCCTTCACGCCCCCAACACTCACCTAGGGCTACTGATTCTTGGCCAGTGCAGGAAGCTTGGCTGCCAGTAAAGACTGAAACAAAGAACTCATTGAGTAGCTCAGCCTTCTCCATATCCAGTCCCCTCACAATGCAGAGAGCCTTTAGAAATGTGGTGCTGGAGTAGATTTATTTGAAAACATAAACAAAACACTAGGAATAGTTCACTTGTAGCTTATTGCAACTTCTTATTTGTATCACGATGCTTTCCCATTAGTCTGTACTAGCAGCATTAACCAGACACTCAAAATACCAGTCACTTTGGAAGTAACCAAAGAGAAGCTCATATCCCAGGTGTGTAGCAGAGCAGCATTAGCCACTGTACAGCTGCTTTGGCTGATGTTTGCAGGGAAGGGGAGGGAAGCGGAAGGAGGCAGGCCAGCTGCTTGTCTGTAGGTGAAGTCCATCCACCAGCTGCTAGGGGGTGGCCTGGGAGCACCACGGAGGGTTTGCCTGGTGTGAGCAGGCATGCAGCACTGCCCCAAGGAGTGCACAGCCCACAGGGGTACTGAACAGGTTTTAAAAATTAACCCTCTGCACTTCACAACCATCAAGAATATCACATTTTGTATACTGCCCACGTAACATGGACACGTCAGTTAAGAGCTGAGGCTCAGGAGAGTTAATGCCTGTGCAGGTGCTGCTGGCCCTGGTGGCTCTGCCAGCTTGCACAGGGATTTTGCTGTGGCAGGAAAGCATCTGGTGTTGGCTTAATGTCATCTCAGATGTTAGCTGAATGAACTCACACCATCAGATCACATCTTGGGCCAGGAAATCTCCTGCGTTTAGACCAGATGTAAGGATGTATGTAACGTAGTCTCACCTTCCCTTTTAATTCTTTCCCCTAGTATTAGTCTGCAGTCAGCTGGAGACATGGATAGAGGTAGAAAGCATCCTGCATCCAGTTATTTCCATAATTCACAAGGATAGAAACACACTTCTACTTCATAAGGTGTCATAAGGTGCCCAACCAGTGTCACCTGCAGATGGACAACAAAAGAACTCTGGCTCTGATGGAACATCCTGGTACACACAGACGCCACCCCTCAGCTTTGTCCCATGCATTCTGGTTCATAAATAGCTCTGCCACATTTTCCTGTGACAGTCTCAACCTCCTGCACTAATATCAGAGGGAAGATGGATTTTTCTGTTTCACTGAGAGTTTCCATCCATCAGTCTCCATCACCTGACTTGGAAGCCAGTTCTTAATACTTAATAGAACCTTTCTATGTCTAGGTATGATTGCAGCTTTTCTGTTACATGCAACAAATTTTCCTCATTAACATGTCACATTACAGATTTATCTACTTCATATTAGAATACTATCAAAAATGTCTCAGTATACTTTGAAATTAATAGAAGGCGGCTGCAGGCTTTAGTCCTGAGAGCCTAAGGAAGCGAGCGGTTCAGATGCCGACTTCCATAAGCTTGTTGGATATATCCTCTCCCATTAAAACAGCTTCTCGAGGTTTAAAAAGTTACCCAAGCTTGGTTTACTTGCTGAAAAGTAATCCACGTTTCAAAAGGGACACTTTCTTCCTGCAAAAGGACCTGCCTTTAATTTGTATTACAGCATTGTTCAGGGAGGGGGATGGTGCTTTTCAAATGAGCTTAATTCTGCTAGGATAATGAATTCATTGATTCTCCTCTGAACAACTATCTTTGCCACACTTTTGACACTGAGCCACTCTGAACTTTCACTTGATGCAACCAGATAGACTGAATTTGAAAATGCTGACATTTCCAGATGTGTCCAAATAGTAAATGATTCAGTGGTTCCAAGGAGCAGAGCCAACAGTGAAAGACCATTTACAACATGATACATCTGGAATGCCTACCCACCCTTTTGTTTTATGAGCTTCTAATCTTTCTATTTTAATGTGTGGTGCTTTCCTTTTCCACAGGAAGATTTTGACCATATGCTGGTTTCTTTTGCACCTGCTAGGCATAATTTGCATTTTAACTTTCTAGGAAACTCATCACAAGGGCAGTCAATGCTCCCTGCCCCCAGCAGGGATCCCAGTCAGCCCAGGACAAGCTAGCAATGTACTTCGAGGCACACACCTAAAGAAGCTAGTTGGCAACAGAGCTGTTGTCACTTCCAGGATTAGACTTTGACCTTGGATGCAAACCATTAATTTATCACAGAAGCGGTCATTGAGGTATGCAAGTTGTGAAAGCTCATTTTACAACAGCCTATTCTGCGGCATATTGAGGCATTATATACCCTGGGAGAACAATCAAAAGTTTGTTTTACCTAATAAGGAGACTGCTGAGGCACACGAATAACTGTACTGCTTTCCAATACATTTCACACCAATTCATTTTCCAGTTTTATGAAACAAGCTGCTGTTACCTTTGAGGTGGGTTCAGCTAACCAGTGCTTGACTTGAAATAGAAAACTACTGTTGCTGGGCAGAAGTGCACAGGCACTTGTAAGACCAGGGCTCCCATCTACACCGAGTGACACTATCTTCTTCAATCTCCTTCTTGTCCCTCTTGCTTGCTTCTGGTTACAGAAACTCTTCACTTGTAACTAAATATTTTCATTTGCTACTTACAACCTCCTTGTTTAAGAACTTGCCTGCTCTGCAGAAGTTCGAGTTTCATAAAAGAAAACATATTCAACTTTAATTTTGTAATTCCTTTCTGTGGGATCTTATCTAATGGAGAATGGGCATGTGAGCAATCCTGACTGCATAGCATTGCTTGGAATTCAAACTTAAAACTTCATGTTCTTTGCTCAAGGTTACTGAGGGGGACTACATGAAGAATAGCAAGGAAGTTGGCAGCTAGAAGCAACAATAGGATACAAAAGTAGAACTAAGCAATTTCAAAAATCTTAACTAAAAGTCCTCATGCACAGCGCGTGAACGGCAACTTATAACCAATGAAATATGTACTAACAATCACAGTTTGCCAATCAACAATAGGCTTGTGAAACATGACTGGATAAAAATGTATAAAAGGCTATTGACATCTTGAATAAAGTGGCTTTTGCAAGATCACATTGATCGGTGTGCAGAGTCCATTAATCCCGCAGCTACACCTTTCTAGTTTACAGGTTTCTCTGAATCAAATACTTTGTGGTAAAGAAGCTGAAGATGTGTTTGGCAGTCTGGCTGAAGAAACAGCTGAGCTGTTTGCTCCTCAGACGGTTGTGTGTTGTGATGCTGTCCATGAAGAATGTTTCGTAAACTACCAATATTAATATTAATTAGTCTTCTGACATCTGCACATCACTTCTGGCTTCCCTATTATCATGAAATAATCCCAGCCTTCAGTCTGTCATCTCAAAATTGCTAGTGGCTTTTTCTTCTTTAATCTGCCACTGAACTGCCATAAAAACCCCTTTTGCAGCATGATAGTGATTTAGAGTGACACTGAGATATTAATTAATGGCTTGTGACTGAAGTATAGTATCTTCTTCCAATCATGTATAAGCAATTCTGCTTTTGAACTGTACTTCACACTTAAATGTCCAAATCTCCCTCTGATTCAGAGCTTTCTTTGCCAACAGTCATGGCACCAGTCCTGGCTGTTTGCACAAGGAGGTAGGAAGAGTGACATTTACTCCAAGAATCATGTTTCTTTTCGACATAATGGAGCAATATGTAGGCTCTTGCAGAGCCTGTTCTTTTGCCCCCTGAACTTCCTTTCTGCAATTATAGCCTTAGGGACACCCAATCAGTACATGATCAGACTGAGAAATTCAGGAAGGACATTCACACACATTCTACCTTATTTCTGATACGATCTAAAATGACATCTTCATTTTTCAGGAACTGTGCAGTGCTACAGTAACAATGTCTATATTGCCATCGTATCACATCTTCCTGAGCTGGGGCTTGTTAGTACCTGGGTGAGACAAATCACAAATAAATTCAGCACTGGTTACAGAAGCCAATTCTGAAAATTGAGCTGGAAACATTTTTCTACCCAGCTCCTGTGTTCAGTTGGGATATACATTAGTGAGGAATGTAAATGAGAAATGAAGCACAGGTCCTCTTAGACAACATAGGTAAGTAAATATCCCAAAGTTGTCATCAGAAAACAATGGAGACTATAACACATAATATAAATAGACTCAATATCATCATGGACTCCCATCAAGCAACACCTCTTTCCTTTGTCTGATTATTTCTAGAGCTGCTACGCTTGGTCAGATGCATAAACAGTATAAACATAAATCCCACATCACTTACCTTTTCACACTCAACTGCCTGGATCTCAGCAGTACTCAAGAGAGCACTGGCGTGCTAAAGGATGGAGCTGGTGACACACTGCTCTTAGGAGGGATGAGCAGAGGTGCCTGTGACATGGCTGCACTCAAGGACTTGCACAGTCCCTTCCATTGCTGTTCTCCATAGCATGGCATATGAAACTACAGCTCCCTAATACTTACGTGTGCCAGCCAGGTCTGTTAGCCACACACAGACATCGTCTCAAAGCAGCAGGGAAAGGCGTTGAACCCTGAGACTGAGCAACTCTGGTCTGTGTGGGTAGAAAAGCTCTGGCACCCTACAGACTGCAGAGCCAGAAGCCAGGGCAGGATTCCACACATACTTTAAAATGTTCTTAGCATGAAAGGTGCCGTGTGAGTGTCAGTCATCGTGTCTGCTGTTGGCAGAGGGTCAGGTGACTCATTTTATCACCCAGGCTATTCCTAGAAAAAGAAACTATAAGTGCCTCAGAAGGGGAGAAGGGCTCCAAGTACAAGAAATCTTATAGTCTTTATAAGGGTGCCTTAGGTATCTCAATTCAGTACCAATGAAATCCTGAGTGATTAACGATCAGAGGAAATAGCAACAGGTTTATGTTACTGGCTGTGCTGTACCACCTCAGGACCCAGCAGGTGGATCTGAGGTCTGTGGTGCCAGAGACCACAGACACAGGCGACCAATGTTTTCCAGAGCTGTGGGTTTGTGGTGTTCCACAAATTGTTAAAAGCTGCATGAGAAAGTCTTCAACATCCTAAATACACAACTCTGGAACAAATACTGCTTTGTTTCCCTTGAATACTAATTCACCCGTTACCAAACTATTTCCTGCCCATAGGAATGATTTCCACTCATCTGTGCTATCATATATTGTTAGAGGAGGGGGTGTCTCCACACTAGCATTTTACTCTTAGAGAATACATTTTTGAAGTCAGTCACCCTATCAACCCTATTTTTGTTTGCTTTGCAGAGCGAACTCAGGGTGCACAAGCTGGATTGCTTTCAGATTAAATTAAACCAGAAGACATGCTTCTGGACTGTACCTAATGTGCTCCAACCACCAATGACATTAGTAACCTCTTCCATCCTCCCACCCAACCCCCGTCTCAAATAGTGTGGACATTGGATCTTCGGTGCCAACTGTTTCACTTCACAGATCTACTCGTATTGCAGGACGCTACTTGCCGGTTTGGGTGTCCATTCAGACACTCCAGCCAGATTCATGCTGATTCCATAGAATCACAGAATCATAGAATGTTAGGGGTTGAATGGGACCTAGAAAGATCATCAAGTCCAAACCCTCTGCCAAAGCAGGACACCCTAGATAAGGTCACACAGGAATGAGGCCAGGTGGGCCTTGAATGTCTCCAGAGTAGGAGACTTCACAACCCTCCTGGGCAGCCTGTTCCAGTGTTCCCTCACCCTTACTGTGAAAAAGTTTTTCCTCACATTAACATTAAACCTCCTATGCTCTAACTTGCTCCCATTGCCCCTTGTCATAACATTGGATGACATTAAGAAGAGCCTGGCTCCTTCTTCCTGACACTGGCCCTTAACATATTTATAGACATTAATGAGGTCCCCCCTCAGTCTCCTCTTCTCCAGGCTAAAGAGACACAGTGCTCTCAGCCTGTCCTCACAGGGTAGATGCTCCACTCCCTTGATCATCTTGGTGGCCCTGCGCTGGACTCTCTCCAGTAGTTCCCTGCCCTTCTTGAACTGGGGAGCCCAGAACTGGACACAGTACTCCAGGTGGGGCCTCAGCAACACAGAGTTGAGGGGGAGGATAACTTCCCTCAACCAGCTGGCCATGCTCATCTTAATGCATCCCAGGATGCCATTGGCCTTCCTTGTGCAAGGGCACACTGCTGGCTCATGGTCATCCTCTTGTCCACCAGAACCCCTAGGTCTTTCTCCCCAGAACTGCTCTCCAATAGATCAGCCCCCAGCCTGTACTGATATGTGGGGTTATTCTTCCCCAGATGCAGGACCCTACACTTGCTTTTGTTGAACCGCCTTAAATTTCTCCCTGCCCAGCTCTCCATCCTGTCCAGGTCACGCTGATGGGAGCACAGTCTTCTGGCGTGTCAGCCACTCCCCCCAGCTTCCTATCATCAGCAAACTTGCTGAGTGTGCACTCTGTCTTCATCCAGATCATTAATGAATAAGTTGAAAAATATTGGACCCAGCACCGACCCTTGGTGGACACCACTAGTCACAAGCCTCCAGCTAGACTGCTCCACTGACCACAACTCTCTGGGCTCTGTCCTTCAGCCAATCCACCTCACTGCACAATCACCCAAACCGCACTTCTTGAGCTTGGCTGTGAGGATACCACGGGAGACAGTATTGAAGGCTTTGCTGAAGTCAAGGAATACCACATCAACCGCACTCCTCTCATCTATCCACCTGGTTGTGCCATCATAAAAGGCTATCAGATTAGTCAAGCATGACTTCCCCTTACTGAATACATGTTGACTACTCGTGATAAGCCTCCTTTCTTCCACTTGTTTTGAGATGGTGGCAAAAACAAGCTGTTCCATCACCTTTCCAGTGATGGAGGTAAGGCTGACTGGCCTATAGTTACCTGGGTCCTCCTTCTTGTTTTTTGAAGACTGGGATGACATTGGCCTTCCTTCAGTCTTCAGGCACCTCTCCTGTTTTCCAGGACTAATCAAATATTATGGAGAGTGGCCTAGCAATGACCTCGGCCATCTCCCTCAGCACTCGTGGGTGCATCCCATCTGGGCCCATGGACTTGTTGATGTTCAGTTTGCTCAAATGATCTCTGACCCAGGCCTCTTCGACGGAGGTAAAAACTTCCTTCCTCCACACTTGTTCTATGGTCTCGAAGGTCTGGGACTCCTGGGAGCTGGCCTTAGTAGTAAAGGCCGAGGCGAAGGTGGCATTCAGTAACTCCTCCCTCTCTGCATCATCAGTTACCAGGGCACTCACTTCATCCAGCAGAGGGCCCACATTCCCTCTAGTCTTCCTTTTGCCTCCAACATATTTGAAAAAGCTTTTCTTCTTGTCCTTTACCTCCCTTGCCAGTTTAAGTTATAAGGAGGCTTTAGCTTTCCTTGTCGCATCCCTGCATCCTCTGACAACCTCCCTGTATTCTTCCCAAGTGGCCTGCCCCTTCTTCCATGCTCTATATATTTCCTTCTTCTGCTTAAGTTTATTTATGCCTCTGCTAATCTGATCAGCACTATGGAGTCTCTGCTGCTTCCAATTCAGTTAGAGCATGTCAGCTTTACAGGTAGTAAACTCCAAAATCTGTAGACCAAGCTCACAGATTGTATGTTAGGGTGTCCAGACATTCACCACCACCACTCCCCTCCCCAACCTTCAATTTCTTCCTTCCTGATTCCCCATAACCTTTCCTTATCACTTCTTTTTGCTGGTGGATGAACTCAGCCCAATTCCTTCCCAAGATAAAATTTTAAATCATGCGATGTAGCAAAGCACAGAGGAGTTAAAATCCACTGAGTCAGCAGGCTTGAGCAGAGGCACTTTTATGCCAAGAAGGTGTTCTGGACATTGTTCAACTATTACTTCGCCTATTTCAGTTACTCCACATAGAAAGACATCTGCACTATCTTCTCCTCTGCATTCTCATTTTCCCCAGAATGAACAGATTCTGAAGTAGACGGCTTCCTGAAATCTGAGGACTAGTCAAAAGCCCATATTCAAAACCTGCTCTATTTCAGACAGAAAAAAGCCATCAATATGCAGACTTGAAAACTCAGCTATAAGCACCTGTTCATCTCTTCATAGATGAAGTTCAGTTGAGTGCATCTTGCTTCTAAAATTGTCCTAACAGTACTGGGGACGTTGGCTCAGAGTGAAGGAAGTGAGCAAACCCAGCAGCTCTGCCAAACTCAGTGCTACAAACGCTGAATGTATTGGGAGCAGAGGGAAGACTTATTACTCACCTCACAGTCACTGGCATATTTGACTATCGTATTTCATTTTCCGTGGCATTATATACAGACTGAGGAGGGATGTATTAGACAGAGCATTAATGTCTTGACCTGCGTCTGCACAGGGAGAGGCTATCGGTGATAGAAGGTCTTGATTAAGGGCTTTATACTTTTCATGAACCAGGACAAGATTTTCATACTTTTCATGAATGAGGGCAAGCTTTACAGATGTAAGCAAGTTGTAGTCACTACAATGAGAAGGGAGTTTTGCTGTTAGGTCAGATCTCTGTGCAGCTACCAGTTTCTTTTCTTCCCTCAAAATAGTTAGGGAGGTGCCAAAGAGGCAATGATATCAAGACAAATAATTTGCTAAATGGGAAACATTTTATAAAAGTATGCTCATTAAGCCAGAACAAAAATCCCTGACCTTGGTACTTTCACCAAGTTGCTTCTGAGATCAGCAGTGGCAGAAAACAAGGCAAGAACCTGTCCCTGACTAAAAAAGTTGTTTGTTAGGTGCTTTATATTCTTATTTCCCTTGACAAAATGTAGTTTTAAAACCCAGCCAAGTGAACAAGTAGGACAATACAGCTGAGAAGCTGTTTATCCAAGGGGAAAGAGAGCTATTTGCCTTAATCCTATGACCAAAATCCAGGTCTGTTTGCACAGTCTGTAAATTCAGGTATTACCAAAAGTTACTTCCAACTTCACAGAATTGTGGCACTTGGGTTTCACTGAACTCTTGGTTTGCTAAAAAAAGGTTTTATTCCTCATACTCAAAATTAAACAGTTTTTCCATTTCAGAAGTTCACTTCTGAAATGACCATTTAGAGACTCTCCAATAGAAATTGGAGCAGCTTCGACAATGTCAGGGGAAGATATAACTCTCTGATTCAGTAAGCTGGAGAAGGGGACATGGGAAGATTCCTAACTGAAAAATGTAGCTTCACTAAGAAGGCTGGTAAACAAAACCTGTTTGTTCAGATTTCATTATAGAACAGCAGAGCCACATGAAAGATGCACACATCTTTGCTTTGTGCATTGATCTATCCGTTGAGCATGGTTCAGATGCAGCCAGGAGGAAGAACATGGTTGTGTTTTTGTTCAAAGTGCACTCTTCCTTTTGTTGTCCCAGTTTACTGTTCTTAGAGCCACTTTGGGCACAGAGCCTTTTCAATTCACTGTTCTTATTGACTGTCTTTTGCTGATCATCCCAGCTCTCCACTCTCATTCACTCAGGTACCTCCTGCTGCTGCTACTGTTGTCAGCTATTGGAAAAGGGAAAAAAAGCAGCAAAACACCCCTGCTCCCAGTCACGTTATCCTCCATAGTTCACCTACAGAGTCTGCCTTTCACATCATTAAATAACCTCATCTCCTGCTGCCACTTATACCTGGTAGGTCCCTGTCTCTCCTGCTCATTGTGGTACACCTTTCAAAACAGCTCTGATTCTTAACTGGGACAATAACCATTTGTCTCTTTCATCTCTATTGTCTCAAGGCTTTCAATAACAACCTTCCCAATAATTATTTATTGCTGCTAACAACACTCTAGTTCCTAGTCAGGTTCATCCTGCAAATTCAGAAGAGCACAGTTTGGGAGCAGCTGTTAGGGAAGCAGTGTCATTTTTCTTGAGTTAATGTGACCTGTGGGGCCTAACTCTCTTGCACACACATATCTATCCCCAAACAAAATTTAGAAGCATCAATCTGCAGAAAGACAGATCCTCCTCACAATCACCTTACAGCTCAATTTTAATGGTGCTTTTTTTTTAACTCCAGCTAGTATTTTTACAAACAACTGAGTACCACCTTCCAAGAAAGGTTTCACGTTTTATAACTATCATATTACTTCTATCAAGAGCTGACATAATTGTCTACACCTTTCTAGTATAAAAGGCTACGTTACTGTTCTTCAGTATTGAGAATACTTTTTATAACACACTTCAGACTTTGCTGATCGAGTGAGTGTTCTTACGAGTGCAGGTGGTTACAGACCAAGTGTGCCATGCACGTGAGGACAAGTGGCCATGACAGAGACTAAAACATGCCAGCCCCGAGTGATCTTGTCAGAGTTACCTGATGTGCAGGCACGTTGGGGGTGGGCTACGTGATTCTTCTCCCTCCCTCATGTACTGTTTCTTCACATCACATTTATTTTTACTTTTTGTTGTAATAATGAGTGACTGTGCTTAAAAGCTGTAAGTCTCAACTTTCCACAAGCTCCCAAAACAAAGAATACTCCTTGATGAAAAGAATGAGAGAATAAACAGATTCAAAAATACAGAGAACATTTTAGAAAAAGAAAGAAGTAGCAAATAAAGTGTTTCATGAAGAGGCAATTAAAACTCCAAGGCAGGTGACATCTTCCAGAAATGTATTAGACAAGAGGAAAAAGAGCTCAAGTGACCATTATGTATTCTGAGAAGGCAACAAGAAAGAATGATGGCTCTGGGGTAGGTGTTTTTTTAAGCATTGGTAGGAGACAGGCTCTAGACTTTCGTCTTCAGGTTTGCATAGGGAAGTGTTGAAGTCTGAGCCAGTGATCAGGCAGGACAAAAGATAATAAAAGGGTATAATCACATCTAGGAAAAAGAACGCATTCTTGAAAGTCATCAGCTTTAGAAGAGAAGCCAATCAGAGAGGAAAAACCTCTGCGCCATGTATAGCAAGTCTGTAACTTAACTCAAAATACATCATATCCTGTGATTATAATCACTGTGTCAGAACGAATTGTAATGGGGATCAGATACCAAAATCAAGGGGAAAAAATGGAATAAACAGTCCTGATTTAACTTGTGAAAAAGCAGAGATTATTTAGCATTAGCAAAACAAATATTTGACTGCAAGAGTTAGAAGGACGAGAAGACAGCATTACAATACAAAGGGTAAACAAACCCTGAGTCACTAAAGGACAGAAGAAAATAAAGGAATTCCAGGATTTCTACAGGCCAAAGACTGAAAATCATACTCACAGTCGATGTGTGCCTGCAGCAATCTGAAAGATCATGCAAGATATGCATGTTTTAGGCACCCAGACTTTGGCCAGAAATGTTAAATTTGTAGGGAGAAACATTTTTTAAAAGCTTGCAGAGCAGGATTTAATGCACCTATAGAGAAACAAGAAGCCATTCAGTCTATAACATGAAAAAGAAATGTCCAGAAGGGAATGATGTGAGCAGACATCGCCCAAACAATGGAACCCTTGTTAAGTAAAGGTTTCTATCAGCTTGACACTGGCTTTTGAGCTAATCTGAGATTTCAAAGAGAAAACCTCATACCGCTGGGCACCAGGCATGTTGGGCACAGGCAGAATGGCTGCCATCGTTGGTGTTCAAGAGCTCCACGCAAAAGGACAAGAACACCTTGAAAATTCATTTTTATGGCATGGAGTACTGCATCTGTTCTAAGGTGAAAACAGGTCAAACACCCAGGCTCAGTGAAGAAAGTAAAAGAAAAGAGTCCATGAAGGCAGAAAGCAAACACACAAATAAAAAGAATGATGGACACACTAAAGGTCTAGGAATGGCAGGCAAAAAGTTTAATTTTGAGAAAGCAGACCAAGGACAGGAATAAAATAACAAAAAATACTGTTACCATTAAAAATGTGAAGAAAAGAGTCTTATGTTTTATGCATAGTTTTCAATACAGTGTGAAATGAACGTTTTTGTGCTAAATATATATATATCACAGAATCACAGAATATTAGGAGTTGGAAGGGACCTTGAAAGATCATCTAGTCCAACCCCCCTGCCACAGCAGGATTCCCTAGGCCAGGTCACACAGAAGCGCGTCCAGATGGGTTTTGAATATCTCCATAGAAGGAGACTCCACAGCCTCTCTGGGCAGTCTGGGCCAGTGCTCTGGCACCTGAACTGGGAAAAAATTCCTACGTGTATTCACACGGAATCTCCTATGCTTCAGCTTACAGCCATTGCCTCTTGTCCTGTCACTGGGCTCCACCGAGAAGAGCCTGGCCCCATCCTCCCAACACACGCCCTTCACATTTTTAAAAGCATAGATGAGGTCACCCCTTAGCCTCCTCTTCTCCAACCTAAAGAGACCAAGCTCCCTCAGCCTTTCCTCACAAGGAAGATGCTCCAGCCCCTTTGTCATCTTATTGGCCCTGCGCTGGACTCTTTCCAGCAGTTGCCTATCCTTCTTCAACTTAGGGGCCCAGAACTGGACACAGTATTCCAGATGCGGCCTCACCAGGGTAGAGTAAAGAGGAAGAAGAACCTCTCTTGACCTACTGCCCACACCCCTTCTAATACACCCCAGAATCCCATTAGCCCTCCTGGCCACAAGAGCACACTGCTGGCTCATGATCATCCTTCCATCCACCAGGACCCCCAGATCCCTTTCCCCTTCACTGCTCTCCAACAGCTCAGACCCCAATCTGTACTCATACATGCAGTTGGTCTTTTCCAGGTGCAAGACTTGACACTTGGCCTTATTGAATCTCACTAACTTTCTCCCTGCCCAGCCCTCCAGCCTGTCTAAGTCCCGCTGAATGGCAGCACAACCCTCCGGTGTGTCAGCCACTCCACCCAGTTTAGTGTCATCAGGGATTACTATTCCCACTACACAGAAAGAACACTGTGACAATGCAAGACATGTAATCTCATACTTATCTCTTGGCTTCCAGCTATGCCAATGATCAATAATACACTACCACATAATTATGATAATTTCAGATGCTTTTCAAAAGAGTGCAAGCCACAGCCTAAAGTCTTCCTGGGAAAAAATACTGAAATTGCCAAAAGGACAAGATTAGTGAGTAAAGCCTTACCTGATTGTAGAGCAGTACTTGTGGGACTGGAACTGTGGCTTTTTCTTTGAGAGACACTACCTCCTTACCTAACAACTGGTCTTTTGTAAAAGCCAGGCACTAAATATCCTTTAAATACAATGAGAAAACAAGAGGTAAAACAGAAAAAGTACATCACAAAAGCCTTTGTAGTCACAGGAAGATGACTTCATATACAACAGCGAGTATCCTCTTGTGAAGCTGTTTCATACCCCAGCATGGTGAGTTTTGAGTAACAAAAGACACACAGCTAGAAAAGGAAACTGATTAGATCCTTTCAGACATAAAAAAGGAAAAAGAGGTATGCATGGACCATGGAGACTCAAGGGTTGAGAAATCAGTCGATAGGACATGTCAGAAAGTAAGGACTGAGCAGAGCAGTTCAGGAGTAACGGGAGCGTGCCTGAGACTAACGCCCGTGAGATGCTCTGAATACCCACCCAAGACTAGCTCAAAGACCAAAGAGGTTTAAGTTACTAGCCATGGTATTGACACATACTGATTTTAAGCAGTTGTTCAGGTTGGTTATAAGCAGCCTGACAAGTGGGGGGACATAGTTCTTCTCCCTTTCCTACAGACATTTCAGCCTGGATGCTGATCCTCTTCCACTCTGAATTTGTGTTGTGTGTCTCACAGAACTTCCACTGTTGACCCTTCCATGTTTCCTGTGATAAACTGCTTGGAGAAACAGCCTTTCTATACCTTTTAATCTCATTAAGATGTTTAAGTAGACTCATTAAATACAGCATTTGGACAATACCCAGGCAGCAGAGATGACCTCTGTTCTGTTAGCTAAACAGAAGTGCAGGCAGAGTACAATTTTCTTCAGGCTTCTAAGTGTTTGAGGGGGATGCTAATAGGATTTCACAGTAGGAGATTGGAGATTGTAGGAAAGGATGCTGCAGGTGAAGGCAAGTCAATTGTTTGTTCTTGTTTCTGAACAGTGTGTCCACCTCGCACTCTCAAATTCTTCTGGATTTGTCCATTTCTCTCTCATGACTCTAAAGGGAAATTTGGCTGCAAACATCTGCAGCATAAAAATGTAAAGTTAGCTGAAAGGAATCTCACCTTAATGTCCAGGCAGTAACCTCCCTTTCATTTTACTTCCAAGTAGCAGTACTCTCAAACAGAAAAATACAAGTAAGCAGAAAGCAAGGTGATAAGACCTTTTTAATGCACAACCTTGCTATACAATGCATGGGTGCCAAATACATCTGTCCTCTTGGTGACGAAGTTGACAGCATTATCTTGACAGGATGCTAACATTCAGCTTACAAATGCTGAAGTCCTAGTGGAGTAGGAGAACTGCACTTCATTAAATCCACTTCTAAGTACAACCACTGCCAACACCATGAGCAATTAAGAAAATGTAAAATGATCTTCTGCAGAGAAGTGTACAGTGGCAATGAAAGGAACAGAGTCAAGTCCCAACCCTAAGCCAGCAAACAATTTTTACAGCTTCCCAGAAAGGACTTGGCATGGAGCACGAGTAGAAAATGGAATACAGTAAACTGGTGAAGGCTTTATCAGGAGTCTACTCTGAAATGCATTTCACTGAACTGTACCCCACAAAAACTGATTTTATATTTATACATGGATGTATGTGCATATATATATGAATATGACTATATATGAATGCACATATTTCCTTCAAAAATGAGTACTTTGTAACCGGGCCAAATCTTGCAGCAATCAAGAGTGACCACTTCTGCCTCTTTGCCTGCTAGAAGGAGCATTACTAGGTAGTCACCGATGCCGCTTCCCCTGGCAAACTCTGAGGTTCAGTTTCACAATGTGTTTTTCTGGTAGATTCTCATTATCACACATTCTGATCTGCCTGAGGCAGCTATTAAACCCCTTGTCAGGTCACAGCTTACATCTTGAGTGTGAATCGTACCTTATTTTAGCCCAAATTACCTCTGCATTTCAATATTCTGAAATAGATATTGTGCAATTAAAGCATTTCAAAAGCATTAATTGACACCTAACAGTAATAACACATTTTGTTGTTTTGTGTCAGAAAGCTATTTGTCTCTATTATTATCATTGGTTTTAGTGCCCCCTTTAGTTTTATGTCCAATAAACAGCATCAATCCTTAGTGAAGACAATATAATGTTCTCAATGTCAGAAAGGACTCACACAACAGAGAGAAAAATTGTCTTTGCCATAGCCTTAAACCAAGTAAGGCCTAGTACAGTGAAATGAGAGAGTGTCTGAATTTCTTTCAGCTTTCCAAAGAATGACCTAGAGAGATGTAGTTTAGAAAACCTAAAGCAATATGGAAATGAGAAATACACAGGATTTGGTTTATAAACATAAAGAGCCACGTTATCAGTTGGTGTAAAACAGCAGCTTAACTTTCATGGCACTACACCAATTCCCACCAAACGACCATCTGGTCCACTTCAAGTGTCAGCAAAATCTGGCAAACGTGGAAATCTTCTCAGTTTACTTCAGATATGCAAGATCAGCATTTATACTTTGTAACTAGATTGTTTTTACTGTGTACTGTTGTCAAACCCCATGTTCCTACTCTCTAAGCAGTTCTTGCTGTCACTTCATTCTTTTTCTCAGCCAACTCCTTGCCTGTCATAAAACTAAGCCTATTTCTAAGTTTTTGAGAACAAAATATAGTTCTTTCAGGCAGTCACATTTCCCAGAAGGTATAGTAGTAAAAAATGAGATGGGTGAACTCTTAGAACATGGATTATTTTAACTCCATCTACACTCACAGACTGAAAGCAATGAACTACTACAAGAGTCCAGACTCGTGGCAGTGGTTGGGTATCCTCTGAAGATCTGCTCCACAGTATCAGAGGGGAGTTGGAAGCTACACATGTCTGAAGCCAAATCCTCTTGGCTTCTCTCTCCTGCAGAACAGATCACCTTGGCAGAGAAGGATCTCAGACTGCTGGACTGCTAGCAAAACTGACTACCTCAGGCATTTCCAAAAGCTCCAGGGAAGTGGCTATGCAGGCATTTCAGACAGACACTAGAGATATTTCTCACTGCAGAGCTGAGGTGAACCAGGGTTAACCTCCTGACGCATAGAACAAACCAAAGACCCCTTTGGAAGCGTGCAGTCCAAATGCAGGCATGGCTGCCCACAGAGGGAGGAGTCAGCTGGTTCCCAGTTAAAGTTCCTTCCACTTATCTCCAAATTCAAAGTCAAAGGCATCAAGAAAGAAAAATAGATGTTAGGACATGTCAGATGATATTTCCATCTCATTACTTACATTGGAATGAAACAGATTAATTAAGGATAAAAATTCATGGTGTGACAAGGCGAGGTAAAATTAATACAGTGGAATCTCATTGAATGCAACTGTATTTTTCTCAAGTCTGGGATTAATTAATCCTTCACCTCCTGGATATTACCTCCTTTTTCTGCAGGGCAAAAGACCCAGGATGTCTTTCCTCTAGATTTAATGACCGTGTGTCTTAGTCTCAGCAGACTGAGGACTGCTCCTATCTGTCCCTTGCTCCCTGTAGCCAGTCCCTGGCTCCTTAGCTTGGCAGGCTTGCTCCCTGCACAGCTCCTTTCAGCAGGTGTCTTTCAAGCCTGCCCTGGCAGCTGGCTGGCTCCCACCCACTGACCCCATTCTGCCAGGGTGGCACAGCAGCTCTCTCAGCATGGAAGCCCCCACCAGCCACTCACAGCTGGGACAGGCAAGGGGCTTTTCATTCACTTTCTTCTACCCAGCACACCCTCATTCTCGGGACTTGTGAGGAAACCAGGAATTTCCTGGGGAAAAAATAACACACTTTTGACAGAAATTTGCATTTTCACAGTATCAGAACAGTCAGAAAAAGGTTTCATCTAGAACTGGTATAGCACAAAATGCCTCACTGTTTCCGGGTTTATTTTACTACAATTCTTGTTCTGAAAGGAATGTCGGTATTTCTAGCAGTTGTCCAAATTTAAGGATCATCACCATTTCCCATGGACTACAAACTCAAATTTAGAACTACTCTTCCTAGAAAAGCTTTACTTTTAAAAGTCTTTAAATTTATATAAGTCACCACAATGCCACCAAGGTGCAGCAGCAGAGGATCTGCTCCCATGATCTAGATCTCCAACATAACAGAAAGGTTAAAGACCCCTGAAAGGTAGAAATCTTACTATTAGCACAAGTCACCTTGAAGGTTTAAGCATCACTTCTGAAGTGAAGTGCATGCAGTCATCTTAAAGCAAAAAGACCACTGCAACATGCCTTGGGAAAAAGAGCTTGCAACTGCCTTCTCAGCAAGCACTTACAAAACCTCCATCCCCGAGCAGATTCTCCTCAATAAGACCCCTGTTAGTGACCACTAGTTTTGTTCTCCCTCAGAGCTGTTGGTCTGACATCCCTCCCATGATCACCATGAAAGATTGCAGTAAGGAAGAGCAAGTCCCATGTTTTAAGCATGCCGGCCCACCTGCATGCCTCATATTTCTCTTCCATACGCATTTTATTTTGTGCAATAAGATTTAATTATACAGAGTGAATTAGAAGATACAGGCTATTCTGAGAAGACATCATCAGAAAGAAGAGAGACAGAACTAAATTAGCTGCCAAAACTATTTATAGAGGGCACCCAAAACCCCAAATAGATTTACTTCTGCTCCTTGAAATATTCTTCTCTCAAGACAGAATCAAATCAGTCTGAAGTGTTCCAAGATGTTCTTAACAACTCAGAATTAAACAACATTAGAACAGTGGAGGAAGGTGTTAATTCTTTTAACATGTAGAAAGCAGCACCTGCAAACTGTGCAACTGCAGGCGCACAGTGTGCTCAGAGGCATATATATATATATATATATATATATAAAGAGCATATATATAAATGGTACCACTCATCAGTGAAGCATGTCTCATATGTGTTCTCAATACCAAAGAGTAAATAGCAAGTTTGTTCCAGTCACAAGCACAGCAGCCATCCAGGAGTGACTGACTCATAAACACAGTCTCCTTTTCAGTTCCCCAAACATCTATCCTGCCTGCCACCCTCAGCACATGGCTAAAAAATTCTCTTCAGAACACAGGGAGGTGGTTGGTATGTGAAGCAGTCACATACCTGTCTGAATCTCCTCTTGCTCGTCACCTGCAGCTTGTTCTACTGAATCTAGAACAGTCACTTCAGGGCAGGCCAATTGCCATGTTACAAGTGTGGTACGAGCACAGATCACCAAGACACTGCATCTGAAAATCAAACTTGCTCAGTGATAGCAGCATTCCAAGCTAGGAATGTCCAAGCAGCTGAGAGGGCTGAGCTACCGTGCCTATTTTTAATTGGATGTGTCATCTGGCCTAGGCTGATTTCAGAAATAAAAGATACCTCTGCAGATATGTGAAGGGAGTTCCAATGACTCTGCTGAATTCAGACCAGTAAAATGCAATAGTAGTGTAAGGCTGGAGATTTCCTGGTCTTCCGGTGCGTTCTGCAGAGAGCAGTGCTGGGTGCAGTTGCACTGTCAAGCTGGGAGGCAGATGAGCCACCATGCAACAGACCACGTGCCACAAGCATGTGCTCTCTCCCAGGCAGTGCTAACAGGAAGGCCACAGTTTACTCTTCCCCTGGTAAATCCAGATTTACACAGAACAGAATACATGAATGTCTATGTTCCATCATAATGTTGAGTTCAGTGGATATTCTTCCACTAGCTTCTATAGAAACCTAACCGGTTTAACATTGGTTAGAGGGCCAGGACAAGTAAATCCTGTCCTGTAAATACATATCTGAAGATCACGTCTGAAATTTTCCATTATAATACATCTGACTGTCAGGATTTAGCCTCTGTATGCAGTTAAGCCCCTTGGGGTAACAAGCACTTGATTCCTAATTCAAAAGAAGTAGGTGTGAGCACTCACATATTGCTTCATTGTAATGTCACAGCAACAAAATCCTCATAGTTGCAATGACATTGTTAGTCATGAGGCAAAGGACAGCCAGAGGATGTTCCCTGCCTCCACCCCCTTCAAATGTTAACACCACAAAAAAGTTCTGTTCCAAAACACTGAACTATCCACTACTGTAATACCTATTTCAGGACCAATGGAATGGAATGGTCTTCATACATCTTGATAGCTGTCACACATTCTTTTTCATGGGCTGCATTTTTTCCTCTTGTTCAATAAGCCAGTATGACTATCCAACCCTACTTCTTTTCTAATAGAATATACTGTAAGAAATATGAAAAGGAAGGCTGGCTAACAGTAAACACATCACAAGGGATCTCAAGATTAATTTGGGAAATAACTCCAGACAAAATAGTATTTGTTAACACATACCAGTCTGGTGTAATATGCTGAACATTTGTATGAACCAACATACTAAACAAAAACAAAAATCAAGTAGAACATAGTCTAAATGTCTTTCAATTGACAATGAATTTCTACAGTGCTACAGTATTAACAATCATCTGAATCTATAGCTCAACAACTGTTATAATCTTTGCAAATAAATAAGTTATTAAAAGTATACTGTGTTCTCTTCCTGTGTAAACTGATAACGATAAGCATTTCAGAAAAAATAACAATACTGAGCAGCTGCAGTGTCTTTACATTATAAGGAATCTTTAAGCACAACTCTATATGATACGCTTAGAGAAGTATTTCTGTACTTACACTTTTACAAAGCCATCAACTGAAAGGATAAAAAACACAGTCAAGACTGAACAGAGAAGCAAGAGAGCTGTGAATAAAAAGACAGCATGTTTCGGTTGATACAATATGACACAAAGTACTGTGCATTTGAGAACTCAAAAGCCACTGCCAGTTGCAGGCCTGCACTTGATAGCTAGTTCCTATCAGAGGGGTAGGGCTACCCAGTATCCAGCTCCTTCAGTTTGTCTTGATACAGCCTTAAGTTCACTTCTCAGACTTACTCGCTTTTGTGACCTGATTGTCCTACTAAAGGTACTCAAGGCCCCCAGAACAGCATCAGTGGCACACGATACCAGACACTGAACCAAGAATATCACTTGCTATTAAGGTGTGCTGCCATGAAAGTGAGTTTAAGGAGCTATCTTTGGCAAACCTGCTACTTTAACAGCCCTGCAAAGCTTAGTAAGCACTAACAATACTGCAACTGACTCGAGCAAGAGAACACAGAGCTTTGCAGAAACATAAGGTGTCACTGCTAACAAACACAGAATAAAATGCCTCAAGGGGCTACAGTTAATCATCTCCAAAAAGGGTATGTTCAACATGAATTTAAATTGTAAACTGGTAATAATGCAGTATTTCTGAGCACATCTTAAAATAGAATTATGGAATAAAGTTTAATTTTCAGAAAAGCTTTGAAACTTTTTGTTCAAAAACACATTTAACCAATTATTTTATAATAAAACACTTGCAGCCAGTTTGCCTGCCTGAAAATTTTGATTTCTGAAGCTCTCCTGCCTCATGCAGAACACTGATTTGTACTGACTTTCCTTCCTTGTTTTTTTTTTTCCCTAAGGCAGATTAAGTGAACTGAATTCACAAGAACTGTTAATGCAGGAACTACCCTTAACTATAATTTGTTGTAATGGTTGCTATTTGTTTTCATTCTAGTTTATTTACTAATCATACAAATTTCCAAATATCCACTTAAGTAAGCCACTGTGAAGACTGCAAGTACTGCAGTCAAAGCAGTAGCTAGACAAATTCAAAACACACATATTTCTTTCTGGATAAGAAGAGGCAGATTCCCTCTGGTCAGAGAACAGGTCTCCATGCACCTCCCTGTTAACCAGTCATTTCAATCTGTCTGTTAACATGAACCTAGATAAATGCTACCTTCGATGGGAATTAGAAGCACCACCCTGCACTATTTCTCCAAGGTTGTTAATTTGGAACTATGCTATTGAGAGCACTGTGGCAGAGCTATCTTGGCATATTGTTCTTTGAAGAAATACAGGCCTACAGATAGTAACAAGATAGCTGAGCAGAGCAGAAAACCCCTTTCTGTAACACATCCTTTCTGCACAGAGATCCTCCCAGCTGATCTCATATGAGCTCACTATGGAGAAGGTATGACAGCACGTGGAGCTTCCTCTCTTCTCACATTCTCTGGAGTGAGAGGTGAGAAATGATGTCTATCAACCAACTATGGCCTCAATGACCCTCCTGGCAGCTAATGTGGAAGATGCAATTTCTCAGCGTCATATTCCTTTGTACTGCCAATGCCCTGACACCAGGATCTGGTCACTAGACATTCTGGGAAGAGCTGTGAAACAAGGTGGTCCTTCACCCAGTCTGTCCTGGAACAGCCTTTCCCCGTGCAAACACTGGGGGGAGGAGGGGGGGAAGGATGGAAGTACAAGAAGTCAACTGCTTTCAGCTACAGTTAATAAAAAAGGACAGTGTGTTACTGCTGATAGTAGGAAACGTCACCTGATGAATAAGAATCCAAGTGCCTATTCCTACGTATTGCCATCACAAAAGCTTCGTAAGGTCACAGTCTGTACTAAATCAATTCCGGAAGGCATATAGAGCACAGGTAAGAAAACATCATTATGCAAACCATTCGTTAAAAGACTACATAAAAAGCATTATAAACACTGACGTTTGAATACATTCTCACTCTTTCATAAACAGGACTTAAATGCTTTAGAAAACCAGGAATATTGCAGAGAGGAAGACAAAAGAAGACAGGTGTCAAAAAGAAGTTGGAAAGACAGCACCATACGAAAATCATCCTTATGTCCATTTAACAAGCTAATTAGATATTTCACAATGTTATATGGAAGTTTAAGTAAGCTTACCTAGGAAGAAACCCTAGCCCATCAGAAGTCAATGGTAAGAGGGTTTTACTATCTTTCACTTTCACTTCTCACTATCTTTGAGAAGATACCAAAACAAAAGTTATGAATTTAGGCTCCAGTGAAAGGCTTCAACCAGAAAAGAACAGGAAGAAAAGAACATGTTGCTTTTCTTTTTCTAAAGACATACTATGTAAAACTAATCTACGTAGCAACCTCTATTCTAAGAAACAATGAATGCAACATGGTCAGCAATTTTTAGGTTTATTTTTATTATCATTTAGCAAGACTCCTCTGCAGCTGTAAATCACTTTTTAAACTGTACCATTACCTTGTACACTGCTGCTTTATGAAAGTGCACACCCAGGATTTTAAGAAACAGTGTTGTATTTTTTTTAATGTAACATGTACAAAAGGATATAAAAATAGCTCCTCCACTGACATATGATAATATCCTCAGGCCACAATGGAAACAAATATAATACAGTATTATAGCACAGGTATTCCCTTTATTACAGAAACAGTGTCTGTGGGATACACTCATCTGATCAAGGATTTCAAAGTCACATTCTTAATATATCCAATGCATCTTCAATAAATTGATAGCTATGGTCTTCAGTGAGTTGCCCTGAGAGTAACACAAAAGAGACACAGAACTTAAATCTAATCTTAGTTACTCATAGTTCATCACACTACTCTTCTGGCTAATTGAGAAATGTTTGTAAAAACTGCCATGATGTTCCTCATGGATCAAAAAGCAAGTGAAGTTTATAAAACTGCTCTACGAAATTTGGAAAACACGACTGCTCCTCTGAACACGTGTAACACAACTGTTTTGTGATTCAGCATTACACATGTAGTTTTTATTTGAACATTTCAGTAATTTTAGCTGCACATAAAACAGAGAAGTAATAAGTTAAATTATAGCACCTTGCATGAAATTTGTTCTAAAAAATACCACAATTACAGCTTTGAATACTGTAAGAAACACAACTATCCTATCTCAAGTCCACTATGCACCTGTCATTTCAAAGGAAACTAATCTGTATGTTATGAAGACATGCATCGCTATCACAAAGGCACTACGTGGAATTTGGAAGTTAGGGACAGAGTAAATCGTTGCTTTTTCATCAAATTATGAGATACACCAGAAAAAGGCTCATCTGCAATTTTCAAAAAAGCTGTATTATCACAGAGCCATCGAAGCTAAAAATGGAAACTGCCTATTCAAGTACGTAGCTCCAACTCCTGCCAAAGGAAGATTATTTTCCACTGTCAAATTACATCTAACTTAAAACCCTCCAAGAAACTGTATGCCTTGATAACCACTACTGTGTCATTCCATAACCTAACTGACCCCACGGGTAGGATCTTTTTCCTGATATTCATTGGACATTTACCTCCTTCCAAATTTATAGTACCAGTTCTAGTTACACCTCCATACTTAGAAAGCCTCTTCCTTTATATTTATTTCTCATATAACAAAAAATGATATATCTGTAACTCCTCAAACATTGCGACATCTTTCTGACTTTAACTGATTTTGTTACTCTTCTCTGACCTTTCCTCAATTCCTCACCCCTGAGGTACTCAAAACACAAGAGACTACTCCAGGAACAACCTCAGCAATCGCAAGGAGTATTCCAGTTTCCAGCTGCCTGATGCAGCTCTTCCTCATACATACTCTTCTTTTGACATTAGGGATACCAGAAGCAACTTTGTTGCCTATGTTATCGAGCCTTCTGTGTATTAGATTTCAATCTTCTCTCTCTCTCACTCAGTGTGCAAGCTTCCTCAAATGCATTAGCTTTTCTCTGAATCTCTTAGGCTGTGTCTAAATCGCTGGAGCTCTCCCACTCAGCTATCAGACAGTGTCACTTCATCCGTAACTTTTATTGAAATGCAGTGGGTCCCTCTTGCAGATTACTGAAGACACCAAACAGAATTAGGTCAACACAGTATAAAGTAGTAGTATAAAGCAGTAATGGGGAGGGAGCAACTACAATTGCACAATGAGATGACTGAAAGTACAATTTCTATTTAAAAATCCTATTTCAAATGTATTTTATTCCACTTAGCTATTTATAAGAAGCTAAGTATCTCACTGCAGCTACAGCTTCTAAACACAATACTGTTAATTCTTCTGCATATGTAATTACATGTAGAATAAGAAACATGCTGACAATTAGTCTTCCTCTGCACACGAGTCCCATTCCAGCCACTGGTCAGAGAAAGGTAGGCACATCAAATCTACTCCTCAGCACAAACTTTCAACCAGTTACTATTATATCTGCTCTCTACACATCTTTAAAATTACAAATGAAAGTATGGAGCAATCTAAATTTGCACTGACAACCAAGAACTCAGCTCCCTTCAAAAGTCTTTCTGGAATTCTATGGTGTGATCCTGTGAGTCAAAGAATGCTGAACAACATGCTAACAGTACATCTAACCAGAAAGGTATTACTTAATATGAACCTTAAATAACATTTAAGCCACCTAGTCTATAAGGAACATCATCACTTTATGCTCTGTTTTCCAGAAGACCCACTTTCAGTACAACTTATAAACTCTCCTGTTCTTGATGATGACTACAGGTCATAACAGAACTTTCAGAACAGAAAGCACAGTAACCAACCATTTAAATCCTTAAAGCTACTTTTCAAACTATTAAAAATAAGAAAATAATTTGTCTGAAGAAATGAACAGTTAAAAATCAAAGTGAAATCAAGGATGAAAAGGTTAAGTCTGAAGATACATTAATTGTAAAAATAATACAGTCCATGCTATTTTATACACAGTTGTTTATTCTTGCTCCGTGTTTTAAAACCTGGACTCAGAAAAATTACAGGAAGTTTTGGGGGTTTACCCTCTTTTTTCTATTAAAAGCACCATAGTTACACAGCTTGATTCAGTCATCCTTTTCCACAATCACTTCTCCATGAAGCACCCTTCTTCTCTGCCGCAGCATGTGGAAGTAGAGTTGTGGAAATACTTGATCAAAGCATAAAAAAAAAAGCAAATTAGATTTAAAAATTCAACAGATCTCATAATAGAAACACAGTTTTGCAGAATGATGAACTGAGGAAAAAATAATGGCACACAGTACTACAGTTGGTTAAGGTAAATAACAGCAAGTGATGAACACTGCAGTGAATTACAAAACAGGAATTACTCAGAAGTCAGACAAAGCCCCCTGAATGTATACCCTGTGCTCTCTGTGTATGAACAGGATTTAACCACTTTCTGGCAGCATCTGAAGTCTTCAAATCTGTGCTAAGGTAAGCATGTGTGAACTAAGACTCTGAGGAGGACACAAACATACCCTACTTGTTCACATCTCTCTTGGCCCTCTGGGATCTACTATATTACTCTCTTGCTGACATTTGATGCTTATATATAATGGATAGAAAATCAGATTTATTCCTGAAGCATTAAGTTATATAAACAATAGTAAAATTGTGAGTAGATTATGATAGCTTAGGGCATTTTTTACTCATATGCTCTCTCATTGGCCTTCACAATTTCTTGTGACAAAAAATTTCACAGTGTGTGTGCATATTGTGAAAGTCCGTATTTAAGGTCAACTTCTTGAACACATACCTTTTATGGATGCAAATCACAGACCCTTTCAACTTCAATTTCACTGCTTTTCAAAGCCTCTCCCTATCTCTTGCCTTGTTTCTAGCCTCATCATCCAGACTATCTAAACTGTTCTATTTGCCTAGTTTGGCCTAGCCCCATTCACGATGATTCATCTGAATCGGGTTGCTTTCTGTACTTTTCTGTACTTCTGTACTTTTTCTGTACTTCTGTATCCAGAAGTACAAGGACAACCTGATTAAAGCAAGGACTGAAGTATGTTCAGAGGGGCTTGGGGCTGGACAATTTTTAAGGAATCACTTCGAAGTGGCAGAGGCACTAGAAACTCTTAGCGATGTAGTTATAGATATTTTGGTGTGTGAGCAAAAGTGAAGTCTTTTTACTCTGATCGTGTCTTAGAAATGTTTTTAGCACTTCCACTGGAACACTTCAGACCACTTAGGTCTCGAGGCAGGTAACAGGACAGAAACTTTCAGTCTAACCAATGAAAGCACAGGAAAGCTTGGAACAACAGAAAGCAGGCTCTCATAGCAGAAAGTGTTCGGTAACTGTAACTACAGGCTGTTTCTAGCATTGCTAACAATTGATTACTATGTTATTAGCATTACTACAGTTAAATAATACTTACAAGGCACGTAGGAGAACATGACAATAATAAGGAAGTAATAGTAGTCAAAGGAAACATTGTATTTGTTGGGAAGTCTCAGTGAAAACATTCCTGTTTTCTTCACATAAGGTAAAGCAGCATATATGGTTAGCAGTTCACCTGCAACTCCAGCAGGATACAAAATGATAAAAAAGTTGTATCTGCATTAAAAAAAAACAAAAACACAAACACCTGTGAGAAACACTCCATGAATTTAAAATTTCCTCTTGCTATTATTAGTGGCACAGCAATGTATTACGGTAGTTCCAGCACCAAAATCAAGAACCACATCCTGACTGGGCACAGAATAAATTTCAGTTACACTAGACAGCATTGCTTAGCTTTACAGAGAATGCCTTCCTCAGTCCTTTTATCTACAAACAGTGAGTATCAGCATGTTTTTATGTCTTTCTAATATTAAAGAGGAAAACAAAGCAAAACAAAACCCATAAATTTCTAGTCTCTGATAATGACTTTTAAATAAACTGAACTTGTTCCTGTTGTCACCGACAGGATTCAGACCAGGACTGGGTCTCAAACTCAAATGATCCTACATATCTTTATCATGCTGCACGCATGTATAATCATTTCTTCGAAGATAATGAGAATGCTGAAAAACACCAGAAGTCTGTTCTACCCACTGCCACGTGGGAAATCCAAATAACAGTACATTTACCACTAATGGAAATCAAAACAAAAAATAAAATGAGTGACATAAACTTATCAGATCCATTTTAAAATGGGAAGAAGATGTTCAAGTAAAAGACAGAGGCATTCAGTTTAAAGAAAATGTGCTTTGAATGCCGTAGGCCACACAGACAGTGACAAAGTAAGAAACGTAATCCATAGGGTTTGTGCTGTCCTTACGCACAGTGCACCAGGGAGATGCAGCTTCTCTTAAGGAACAGCTCTCGAGTTCATACCAAAGGAGGTCCCAAACAGCAGCAACCAGACATGAAACCCTCCTGGGAGCAAATGGGCCTAGAGGACTCACAGGTCAGAGAGCACATTAGGGGAGGTGTTAAGAAGGAACTGATGCCATCAGCTACACAGTTTGTTTCTACGCAGTGAAAAAGACCAAAGTGAAAATTCTGAACAATAATTTAGAGCATACCTACTCCATTCACATGAGACAGCTAAATCTTTTACTATTACAAGCTAAAGACTAGAATAATTTCCATCTCCATTGGAATACTCAGTTTATGCCTGCTTGTGTTGTTTGGTTATCCATAAATCTTGATGGGTTATTTTGGACTCTATGAAAAGATAATACATTTTCAAATGTTTTCTGTATAGTATATTGCACCATACAACTCTGCTGTGAGAATGTCAGTTTTCCCTATTGTCTATTACGAGGAAACAACAAATTCTGTCATCCTAGACACACCGACATGATGGCAAAATTGTACTTGCTGAACGCATTTCTCCTTCCGAAGGCTACATAAAAAAATATTGATGAATCCAGACCTGACTACTTTTAAGTTTGCCATTTAGTGCTTAAACATAACCAAGCCCACCACCTTAGGTAGTAGCAAAAAGACAATGTTTTTTAAGAATGAACAAAATATCAGACATACCAAAGCATCAGAACTACATTAGCTAGAAATCAAAACCAAAGGAAAATAAACCCCCCAGACTCTCAAACAAAAGAGTCACCTGCACTGAATGTAGGTTAGGTATTTCCTTCTAACAGTTTAAGTCTGTCTTACATGTATTTTTCAAATAATGACTACAGAGAATACTACTCTTCCAGCTAAGTCTCCTGATAAACAGGCAGTCTCTGTAATATATGTGATCTAGTGGCCAACCTTAGTATGCCTCAAAATCAAAGCAGTTTTGATATGGAACACACTTCTGAGGTAGGCTAAACTTAGTCACTATTTAGCTTCACTGCACAAATAAACAAAAGCTTTCATAAAGCAGAACTCAGAAAGTACTAATATGCATACAGATTGTGTGACAACAACTACCTTTTCAAAGATCTGAAATCCACAAATACTAGCACAGGTGCTTGATTGTGGGCATTGTGTTCAAAAGCATCTTAAGGAGTCATACTGTAAGTTAAAAGGCGACTCCAAGGACAGCGAAAAAAATTAATGAAAGCAGAGATTAAACCGTGAGACACAGAAAGCAAAGAACAAATCACACCCCAAAATCCCAGCTAAAATACTTTTAACATCTTAAACCAAGTAACAATGATCCCAAGTAGAGAAAGCAACGGACTTGCACTCTGCTGACACATAACCAAAGCTCAGACATCTGCTCTCCTTGGTGTTAGCTCAGCATGCGTGAAACTAACATGCAAAAAGGCATGAGAAACCAAAGTGCAACACATCTCCACCTGGCCCATTTAATGAAGTATGGCAAATGGTTGAGCAGGTTGAATGTGTAGAAGGAATATCGAGTAATCTCTGTCACAGTCCATACGACCAGAAAAAGAATAACGCTCTCCTCATTCTGGATCTGCAGAAGTACAAAGAACCAACACTTTCTTCATCCTTAAGCTTCTTTTCTGTGCAAACTGTGACAGACTTCTGTTTAAGATACATGGAAGAGAACTAACATCTTGTAAAAAAATAAAATGTTGGCATAAAAGTGATATTCTGAAACCACGACCATGTATAGTTCTTTATCACACGTATTTACGGACATACAGATATTTTGCAAGCTGAGCGATCTTTACCCATTACGCAAATAACAAAATAACCCCCTCTATAATTAAGCTTATTCCTCCTCTTTGTTCTTCACCTACATTTTCACTCTGCTATCCATCTCCCTCTTTTTATTTGTGGCTGATTTCCTTGTTTATTTTCTTACTCCTCAAAACAGCAGAAAGAAAACAACACTACAGAAGATACATTACTTCCATAATGAGTTTTTACCCACTCTGCATTTCACTACTCTGTCTCCTAGACTTTCTCTCACATTTTACTTTGCTGCTTCCTCACTACTTAATGCACATCTCCATGAAACTTTAGACAAAAGGAATTGCTTAGTTTTATTTACTAACTGGAACTTGGGTTTCAGGAGATCAAATTGGGCAGACTTCAGAGAGCTGTAAGACAGTTAAGGAGCTGGAACACGGATTGCTAAGTGAAGAGTGGCTGGTAGATCAGGAGCTTTGCATAAACTCACTTGATAATCTCACTTAAGATTTAAGTTGTGAGTCATTAAACTGCCTCATCAGTAGGTAGCACATCTCTCTGCCGTTTCAAAACATTGATTCCTTTTCACTCTAAGTGAACAAATAAACAAAAGTCCCCAAATACAAAGAAGGCATGTGGGGATCTATTACAAACACTACCTTCTGAGAAGAAGAATTACACGCAAGTAATTTTCTTTTCTTTAAAAGGGGAAGAATTTTGTAATACACTTCCATGCCTGAAGGCTGAAAAGCTCCAGGGATGTCTGTGAAATAAAATAAAGTAACACAAGTTTTGTTAAAATTACAAAAAGAGGGAAACAATTTTTTTCAATAAAATGCAACATGGTGACAAAGCTTAACACATCTCAAAGATGTTGAAAATCCACAAATCTGTCAGAGGCAGCCAAGAAAAATTAAGTGCTCATCATCTCATAAAATGACAGCCTCAAGGTGTCAATTAAAGAAGGTGCACTTCCAGTGAAAGGATCTCCCCAACATCATAAAAGAAAAGGAGATATAAAAATACTGCCAAACTCACAAAGAAATAGCAACAACTGAAGTGCAAAGACATCCAAACAAATAAGCAAAGGTAAAGGCAGAATTAGGCTGTTCTTAGCCTCATATATTTAGAGGCAAACACTGACAACCCAAACTCGGATTCATGTCATAGCGCTTAAATCCAAGCAGAAGACCTTTAAATAAGTATGCAAAGAATGCCTATCTGTTGCCTTGCAAATCTTCGGTCAAGTAGGGAGATCTAGGTCTGGCTATTATCACTAACATGCCTCTCATCACCTAAAGTGACCCCGAACATTCATGCCTGCTAAGCCATAACAGTGTGAAATACAATCAGACATACATTCAGCTGTATTTTTTTCATGGACACAGCTTGACCTGCTGGACTGAAAGAAACAAAAGAAATGACTGGATACACTAACGATTCAACCCACTGCAAATAACAACAAAATGCAGTGCTATATTCCAGCATTCATGTAAACATTCAATATAAAAAACTTGTTAATCTTTGGGACATTTTCCCTTAAGGAAAAAATGAAAACACACACACACACACGAAAGCCAAGAAAATCTTATTCCATGCTAAGAAGAGCAACAGTAAAGGAAAAGATGAAGTGCAGATAACAAGTGGTCTGTGTACTGAAACAAAGGGATTTGACAACTGAGGCAGGTGCTATGATACCCCATCAGCAGAAAGGCATCTGCCATCTGCTGGTGAGACAGTTTAATGGCTCAGCTTTTTAAGTTTAAAGAAATCCAGGAGCACTGACTCAAAACCCATCACCGAATTCTTACACACCCTTCACAGAAAGCAGACCTCAGAAACTGAGCTGAAAGTCCTACTGACTAGCTGTAAGCAGTCTGCTTGTTTCATGCTGCTAACAAATCACTAAACTTAGAGTAGCCACTTACAGCCCCGCAAATAAACTCTAGTCATTTATACAGGACCTTAAGTGTTGCTGTGACAGGCTGGATGACTTGATATACTTTCACTGAAAAAAAGTCAGTATGCATGTCATAAAATGTTAATATTACCATAACATTAAAATCTTGAGAAGATTCCTGAAATAAATTGCAAATCACAACCATGTTTATATAGGTAAATTCAATTTAAGACATATTTTTATTTAGATTAATTCAGTAAACTACTGTAAGTTTCTGAAAGGGAACCAGTAACACTGTGGTAGATTTGCTGGTGAAGAGGAGCAGCAGCCATTGACTTCACTTAGGCAGACTATATAGCCAGCATGGTGACTCACAGCTAAGACCTAGACTCAATCTCCTGGGTAGAACCACCTAAATTCCGTCCTGTAACCCCAGCTACCAAAATCACACTCAAGTATGTAAGTATTCTCTGTAGGAATGTAATTAATTTTTAAAGTGGTCTTCCTTGTGAAATGAGAACTGCATTAGTAGCCTCTCCTAAAAACCAACCAAAACACAACTTGCTCACACACATACCTGTTTTATACTATGTGCAATGAACCACACCATGAAGATTCTTGAACTCACTTGGACCCCGGTCACAAGCACAGATGTGCGAACTATTCCTTCAAAAGAGAAACATGTTAACTCTGTTCCACAACTAGTGTTTTAATCAGTTACAGGAGAAACTAAAACAAAGAACTCACCAACTGCACAGTGGACTACCTGTAAACAAAAATAAGTTAGAGGTTACTGACGTACAGTATGTTACTATCTACCCCACAAACAGAGTCTTTTGATGTAAATATAAACCTAGGCTTAATTCTGAGGGATAGTTGCGATTTTTGCCTCCACTGAGAGCCTTGCTTTTAGCAACACACACCCGAGCCCTGGCAAACCGATGCTGTCATGGGCTCAGTATCTGATCTGTGCAAACACACAAAAAAGATTTATTTTCCTAATTAGTTGTACATATTACATATTTAGACTCTTACAAAGCATTATTTTTCCATCTAGTAAGTTTCCTTTTCATTGTCTTATTCAAAAAAGAATGTTACAGGACAGTGTGAAGGGAGTAACATAAGAGATACTAAATGTTTAGCAATTTCAAGTTTTTCTGTATTTATTACAAATTAATAACATTACTACAATTTTGCCAATGATAGCTACGAAGATCTATTATATTTTCTAGTCAGTAATGTTTAGCAAATAGAGTGCTTTTCATTATTTTGACATTATTTGAGTCAAATTACTTCTTGTGAAAGTTTGACAGCGTAGAAGCCTATATACAGGCAGCCATTTGACTTAATAGTTGCTTGAACTACAGATTGAGGAAAAAAGTTAAACTGGAGATAAGTGCTCTGTGTTGTGTCTGGGAAAGAACTGTAAGTGCTCAATACACCCAACAGTTTTATTCCATAGATGTGCCACAAACCGAGATCACTGGGCAGCAAAAGTTGCATTATTTGAAGAACACTTTGCACAACTTGCACAGACTACGTTATAACAGATTATGTGGGGCATATGGATCCAATCTGGAAATAAGAAGCAGCAGTAAAGGCACAGAACGATAAGAAGTCCAGTATAAGGAATAAGAGGGAAGCTCTCATCCCTGGATATGGAGAGAAGATATCTCCTATGCTAAAGGATCAATCTGCTGGCTGGAATGCCTTCAGAAATTTTGCCTTTTGGGTTTAAGACTCTCCAACCAAAGCAGTTCCCAGGCAGTATTTGATTTAAAGAAATACTAGCATTATGTTTAAAAAAATGAGCTCATTTGTTTCACCTCTGCACCTCAAAAAAACTTCAATAAATAACACAGTTAGCAGGACTTTCAGTACTAATACAATATTTTGATATTAAATTCAAGTTAATAATGTGTTTTGCCTATGATATGGAGCATGCAGTAAAGCAAACTAATGTTTAAAATTTACCTCAAGCAAAGCAAATGTCTGGAAAAATTTCAGTGTCTTTTGAACGCTTCTGAATAAACCTCTGTGTGTTCCTTTCTGTATATAAAACCGCACCATGGCGATACCTAACACCAGCCACCTACGAAAAGAAAGAGAATGGAGAGATTTCAAATCAGAATCCTAGCAATATCCATCTGCTGTAAATAATTTTGTACGTTTTCTTCACAGAATGTCTTTGCTTCGTCACTTGTCAGTATTAGGAGATTATTAAAAATATCTTTAGACATCAATATTATATAAAGCTATGTAAAATTACACTTTTATCTCTTCACTTGCAAAAAGATAGAGAATTACTGGTTTATCTTCAGACTGACCTCAGTTGAGGAGACCCCTCCCAAAACTACGGGTCTGTTAGACTTTTCACTAGCAGTGACTACATATTTTTATTATTAAATCCTCATGCATCTTTACTGTGAATTACTGTTATTTGAAAACACATGATGAGCTTGGCACCGAAGCCACCATTTTGAGTCACAGCTTTGTGTAACCTACACACATCTTTTTAACATTTTTCATGGCCCCTCAAGTCAATGAATCCTTCTGTTTGTGACTGTCTGGCTGAAGTCACCACTCCTGTTCAGTTCTCAAAAGTGTTGAGAAGTCATCTTTGAAAATCAGACTCCAAAGTGCTGAAAGATGAGTGCTCTATGCTCCTGGAGGTATATTTAACTGGGGCATCTGATAGTGTTGGCTAATATTTTAATATGTTTTTAAGAAAACTGAACAGTGATACCAACAGATGATTATTGTGATGTAAAAGAACAAAAATACCTGTACCTTCTAATCAAACTGAATTTTGATATAAAACTTAAATTGAGATTTCAAATAGAAATTGAGACTAAAAAACCCAAACTTCTAAACTGTGTCTGGCTGATCCTCAGCACCCAGCCCAGCCACAGTACAATAACCCAAGACATGCACAATTCCTTCTGCATAATTAATCCATGTTCATATAATTAAGATTTTCAAAATTGGGTACTGTACATTGCATTGTTCATGCAGAGCTGTACCACACTCTTACAAACATCATGCTAGCAAGATGCCTTGAAACTTCAAGTTTCAATCCACAAAGACTAAGAAAGTACACAAATTCTTTAATGTAGACTTAAAGGCATAACCAGGGCTATGGACAGCTTAACTTTGGCTTAACTTCTTATCTGATGATACTGGGAACAATCACTCCAGTCTTGTCATTCTACATAAAGCCATAGCAAGCTTTGCTATTCGTATAGCCAAAGCACAGCAGTGCTGTGCAGCAACATGAGCTCTGGCTAAGGAAGGGCCCAAGTGACAAAGCAGAAGGGTCTGAGAAATGCTCAGAGGCAGATTCAGAGAGCATATAAACATTTGGAGAAATATTTATATTAGCATTTGCATAAGTGTTTAACACATCTGTTCTTACGCTCTTCCCTAAGCATAAGGTGTCTGCTAACACTAGAAGCAGGGTACCAGGAAACACTGAACTTTGGTCAGATGCATTATGCTGTAACAGCATGAGAGCAGCATGAACTGTGACAGCTCTCTGTTCACCTCGGGTGGCATGTACTTCAGTATCAGCTCCTTGACAACTCTTCCACACAGTGCCTACTGCTAGGCAGTCATTTGGCGTGGTCCATTCGAGCACTTCATGATGGCATTTCAAACTCACATAGGCTTAGTCAGGCTTCCCCATAGTAGGAACGATTCCTTGATCCCTTCTACTTTCAACCCATGAATCTGATCTGCCAGAGATCCAAAATTTGCCCCCACAAACATTACTTAAATTTTATAACAGACTGTAAATCTGAGTGCATTAATTGGAAGTTGTCTCCACCACTGTGGAAACAAGGAATTACAAGGAATATCGCTGGTAGTCCTTAACAGTAAAGCTGCCCTGTTTTACAGTGAAGTATTTGACAAGAGGAAGGTGACAAGTGCGTTTACATCCAGCTGGCAGCATGAACAGTGACAGCAACAGCTCTGCCCTAGCCCCAGACTGAGAAGTCATCATACATCTAATCTAACAAGGCATTTTCTGCACCTCATTCTGTAACAAAAGGGCAGCAGAGTGCAGTAATCATAGAACTGTTAGAGTTGGAAGGGACCTAATCTTGAACTACTCACTGAAGCAAAGACTGCAAATATGTTTTACGTAAATAAGTTTTTATTTGGACATGTATTTCTGTAGACTGATTTACTGAGTTGGCAGAGGCTTTGATTTTGGATCTCAAGAAAGCCCTTGTACTGTGTAGCACAAACCCCTAGGAAATGGAAAACACTTTCTGTAATAAAGGTAGCATTTCTGGTTGGAATTTTAAGTAAGACAGGGTAGTGATCTGACATTTTAGTCCCTTAAACCTTTGTTAGAAAGAAAGAAAAAACAGAAAGAAAGAAAGAAAGAGAAGCAGCAACTTCTTAGAATGGTTGTTAACATGAAATTATGTATTAGTCTGTTAACACTCTAGAAACAGTTTGCTATACTTCACTGTCTGGACAAATGCACAAATATACTGTTCTTGTTACTTATTTATCCTGTGTAGTGCCCCTGCTAAGTATTAAGTATATTTCAAACGTTTTTTTTCTCTTAAACTGTATCCATAACATATAAGAATTTATTCCTCTCTCTTATGTCTCTGTTTCCACATAAAATAAGCAATTTTTCATGCCTAAATGAAGAGGGGAGAGAAGGAAGTGGGAGATACTGAATCAGCACCTAAGGTCAAAACTAACACGGTTCGATAATCTTCTACAGACATACAAAAGGTGGCAAGAGTCAGTGTTCATTAGCAAATTCACACATGGAGCAGGAGGCTGGGACTTCAATGAGGACACATTTCTACCAGCTAGAAAAACATTTCACTGAGTAAAAGTACTTTTCAAAAGGTGCTGCTGCAATATCTGAACAGATCCGACTCCAAGTTCAAGATTCACCGATGCTACTGAGAAGAAAGCCATCACGATCATATTCCTGGCTAACGAACCACTAAACTTAGCTTCAAGGACTAACAACATAAACCTGAGTGCTCTGATGATCTACTAGTCAAAACAAACGCCCACTTTCCTCACAGCAAAGCACCGCAGTACGGAGCACCAGCTCACACGAGCCCCTCGGGTACCACAGCTCCTTCCCGTTCCACCCACGCCCTGCTCATCCCTGCCGGTCCACTGGCGCCGCGGACCACTCTCACATTCGGGACTTTCTACCTCGCCGCGAGATGGTGCGATCTCTGCTCGCCCAGACCCAGGGCTCAAAGACATGAACCAGCGGCGTGAGCCCACATAGCCAGCCGCAGGCGGGAACTGCCGCCCGGGACAGCCTGCCCAGAGCCCCTGGCGCCCCGGCCCCGGAACCCAGGGCGCTGCCGGCTCCCCTCGAGTCCAGGAGACGTGGAGGGGTGGCGGTGCCGAGGGACGCGGCCTAAGCGGCACCCCTGCCCGGCATTCCTGTCCCGGCTATACTTAACCTCTGCGGCGGGCTCGGGGTGACGCGCTGGCGGCTGGCAGCGCTGCACCGTATTAGGCAATGCCCGGCAAGCAACGGCTAGCCCCGCTCTCGGCGGCTCCCCTGCGCCCCCGGCTGTCTTCCGCGACCCTGGCACGGCTCAGCCATCCCGCCGGGTAGCCTGCCGGGACCCCACCCCGCCTTGCCTCGGCCGCGCTGCACCCTGCTCCTGCCACCCCGCTGCCGGCCAGCGGCGTGCCCGCGCCCGCCTACCCTGCGGTCATGGCGACGTTGTAGAAGATGAGCCAGGCCGTGGCCAGGGCGCCCAGCCTCCTCTTCTTGCCACTCTCCTTCTCCTCTACCGCGCCGTTGCCGCCTCCGTCCTCCTCGCTGGACGCCATGGCTCCACCGGGCAAGGAGCGATAGCCGAGAGCAGCGGGAGGAGGGGCTCTCTCCGCGGCGGGCTGGGGCCGCGCTGACAGCCGCACCTCCGCTGTCTCTCACCCCATCTGTCTTCCTCCAGGGTCGCTGCCCGCTGTCCGCCGCCAGCTGCTCACATGGGCTGCGCGCTCCTCCCTCCGCCTTGGAGGGGCTCCTGCGGGCGGGGCGGGGGAACCTGGCTGCTGTTCTCGGGAGTCCCCGGGCGGCCAGGGCCCGGGTCGAGGGTACGTCCCGGTCCAGGCCGGGCAGGACCCGGGTCCCACGCCCCGGCCCTCCCAGGCGGCCCAGGGTGGGCAGGGTCTGGGGCCCGCGTCTCGGCTCTCACAGGCGGCACCAGGCGCACGCCACTGTCCCCACATCCGGAGGCTCCCAGCGGGTTGGTGCCATGTCTCTAGCCTTGCGTGGTGAACATCAAGAACCTTCAACAAAAGTAACGAAAAAATGCTGCAGTTTTTGAAAACGAGGCTGAATACGTGGGAGTATGGTCTGAGATTCACAGGTCCTCAAGAGGCCTTACAGCCCCTATAAGGATGACCGCAGGCAGAGGACACAGTCCAGTCTGGCAGGTCTCAATGAATACTTCTGTACACGGGGAAGACTAAGGTCCATACCTGAGAAGAGAGTAAACTTCTTCCCAATGCCTGAAGAGAACCCGGCTGTCGGACTGAAGGGTGATACTTGAGTAGGCATGTTGTCTTGTATGTCTGCTTTCTGCCCACATGCACAGGGAAGCAAAGCCAGCAAAGGGGACGTGCGGGTAGCCTTGGGCTTCTCATTCCCACAGCTGAGCATGGAGATCATGATCACTCAGCCTAAACACCCCAAATGCAGGCATACACAGACAGAAGAACTACAAAAGTGGGACTTTTTCAGTCCTAGAAGATTTCAAGAGTACAAGTCGACCTCCTTTAAGATGAAGTAGGTCATCTACTTAGAAGGATAATGAAGAGGTGATTGGATGTAATCAACACAGCTTCACCAAGGGTAAATCGTGCCTGACGAATCTGGTGGCCTTCTATGAAAAGGTCACAACATCAGTAGGCAGGGGAAGGGCAACTGACGTCTTGTACCTGGACCTGCACAAAGCCTTTGACGCTGTCCCGCACAACATCCCGGTCTCCAAGGTGGTGGAATATGTGTTCGATGGATGGACCACTCGGTGGATAAGGAATTGGCTTGACAGCCGCACCCAAAGAGTGGCTGTCAATGGATCCATGTCCAGGTGGAGGCCAGTGACAAGTGGAGTCCCTCAAGGGTCAGTAGTGGGACCAGTTTTGTTCAACATCTTCATCAGTGACATGGACAGTGGCATCGAGTGCTCCCTCAGCAAGTTTGCTGACGACACCAAGCTGTGAGGTAAGGTTGACATGCTGGAGGGGAGAAATGCCATCCAGCTGGACCTGGACAGGCTGGAGAGGTGGGCCCATGCCAACCTCATGAAGTTCAACAAGACCAAGTGCAAGGTCCTGCATCAGGGTCGGGGCAATCCCAAGCACTGATATAGGCTGGGTAAAGATTGGCTTGAGAGCAGCCCTGAGTAGGTTTAAACTCTGTAATTTTCCAAAATTTTATATATATTTACTGTTTAATATATGGGTATTCCTGCTATTTTATTTGCACCATTTTCCACTCAAATTTCACTTCTCCCTTCAAACATCTCCCTTGTAACATCTTGGCTTTGTCGATGTAGTGTTGAAGTGGGGACCACAAACTGACCATGTACTATGTGTAAGGTGGTTTATGTCCAATACAAATTTGCCAACTTATGAGTTGATTAACTGATGAAACATTCTAACTTTAAATTATGATACATAGATGAAGGCATGACCCAATCCCAGTTGTTAATATTAGTTGGGGGGCTTTAATATTTTTAGCTATCATCTGCCATTTCTCATTTTCTTTCCACAACATATTTGAGGGAACAAATCTTATTTGCTTCCTGAGGTAACCTTTTTCCATTTTTAAATCTCTCCTTGGATGTTTTCCATGATTTTGCACAGAATCTTTTGAAATTTGATAAGCCATGTTTGATATATCCTCATCAGAATTTCTGTATTACTTTTTTCCCCACTATCTATATGCCCAAAATTACTGATTTTGGATGAATGAATTATCTGTAAGGATAACCAGGATTGTCTTCAGTTGATTTAGTCAATTAAAAACTTACTAGTGAGGATAAGTAGCTCAGTGTTTTTGCTCTAATATTGTGTTTTCTTTATGAATATGCAATTTCTCTTGCTATCACACAACTCCTTCCCTCAACTACTGAGAAATTTCTAAGTATCCTCATAATCCTTTTTGGATTTGAATAAAGAAACATTTTTTGTTATTTGCAAGTTTTGCCGTCCCACACTTCTCTGTGTTTCTTGACCATTTATGAATGAATTAAGCACAAAACTTTTTACAGAACTTTCATAAACACTGCCACTGGTTTGTTTTTGCCATAATTAACAAAACTTGCTCTTTGTTTTTGTTTCCTGTGTTTTGATCCATGGAGGTATTTTGTTCCTTAATCTATAACTACTTCATATCACTGGTAGTTCCTGTATGACGGTTGCTCAGCAGTGTTTTCAAAATGTGTTTGTTGTGTTAGTGTATTTTTTTTTACATCTGTTTTTGCAACTGTCTGTTTTAGGAATTGCAAGAAATTATTTGCAATGTAATTTCCTTTTCATCAGCTTTCTGTTGATACTCTTTAATCGTTTCTGTAAATGCCATGTGTATATTTGTGGTTTACTAGTTCATATTTTCTGAATCGTTGTAAGATCCTTTATTTAAATTTGATAAAATATCAGCTATTGTCAAAGCTTTAGGTACGGTGTCTGGGCTTAATTAGGAATACTGTACTTTTACAGTGGCAAAATTACTTAATCTAATACTTCAACTCTGGCTAGGACCTTTTGACCCCCAAAAAATCTCAAAATGATTCATAAGAGATTTTGTCTACATAGAGAAATCTAATCAATGGAACGGAATAAGCTTATAGATTAACTGCATTATCTAAATCAGTTATGACTGGGTAATTGATTTAGCTCAATTTTGCTGCCATTTAAGTGCAGTCTGAAATCAACCTTCCAGATAAATTTTAAGATAGTCAGATCAAGGTTTCTGTATTGTCAGCGAGCGCATGGTTGTGCTCCATATTAATTCTCAGCCATAACAGGCAGTTCTCCTTTATTCACTTGAGTTCCAAACAGTGAACATTACTGTACTGTTGTTACAAAAATGAGTGGTTTTCTTTCCTATTTATCTTCTGGGTTCTTATTGTACAAGTAGATATTCAATACCTTGTAGAGCTGAGCGGGTTTTACTTCCAATCTATTTCCAGAAATACAAGGTGAATGTTCTGAGGATTATTTTCTCGTGCAGTGTTTGATAATGACTTTTGTTGTTGTTGTTACAAAATCTACTTGTATGGGAACATTTCTTTGAAATGAAAAGCTTTAGTGCTCTTAAAATACAATGATGACTTAATGAGCTCCACTATCTCCGGTTAAGGTAATGTACTATGAAATGCTGCAAAAATTACTTAGTATGAGCCCTGCAGAATCACAGGATTACATTTACACTTCAGAGTAGTTAAATGCCAAGTGATAACTGAGGGAGGAGAATTTGTTAAAAAAATTAAGAACTGAAATTCTGACTGTCCCGCTGCCCTGTCTTCACTTAATGTTTTCAACACATTTTGCAAGAGCAAAGTGTTTAGACAACAGACATATATAGTTCTTAAACACTAATTTAGGTTTATGTTATGTGGTAATCAGTGAGGCATTGAAGGATAAATGCAAGTAAACAGAATTTAGCTGTGTCTCCATTGAACAACACAGTGTTTATGCTCTTTCCCTGCATTCATCCAGGTGTTGATTCAAAGAATGAACTTCCAAAGCCCCTGGCTTTCTAGCACTCCTCACCGAAGTGGCAGGCGAGGTGCGGCTGGGTTTGGTGTTCGGTTAAAGAAGCTCAATAACACCAAAATGTTATTAAGCAGGTTCTCTTTTTTATTAAACAGGATCTCGCACGGGATCATTCCTCCCAAAGTGTGTGTGTCTTTGTTACTTAGCCCCACCCCTTACATACTAGATACATATTTATGATGTTTTCCAAGACCCTTGTTAATTATACAGTTTTCCAAGAAGCCGTTTATATGTGTCGCCATCCTTTTTAGCATGTATATTATAGTCTAGGTGGTCTATATAGCTGGTCATCAGGGCCCTCTGCTTACTTCACCACAGGTAACCAGCTGTGCTCAGCAGAGTGATTTGCTAATTCCATATAGCTTGAGGTTAGACAAAAGGCCCACCCCAAGGCCACATTGCATTCTAACAGGGCCCTGACTGCCTTCTTGTTAGTACAATCTATTTTGCTAACGTAGTTTTCTTTATTTCAGTGTGTCTATCTATTACGAGGAGAGGCTTAGGGAGCTGGGATTGTTTAGCTTGGAGAAGAGGAGGCTGAGGGGAGACCTTATCGCTCTCTTCAGCTACTTGAAAGGCCATTCTAGGGAGGCGGGTGTTGGCCTCTTCTCCCTTGTGACTAGTGACAGGACTAGAGGGAATGGGCTTAAGTTGTGCCAGGGTAGGTTTAGATTAGATATTAGGAAGAATTTCTTTACTGAAAGAGTGGTGAGGTATTGGAATAGGCTGCCCAGGGAGACGGTGGAGTCACCATCCCTGGAATTTTTTAAGAAGCGAATAGATGTGTTTCTTCAGGGGATGATTTAGGGATAAGAGTTGTGTAGGGCTATCAGTTGGACTAGATGATCCCGAGGGTTCTTTCCAACCGTAATGATTCTGTGATTTTATTTACTACTCATGATGTAGGACAGAAGATGCCTTCAAAAGATGTGGCGTAGAATGGATTGCATAATCTTGTGGGAAGAACTAGATGATGTCTTTGTATTTGGCACTTCTGAAGCAGTTGGAGTTTTACGCTGTTCCTGCAAGATAAATTATTCATATTAAGCCTCTGACTGTACAGTTCAGTAGTCAGTAAAGGAAAACAGGTGCCTTGAACACCGCTAAAGTGAAAGATTGTATCTCTGTTACAACAATACAACACTTCTGATGTGAACATTTAGAAGTCTTTGTATGATTTTTCATAGAGTTACCTGAAAAGCACTGGTATATTTCTTTTACGTTTGGCATCTTTATGTTATGTTCTAAAAAGCACCAGTCTGAGATGCCCTTGTGTATTGTTCTATTTGATCCTCTTCAGATGCAAAACTGTAACCCATGGTGAAAGACAAACACATGTTGAAGTGAGATGACTATCCCGCTCATCTAACTTTGGTTTATCCAAACTCAGTGTACTTTTTGCTCTAATAGACTAACTGGACTCTGTACAGTAATTATTTTCTTTTGGGATATTTTGGACTGTAACACTGTTTAACTGTCCTGGTGTTTTGTTGCATTGCTAGGCTTGGATAGATTTACATGCAGACCAGTCCCACAGACTGTAGTTTCTGCAGTCAGCACCTTTGCACACTGCACAGAATGGCTGTGTCAAGAAGCTAACTCCACATTAGTGTTCTAATTCTGTAGTTATCCATATGAAATGCTCAAAACTTTAAATTAGTACCATAAACTTTAGTGGTACTGTTCTCATGAGTAAAATAAAGTAGATGGTGAAAATTAACTGCTAGCATAAGTAAGATATTCCTAAATTCCCTTCTCTGTATTATACAAGAAATGGCTTTCTTAAGCAAAGAAGCTTTGCTACCTTGCCAACAGGTGTCAGGCAGATTTTTCACAGGGTTTCATAAACCAAACTTCAATAATATTAAAAATAACTTCAGATTTTCAGCATATTTCAATGGCAGTTTGTCATTGGAGGAGACTGCTTCCTTTATTAGTTTCAGAGTACACACAGTCTTTGCTTTTAATTTAGTTTTATTTCAAGGACTTGAGTTAAAAAGGACTCTTTATCAAGGGAGTAGTGCTCCAATCTAACTCCCATTATGGTCAGTGGAGGTATTTCTATTTTCCTTCTTATAAGAATGGTGGAGAACAAAAAGATTAATTTTAACCTCATCTTTGTTTGAAAACTGGTCTGAGTTGTCAGCAAGAAAAAGTGACCATATTGGGTGTAGTCAGTTTGGCCACACTCAGAACAGCTGTTTGTGTCAAGAAAAGCATTAGGACAAGTGGTTCCCCTTTGGCAGTGTTAGGAAGTTGGCACAGGGTGATGCTTCTGCCAGCATCCCTGCGGAAGCCCAGGCGCTCAGCCGTCCCAGCAGCTCCCACATTATCTGCTTCTTACCGGTATATCACAATACACCACTGCAAGCTTCCTAAAGGAAACGGTCTAACACGCTTGTGTTTGACTTCGCTGAACTTGTTATCTAAAACCATTTAACAGATCTGCAGAGTAAACATACAAAATACTACTTCATGTGAGTTGGCTTGGAAGTTCTGATTTGAATACAGAAAGACTGAAGAAGATATAAATCCTTGCTTCCAGCATCTGTATGTGCAAATAATACCAAGAAAGTTGCAAATGACAATTGTTAATGTGGTCAGGGCAAAATGAATTGGTTTATGAAGTTTATTATTTGAAAATTTGCCCAGTTCTAACTTGGATTTGAGGGCATTCATAGAATCCTATTTGCATTTTTATAAAGGCCAAAAAGGACAATTAAATAATTTTAGCCTGACATTTTGTATAACAGAGGACAGCAGTCTTACTGTGTTGATATGTTTCATGGATTCTTTTTATAGAAAGAAATAGATAAGAATACTATCAGTGAGCCATGCAACTTGGACACTGACAAAATATTAGGATGTATACAATAAGTTTACAGATGAGAAGTAAATTACTGTAGTCCAGGACTTAGAACATTTACATGTGGCCTGGGACTGGGATAAATTTTGTCTTTGTCATATCACTGTATTGCTATGAATTGCAGCTTCTTCTATGCCATCCAAAACATCTTGTTCTTGTCCTGTCAAAGACAAAACCTGTGGTTAAAGGGACTGCTGGGAATTCCTCTGTTCTGAATCTTCCTCTTTTCCTTTGATTTTTGTTTCTGCCTGGCTTCCATTTCTGAAAGTAAAGCAGACAATGGGCTATAATGAAAATAGTCAGTGTAACTGATTCCTGGGGTCACTGTAACTGATTCCTGAGACAACCCCTGGTCTTAGTAACTCTCTCCTTGCTAAAAGGGGGCTGGCCTGACTTTTTCCTGGAGCTACATACCTTATCTTTACGGTGCAGCAGCTAGCAAACTAATACATTCTAAAACAAACATGCGTAGTCTAATACTCCTCCGGTAAACTGAAACTGCAGTGGACTTCCCCTCTATGGCCATAATGGTTTTGTCTTCCTCTGAAAAATACTTGTCTGATGCAGATGTGTGTCAGTGCAGTGGCTGTAAAAAATATCAGAACTTCTCTAGCAGATTGTCATCTGTAAGTTGCTGTTCCAAAGCGCCCTTTCCTTCTAGAAGACTATAGGGAAATGACTTATTGTAGCTCCTCCAAATCCAGAACTAACCTTGGTATGGATAAACCTTTGTCATTATCTAAAAACCAAGTAATAAATTATATAAACAAACATCAAAATTAAACAGTTACTTGAGCAAATATAAAGTTTTGTCACATCTGTGACATTCAGGAAGCGAGTTGTACTGTCAGTTAACTGGATACATGCCTTTATCCCTTAGTAGTGTCTGAACATCAGCACTATATAAAAAATGAAGTGTGTAAAGAAAGAAGCGTCCGTACCAGTTATCTGAGACTCTTTACTTTGGAGAGAAGTAGCGCATTTTCAAATACACCCAGCATGAAACGTGCTATAAGGCTGTCTGGAGACAAGTCCTAAGACAGAGAACTGTTAGGTAGATGAGCTCCTCTGCAAAATCAGTGAAGTCAGACCGTGGCAGAGGCCATCTTTGGAAAGAGGTCTGAAATAGAACAGATGTATAATCCCCTGGACATGAAAGTTTTTCTCAAGCCAGCCTGGTGAAGTACAGCACCCAGCCATGTCTTCCCACCTTATCACTTGTTTGGGATCTAATTGCAAGGTGAGTCAGACGAATGACACGATCCAACTGGGAACTTTCTGCGGTGATGTAGTTTTTGCTGAATCAGCTGATTGTGCAGCCACCGATGAGCTGGATCAAATTCCATATCTAGTACAAGAAATGTGGTGGCAGCACATAGTTGTGGGCACAGGGAGTGCCCTGTTGCTACATTCTCTATCAGCTGTAGTTACCCTGAAATTAGATGCAGTACCTTTGAACTAATTCCTTACTTTTAGATAGCTAACTTGGGCAGCGCAAGACCCATTTCAAATGCAGTAGGAAATAATACAAACATTTTGAAATACATCTGACAAGGGAAGCTTAACACACCTTTTTTTTTTTTTTTTTTTTTTAAACAGCAGACTCATTCTATTACTCACACCTAAGATGGAAAAGCTGGTTTCTGTAGCCATCTGTGTCTGAGAGTGCAAGTCCAACACTTGTTGGAAGAATACTCTAACAGCTACCCCATTGCTATGCCGTGAAATAATGCTAAAGCCACAGAGCAAGGAAAAGGGGGAGCTACAATATAATAGTGTATTCAGAGGACTCTTGTACTTCGTAGTGTGTTCAACAGAAAAACATGGTTACAGAAACAAAACATGAGCTATGACTACATAGCCTTTAGATGATCACTGAGTATAGACTACTTTTTTCAAAATGTTGAGTGGAATGTTTCCTGGGAAATACAGTTGGGTTGGAATCCTTTTAGGCTGAAGACAGTCTAAAAGCACAGTTCCTCACATCTCTTGTGTTTGCTCCTCCTGCAGCACTACTGCACAAAAGCTCTGCCTCTTTTGAAAGAATTCTTGTAATTCATTTTGAAACCTTTCAGAGAAGGGATGGAAAAGGGGGGGGTGGATAAAACAGGCTCTGAGAACAAGTGCTGTATGTCTTCTGTGAACACAATCGGAGATGATAAGTGGTGAGGCGGTAAAGCATCCTCTGAGATTATCTAGCAGATGTCATTGAATTGGGGCAGAATCCAGAGAAAACATGCAATTCGTTAAAAGTAGTCCGTAGATCAATGCTGATCTGCATCACCTCCTGAAAACAGTTGCGGATACAGAAAGAAGCAGGACTTGAGGTTGTGAAAGAAATTTTAGTAAAATAAGTGCACACATGCTGACTGTAAATCCCTTTATGAAAAGGCTTGGTGTGCAGTTTTCACCTGATGTGTCAGAAGTCTGCCTAATGTATACAATCACATTCATTATTGAGCATGGTTAGTGCTATTGATTGCATCTAGCGTTTCTGCGCTTCGAACAGCAGTATCTTTCTGGTTTCTTGTTGGCACTTGTGAGGTTCCCATGTCGCTCTTTTTAGGCGTCTACAACTCTTCCCTCATGTGCGTGTGTGTGCCCTTTTTTTTGTTTCATTTGCAATTCAGCTAGTTCAGAGTAATGAAACCACTAAAAGTCCTTAAGAATAATGACTCGAGTTTCATGTGAGAGCAGAAAAAGCTTACGCTGCTGAAACCACCATCCTGCACTTTTGCTGTCAGGACACCTACTGCAGAACCCTGATGGCATCAACGATGAAAAGACTCAGTCAGCTTTACGTACAGGGACCCTCTGAAAATGTTCTACAGGGAGCGAACGTGGCTGGGCGCAAAACCGGCTCATGTCCTAGCTAGGGAGGCGTGAAACTGCTCAGGAGAACTAAGTAAGATAACGGCCGGCTTCAGGCCGCACTACGGCCCTAAGCTGCTGGCCTGTGGCGGCTGTAAGGCAGGCTAGGGGCGGCCCGAAGAGAGCCGGGCACAACTCGGGCTGCGGGTGCCTGTAGAAAAGCCTTACTGAGCCCCACCGCCCGCCACGCTCCGCTCCCTGCTCTCACCCGCAGCTGAGGCCGTAGCCTAGGGGCTGGCGCGGCGCCGGCGCCGGGTACCGCCCGGTTTTCCCAGCATGCCACACGGGGGGGGCTGTCTCTCTGGCCCTGCGAGGAGGTAGCGGTGGAGGTATTTTGTGAGGAGAGGCGGTTGTTACTGCCCACAGCTTTTCGTCTCGCTGCCGCGCTGCTGGGTGGGGTGGCTGCCCCGCGCCTCTCCGCCCCGCCATGCCGCTCTTCGCCACCAACCCCTTCGACCAGGATGTGGGTGAGTGGCTCTTGCGGCGGCCTGTCCTTCGTCCGCCCCGGCCTCCCCCTGGGGTATCCTTGCGGCCTGTCCTTCGTCCGACCCAGCTCCCGCATCCACAGCTCTACGTCCCCCCGCAGGCCGCCGGCCCGTTCCCCTCCTAGTCCTCCGCTGCTTCGGGCGCTGCCGCCCGGATCGGTATTGTGTGTGGCGGGGAGCCGGGGTAGTCGCGGAGAGCGGGCGGCCCGGTGGTCCCGGTGTGTCTCCGGGGAGCGCGAGGCGGTGGCTGAGGCCTGGTCAGTGGCAGCGGCAGGCCCTGCCTGTCTTCGGGCGGCTGCGAGCGACGGGCGAGCGCAGGGAGGCGAGCTGGCCTATATGGCAGAGTAGCTGTGCCGCACAGCAAAACAGGCGGTGCGAAATGCATATGCTGGGTGAAAGCTTGAAAAGTTACATCTACAATTGCCTCACAGACATACGTGAGAAAACTGCCAGAGCGTTTTGTATTAAGCGCTTTAAAACGAATTCCTGTGGGAACTTTTATTTTTCCCTTTCAAGTGGAACTTGACGTCCTGTGATCAGTTTTCATCCCCACCTTGCCTATTCTGACGCCGTATGAGATGGAGAGGATGTGTCTGGCTTTCACTCAACAAAAATTGTTCTTAATGCTGATATATCCAAAGTGGAGGTGAATCTGATTTGTGATTGTGTAATGGTGTTTGTCTCCTACCTGCTGCTGAGGTCTGCTTTAGGTTGAGGGACAGAGACATTGTCTGGGGAACAGCATAATGTAAAGGGACTTTTTCTTGTATTTGTGTAAGTACCACCTTCCCCACCCCCGTCATTGCCGCTGAATTATTTTCTTTCAGCAGTATAGAAACACAGTCTATGTTTCTTGAACAAATTTCTTTAGTAGCCTTATGCCTGCCGTAGCTTTCAACTGCAAATATATTGCTTCTTTCTTAATGTTTATCCAACTTTATAAGTTAGGACTCCAATTTAATTCTTCCAGCTCTTCAAAAAAAAAAATCTCAAACCGTTTGAAAAGCCTGTGTCTCTTCAGAGGGAAGGATTAATGCATAAAGGAAGGACTGTGACACAAATGCGCCATGTATGTTGTCAGGAATTCTTAGTCTGTTTCGTCTTTACCCTGTTGCATCTTAATAAAGCAGAGCTTGCTTTTCTTCCCATTTTGAACAGCTAAGAACACTTTTTTACTGATGACTGCCCTTCAATTTATAATTTTCTTGGTGGCGAAGTTGGTAATGACTTATTTTAGAAAGTAGGAAATAATTTTTCCTGACTGTTTTGCTGTCTTCTAGTGTAATTTGGTAGTTGAGAATGAGGAAGAGATTGCACTGCTTGCCCATTTTCTGTGGACTGCTAGAGGATTGAAACGTCGGTAACGTTACCTGTGAGAATGGTTGGAACTAATAAGATGAAATAGAGACAGCTGAGGTTCCGCCAGATGTTCACTTTTTCAGTGCCTAAGGCTGCTGTCTGGCAGCGAGGGTCTTGGCTGCATGAATGGATTTCTGTAGAGCTAGGTTTGGTGCATATGCTTGTCAGTTTCATAAGGCACCCAGCTGTTACTTCGGTGATTTGTTTGCTATTTCCTAGGTGCTTGCGTAGTATGATCACCACTGGATATTTTTCAAAAGCAGTGTTCTGTGTGAGCACAGTGGAATAACCACTCAATCCCAAATTGTTCTTGAAAAAGCAGATAGTGGGTAATGGGCTAATTTTCATCATTAAATACAGCCTCTTCCCGTTATCTCGTTTCATGGTGTCTTGAGGGAGACTGAAGGAGCAGCAGGCTGCTGTGTTCGTGGCAGCCTGCTTTTGAGAGCCTGCTGTCTTTATCCATCTCTTAACTGGATTTGTGCCAGGGAGATGGGAATGATGAAGTCTCCCAGAAAGTGTCCCTGGGCCCTTCTTCCCTGAGGCCCCTTGGGAATGTGCTGTTATTTGGATTAAATTCTTGGCAGGCTTCATAAGATAATGTTAGCTGTAAAGTAAGCTCTCATGTTCTCAGGAAGCTTCCCAAAGTTGTCAAGCACTAGTGTTATTTTTCAGTTCTTTACTCAGAGTGAAAGTTGAGTGCTCTGCTTTTTTTTTTTTCTTACCCAGCAAGAAAGTTTTCTTCTCAAAATTGGATTCCTGAAGCAAGCAGACAGTCAAAAGCTATTCTTAATTCATACAAATGTGGACATTAATGTGGTTGATAGTGATGCTATAATAGATGAGCATTCTTGTCTATTGGACAGCTAGTCAGTACTATGCAATATTTGGAAGTGATTTTGGAACCATTTAGGATGATGGATTGCAGAGAACACATCTGGAACTAAATCGTTTTCCATTGTTTTGGGAAGTGTAAGTTTCTCTGACTTAAGAAGGAGGAATTTCTCAGTCAGTCTGGCCGGTCATCACCATTGGGCTAGTCCTGTTAGCATGCTTCTGCTGTGGAAGCTCATCATCCATGATAGCTTGCCATTTAGTGTCAACTTTGTAGAGAGGTTTTTGAGGAGTGTATCTCTTCTTCAGGTGTGGTTGGCAAAAGAATGTTGTTTAAGACTACTGTTAAACTAATAATATTAAGGAATGCTTTAAGCTGCCCAGAGATTTGAGGAGGTAAGCCACTGTCAATCCTCAAAGAGTCCACCTCTCTGGATGAAGCCCAGATAGTTTTTGTTTTCTGAACCTTGTTTTTACCATATTTAGGAATGTATCAACAGGAAGGGATGCTAATCAGTGGTGACACAAGTTGGAGTGGATTTTCACAATCAAGCCTGGGAACCTTTGACAGTGTGCCCAAGTAAGGAACATAATACTGGCATTCAACAAAAGAAAAACAAAACCTTAAAGAGACTGAACTGCTGAGGTTATGGTTAAGAGACCTCCATTTAAGAGCCTAGAATTATTAATGTTTTTGTTAGTGTAATGGAAAGTCTGTTTCTGCCATATTTCACAGAATTTACAGCCTTAATCATAAAATTACTCCCAGAGAATTGTTTCTGAGAAATGAAGGTTTATCTGTAAGCTTGATGCAGACAAAATAATGGTGAAATGTGCTTTAAGAACCAAAGGACTGTCTACTAATCTGTTACAACAGGCTAATTTGTAATATAGTGGTGGTTAGGCTAGGTTTGATGAAGAACTTGCTGCTAAAGCAGGTCTAAAGTGTCATTTAGATGTTATCTCAAGAATAAAATCTCTAACTGGGGAATTAATATAGCGCATACTTTATTTGAACTTGATGTCAAGCATTGTAAACTTAATCTTTGTTGTAAGAAGAGAACTGGAAGAACTTTTTACTCCCTGCTGTAAGCTTATTATTTCTGAAGATTTACAGGCTGCAATAAATGCAGGTTCTGGTAAGAGCTGTCAAAATCGCACATGATATTAAGAGGAGGTAAACACAGAGGTATTCGCATGATTTTTCTCATTGTGCACAGTGAGGGATGAAGGCACTTATTGCCTTTGCTTTGGATCTTAGCCTAGTCCTCAGTGTAGCTGGTGGCATGGTTTGAGGCATCACAGGAGTGGGAAGAAAGGAAAGATTCAGGCTTGCTATTTACGGTAATAGGAAATGAAGCAGGTAGATTAGTAATGCAGTAGAACTGTCAACCTAATGCGACTTGCAGTGATTTTTTTCCCCCACATTTTAGTAACTATAGCAGTTACTAATCATTTTATGCTTACCACTGTTTAGATATTTAATAATATCTATGAATTGCATGTGATTGTACATATGATCAGTGTATAGTTTCATGTTGACAGAATGTAAGAAATACTTCTACTGTGATTCCTGTGCAGCAGTTTCTCGTAATAAAATTCTCTTGCTATTTAAACTCATTGTTCTTGAGATTTATCCTCTTGCTTAGTTGACATCTGCAAAACCATCCAATGACATGTCTCTCTGAGCTGAGCTTTTCTCTGTTTAGGTTGGGTTTGCCTCAAGGAGGGAAAATTGTTACAGCATTGATTCTTAACCCCAGATAATTATGGAGATGACAGGCTGTGAGTTAACAGCTTCTGGCTTCAGGGGAAGATGAATTCCAAGGATTGGTTCAGCCTGTCATGAGGCTGTCAGTTTTCTGCTTGAATTGGCCTACTGCTTTCCTTAGTGTTGTTCTAGGGAATAGGACACTAACCGTGAAATAACAGGGAGGCTGAGTAGAAAATATGTGGGAAGAGAGCTATAGCCACCCCCATTTTCAGTTATTTATAAATGTTTGCGAAAAACGAGAACATCTCACTGAAGATACATTTGTTGTATGTTCTAAGTGAAAAATGGCAGCTCTGAGAGGATAAAAATGAGTGGAGTAACCCTTCTGTATAGTAGCCAACCAATATCTGTTTCTGAAAATGAATCACTAGACTCTGAGTTTAGCTGGGCCGTTTGAAGCCAACACAGTGTGTTCCATAGGCAACAGAGTTTTTTGTAGACTGTATTTCCCTGGTAATTATTCTTTCCCCCTAAGGAAGAGCTGTCATTTTAAGTGCTTCCCTTCATTTGAGCTGTGTCAGTGTGCACTTTAATACCAAAATTCAGAAGTAGTTCTCTACATGTAAAACCTGTTCCTCTAGCTGATAAGAAAAATAACACAGTATATTTGATGTGAAAGGTCTGTTGCTGATTTTCCTTCTGAAATACTGCTTCTGCTGTGGCTTGGTTTGTGGGGCTCTGCAAATAGATCTTGACAGCATTTATTACTATAACACACCTGTGATACATCTTGGTTATAGAGTACTCATCATCGTTCTCATATATCTCTGATGTACTCACCTTCCTGCTCTGTTGCAGTATTTCTGGGTGAAAGGTAGTTTGAGTTCTATGTGTTTATTAGGGTTTGCATAAGACATCTAAACTTGTAAATTATTTTTGCCCACCTTGTCTCGCTGCTTTCAACGTTGTCTTAGCGGATCTTGGGTCATTTTCTCTTCATTCTGCTGAGCATATTTTGTTGAGCAGCATCTGTCTTGGCCAGGCTGCCTCCTGCTCAGGGAGATCCTACATATTCATCTGAAGGAATGGGGTGAGGTGGCCTCACATCAGCTCAGTCACAGCTGCTTGCTTTGTCTTGGATCAGCTAGCAGTGCTTTCCTAGGATACCTTCTACAAGTGCTCCCATAAGGACATTTTAGGAATACTGTAAATGGTGCCAGATTTAAACTGAAGAAGTTAGTAAACAGTTAATTGTTCAACAGGAAATCCTATTTCCTTACTATGGTGACATTGCTTGTTAGGGGTTATTTACAATTGTGCCTACCTGGAATCCTTTCCAGCATGGACTACGTTTCTTATGTAAAGTAGTACTTTATGTATAATGATGATAAATTTCTTTTAGGACAGTTATGAATTCTTAGGAAATTATTATTTTTTTTCTTCTGAGAAAAGCTTACTCCTTCTGTCCTGAAGTGATCAACTGCAGTTTTGTTTTTTTATGTAGTAGGGAACTTCAAACAGAATCAGTGCAAACATTTTTGTTTGGGTTATAATTTCTAAATAATGCACAAAACCCAGAGGAAAAAAACCACTTTTATTGATACTCCAAGTCTTCAGGTTTTTTCTGTTGAGTTTGTGTCTAGTGGGGTTTTGATAGTGGGAGAGGGGACTACTGGAGTGGCTCCTGTAGGAAGCCTTGTGAAGCTCCCCTGGCTCCAAGGCAGACCTGCCTCTGGCCAAGGCCGAGCCAGTTAGCTACCTCTGTGTTAACATATTTAAGAGTGGACTTTTACCACAACCAAGGGATAGGTAATGTAGCTCATATATTTAGCTCTTTCTGGCCTAGGTTCTGATCAAAAGTTGTAATGCTGTCTCCTGGGGTTTTGGTACTGTATTTCAGTGAGACTAGACAGCATTTGTACTGAGGAATGGTGTTTTCTTTAGGAGGCAGATGATGTTTAGGTTTGTATAAATTTTATTCAGACATTTAGCTGGGAAAAAAAAAAAGAAAATATGTTTGGAAGTATGATTTCAGCTTCTGGATATTTTATGTGAAGGACATTAAGTTCTAGAACTTGCTGGGAAATTTTGAAGATACAGACAGATAAGATTTCTGTCAGAGGAGGTGCACTTTGCTTCAGAATGCTTTCTTAATTATTCTGTATATGACTTATGATTATGTTTGTGGACTTGAAACACCATTTCTGACTCAGGAGTTACAAAGCTGCAAAATGCTGGTTGCTGAAAGGTGTGTTGTAGGGAAGTACAATTAATACCACATTCTTTGCAGAATCATTGGTGTTGTCCAAAGAAGCCATAATTCTAAGTATTCTTTTCCTCTGAAATGATGGTGCTCACCACTTCGTGTGTCTGTGGAATTGACTGTAAGAAAATAAGTTTAAGTAAACTCCAAAATAATAGAAGTCAAAGTTGAAGATGTGATGCAAAAAAAAAAACAACAAACAACCAAAACCAAACAACCCAAAGGAAATAAAGCAGTGGTAAAATTTGAAAATCTACTCTAGAATCATAGAATTACCACAGTTGGAAAGGACCTTCAAAATCAGCAAGTCCAACCAACAGCCCTGCACTACTGTTATCCCTAAACCATTCCCCAAAGTGCCACATCTACCTGTTTGTTGAAAACATCCAGGGATGGTGACTCCACCACTTCCTGGGCAGCCTAGTCCAATACCTCAACACGCTTTCAATGAAGAAATTTTTCCTAATGCCTAATCTAAGCCTGCCCTGGCGCAACTTGAACCCATTCCCTCTAGTCCTATTGCTAGTCACAAGGGAGAAGAGGCCAACACAACCTCTCTACCGGTAGCTGAAGAGAACAATAAGGTCTACCTTCAGCCTCCTCCAGACTAAACAGTCCCAGCTCCCTGAGCCTCAACCCATAAGGCCTGTTTTCCAGACCCCTGACTAGCTTAGCTGCCCTTCTCTGCACCCTCTCCAGCACCTCGATGTCCCTCCTATACTGCAGTGCCCAAAACTGCACACAGTACTCGAGGTGTGGCCTCACCAGTGCCATGTACAGTGGCAAGATCACCTCCCTGCTCCTGCTGGTCACACTATTCCTGACACAAGCCAGGATGCTGTTGTCCTTCTTGGCTACCTGGGCACACTGCTGGCTCATGTTCAGCCAGCTGTCAATCAGCACCCCCAGGTCCTTCTCTGCTGGGGAGCTCTCCAGCCACTCCTCCCCAAGACTGTAGGTGCTGCTGGGGGTTGTTGTGACCAAAATGCAGGACCTGACACTTGGCCTTATTGAAACTCATACAATTGTCCTTTGCCCATGAATGGAGCCTGTCTAGGTCCCTCTGCAGAGCCTCCCAACCCTCAAGCAGATTGACACTCCCACCCAGCTTAGTGTCGTCTGCGAACTTACTAAGGGTGCACTCTATCCCCTCATCCAAGTCATCAATAAAGATGTTGAACAGGAGAGGCCCAAGCACTGACCCCTGAGGGACACCGCTCCTGACCGGCCACCAGCTGGATTTGACTCCATTGAGCACAACTCTCTGGACTCAGCTGTCCAACCAATTTTTGATCCAGCAAAGCATGTGCACATCCAAGCCACGAGCAGCCAGCTTCTGTAGGAGAGTGCTATGGGAAACTGTGTCAAATGCCTTGCTAAAGTCAAGGGAGACAACATCCACAGCCTGCCCTTCATCCAATAAGTGTGTCAACCTATCATAAAAGGAGATAAGGTTAATCAAACAGGACTTTCCCTTCGTGAACCAATGCTGACTGGGCCTGATCACCTGGTTGTTCTGGAGGTCCCGCAGAACAGTATTCAGGATGGTCTCAGCTCTACTCTGATCTGTTGGTGGGTCAGACCAGGAGGAGTTACCAGGAAAAATTTCTTCACTGAAAGAATTGTTAGCCATTGGCACAGGCTGCTCAGGGAGGTGCTGTAGTCACAGTTGCTGGAGGGGTTTAGAAGCATCTAGTTGTAGTACTTGGGGACTTGGTTTAGTCTTAGGGACATGGTTTTAGATCACAATGGTAGGTTGATGGTTGGACTTGATGATCTTGGAGGTCACTTCCAACTTTGATAATTCTGTGATTCTGCTCCATTAGTTTCCCTGGCACAGAAGTCAGACTAACAAGTTGTAATTTCCCGGATCATCCTTCCGTCCCTTCTTAAATATATATAGGGGTAACATTGGCTGATTTCCAGGCTGCTGGTACCTCCCCAGTCAGCCAGGACTGCTGGAAAGTGAGACAAAGTGGCTTCGTGAGCAGCCCCACCAGCTCTTTCAGCACTCTTGGGTGTATCCCATCTGGCCCCGTAAATTTGTGTGCATCCAGGTGATGCAGCAAGTCACTAACCACCTCCTCCTGGATCATGGGCGGGGTCATTCTGTTCCCAGTCCCTGTTTCCTAGTTTAGGGGTTTGGATTCCCTCTATAAAACTGGTCCTATTACTAAAGACTGTGGCAAAGAAGTCATTAAGCACATCAGCCTTATCCTATTCTTTTGTCACTAAGTTCCCTCCTGCATCCATTAGGGGATGGAGGGTTTCATTCATCTTTCTTTTGCTGTTAATATATTTGAAGAAACTTTTCTTGTTATCTTTTACCATGGAGGGTAGGTGATTTCTAGCTGAGCTTTGGACCTTCTAATTCCCTTGCTGCACAGCCTCACAACAGTTTTGTAGTCATCATGAGTGGCCTGCCCACTTTTTGTTTGTTTGTTTGTTTCTTTTTGTAGGAAATCTTTGCCTCCTTTCATAAAACTAAGTAGTCTGAGACATTCCCTGGGAGATAGTACTTATTTTGTGTTTTGTAGATTTAGAGGTGAATATTAGACGAAGCAGGAGTAAGAAACAAAGTTCATGTACTGTTCTGTGCCCTTTCTCCTTTGGTGAATAATGGAAACTGGTTGTGCGTTCCCTTATGCTCTCCAGCCCTGATTATGATGTTTCAGTGTTTAGATGATCTGCTGTTGAGCTGCAATGTAAGGCTCAGTTTCCTTTAACAATTCTATTTATTGTCCTCTGTGTACCTAAGCTTTTCTGGGGGAGAAGTAGGGAGTCTATTTTTTTTTCTGAAGTGGAATTTGTTTCTTCCCCCTAGCCTCTCTATTTCTTCACTCTTCAGCAGGACTCTTGTCCCATTCAAAAGATTTGGAAGAAAAAGTCCCAATGGCTCTGGTGAGGTTAGCTTTTATTTAGCAGTCTTTGTAGCTGAAAAAAACCCAGTGGAATGTATAATCCAAAGCAGAGATGAGAATGTGGAGATAAAAGTTTAGTGATTATTAATGAATTGTTGAATCCTCTGTGTTGAGTTGTAGTACATAGAAAGGAAATGCAAGGCACAGCAGTTTAGTGCCTGAGGAAGTGGTAAATTGTATCTGGCTCTGTAAACAGTGAACTAATGCTTTGGGTATTCATATCCTATTAAACTTTATAGTTTCAGATGAGGGGAAGAAAAAAAAAAATCTGTTAGTACCTATACTACTTTTCTCATATTCTGAGTATATCTTTATTAAGTGAGAAAACAACCCCAAAATATATATTTGCTTATAGGTTTAAATTAATGGCCAGCAGTGAACATACAAAAACTGAAAAAGAGTTAGGTATAACAGTTTTAATATATTAATTTATTACATGTAGGGATTTGCCATGCATTCAGCAGTATTCAAAGGGGTAATATTGCAACATCTTTGTTGGCACTTCTGTTAAATTCTTGTATTGCTATTTTTGAAATTTGTATTTTATTTTTTGCCTTATACTTTATTCATCAGAGAAAGCAACCAGTGAGATGAACACTGCAGAGGACTGGGGCCTCATTTTAGACATCTGTGATAAAGTTGGACAGTCACGCACAGGGTAAGTGATTTTAGAAATTTCCTTCCCAAACTTTTAAAATTTTATTTCAGGGTTATGCTTAGATGAGAGGAATGAAAATTTTGTGATCTTGTATAGGCTTTTACAATGGCTCAATTGAACTTAAATTAATTACAGTGAAAAGAAAAATGTATGGCTCTTCTGCTCAAGTATCTTGCAGTTCTTCCTTTGGATATACTAGCTGATCTGTTAAAATTAGGACTTGCATACAGCAGCTTTTCACCAATGTAACAGAATAAATAAACTGATACATTTTAGCAGTGTCACTGTAAACCCAGGAGACTTCATTGGGAATTTTCCTTACACACTCAGAATCTAGGTTGGAAGGGACCTCCAGAGGTCATTCAGTCCAGCCACCCAGCTTGAAATAGGTCTAATTAGATCAGGTTGCTCAGGACTGTGTTGAGTGTTGAATGCCTCCAAGGTCGGAGTTTCTACCACCTCTATGGGCAACATGTTTCAGTATTTAACTACGCTCACAGTAAGTAAGTAAGTAAATAAATAATTAGTCCTGCAGTCAGATTACAATTTCACAAGGATCACTTCCTTGGCCCTGCTGGATGCACTGACTGGTTCTTTCACCCAGGGTGCTGTTGGTTGTCTTTGCTGCCAGGCTGCGCTGCTGACACCTGTCACCCAATAGGACCTGCAGGTCCTTTCCTGTGGAGCTGCTTTTTAGGTGGTCAGCTTCTGGCCTTTGTTAGTCCAGACCATCTGAAATGGAACATGTTGCCCTTGCTCCTGTTGAACTTGATAAAGTTCCCGGTCTGCACATTTCTCCAGCCTATCCAGGTCCTTTGCACTCCAGTATTTTGGTTGCTCCTCCCCAGTTTGCTGTTGTCAGTGAACCATCTGTAGTCATTCAGGTTATTAGTGAAGATGTTTAGGGGCATTGCTCCCAGCAAAGATTCCTGAGGGACTTCAATACTTGCTGCTCACCAGCTGTAATTTGCAACACTGGTGACAAATCTTTGAGCTTAGGAGGCCAGCCAATTTTCCACCCACCTTATCATCACTTTATCCTGCCCGTTTTTCATCAGTTGAGTGATAAGGAGTCTATATGAGATTCAGCTGTATGTCAGAACTTTGCTAAAACCAAGGTATAAAGCATCTGCTGCATTTCCCGTGTCCTCACGACTAGACCACCAGTGTCTTTGTCACAGAAAGCAATGAGGTTCTGTGTTTCTTACCCTTTTTTTGAAAAGCTATTCTCTGACATCAAGGCTTTGATAGATGTGCATTTTGAAAATGTGATAGTAAATAAGACACATCTTTATATGGACTGCTGATGCCTCTGTTACTGATTCTTTACTGAGCTCTCTTGTAGACTTTATGCATGCACTAGTTTTTTGGACATGAAAAATTAAAGTATAATTTGAGTTAGCAAATAAAGATACTGTTTAAAGACATTATGTCAGTGTATCTATAATTTTTATTCAGTGCAGCTTTAGACTTTGGAAATGTTTTAAATACACCTTCTCCGAGCATTTCCCTGTAACAATTATGTCAGGAACAGCCTCCAAAAGAGAGTTATGCCATTGTTGCTGTTCAGTGAAAGGCTTCTCAGAGAACGACTTGAATTGCCTTGGAATGCTGTGGGTAACAGTGTGGGATGCAGGCAGCAAATTCCCACCTGAGACTTCTGTTCCAAATGAGAGGTTTGCAAATAAGCTTATTCCTCGTGGTCAAAGATGATCTCTAGAGGAGTACTTACAAATAGTATGGCATATTGAGACTTCTGTGCTATTGTGTATAACAGTAGCTAAGATAACAGCTGCCAAATTGTTAATAATGGTATGTGTTTGGATGTATAAAACTGTATTTCTGCTCCTTGCATGTGTTATGTTGAGCCTGTAACAATAAGAATAGACTAGGATACTTCAGTGTTCTATTTAAGCACTGAAAACATTTCCAGTGGCAAGTTTTAGTCTGATATCAAGCTAGCCTGAACAGTGGTTAGATGTGTGTAGTTCCAAGAAACAGCTGCTTGGGAGCACGGACAAAGTGAGAGATCTTCTTGTAATGTGCAACTCCATTTTTGTTTTTTTAAAACACTTGAGTGTGTTAACACATGAACACTCAAATACTGTCAGTTTTCATTAAATATATGAGCAAATAGATTTTATGTTTTAAGGGTTCTTTATGAATTACTAAGGGGTTTCTTTGTTTGTTTTAATCTTTTCAAAATTGTTCTTGACACATGTAGAAGATCATTTGGCTTTGAAGCTTTCTTTGATGACTTGGGATTCCGCAGTAAAAAAATCTCAGGGTAGTGATTGTGTTCCTGAAGTGCTAAGCTCTTGATCTTCCACCCTGCTTTTATAAATACTGGCTTAAGAATGGACATGCACTTTTTTGTGCTTGTGCTCATACCAGATTGATAGTCCTACTCAGAAATTAATGCTTAAAAAAGGCAATTATTTCTGAAAATTTTTGTATGTGTTCTTTCTCAAAGTGAACCTGTGAAAAGTCTTGGATAATTAATAGATTAAAGGCACTGCTTGCCTTACAGCCATCATTTGTAATAATTGGTTATATGCAGGTGTACAGTGAGTGATAATGTAGTTTTGCTGTGTGACAACATTTTCTGTAATTAGTGCTAGTAAACATGAGGTGGACATGTCTGTAAGATGTGGACACTGCCGAATGTAGCATAGCCAAGAAGTGGTACAACTTAGGTATAAGTTCCATGTTAGTTCGTGGATAGCAGCTAAATAGAAGAATAATTTTGCTTCCAAAAAAAAAAAAGTTGTTATAAATACTCCTGAAATGCATAAAATCTCTCAGCTTAACTATACCTTTTCCTCTTTACCCACTTACCCCCTTACAGGGATGTGTTTTCAGGGCTTTTCATCAGGTAATCCTTGTACACCCATGATAATTCGTACCCCAGGCTCACTCAGCCTTCCACCACCTTTAAAGGCAGAACAAAGTAACAGAAAGTCGCATAGATTTTAGTATGCTAAACTGCCTGAAACTCCCATTCCAAGTCTTTCTTAAATTTCATTTTCACGTTACTTCTATAAACCGCAACATAGGTAAGACTTGCATTCTGGATTTAATTGTTTTGAAACTTTGATGAAGAATGTCTTGACAATTCTTCTAGCACTTATTGATTCATTGCATATCTTCTTTATAAATGTTATTCTATAGGTTAAAAGAGACTCTTGAGGAAGGTGGTGGTGGTAATTTAAAAAAAAAAAGTAGCCAAAAGGTGTTTGTAATCAATCTGTGAGCAAATGTTCTCAAATATTTCTGTGAAGTACAAAGTAGAGGAGTAGCTGCATGGACTACAGAAATTTACAGTTCTCTAATTGTAAGCGATTTTATGCATTTCTGGAGTATTTACAGTAATTCCATCTCTATAAAAAGTAACATAACTTACAGAGAGGTTTTGATAACTAGGAAGGCTAGCAATCCTGCAGTTAGAAATGGCCACAACTGTTAATGGTCTTACTTTTTTTTAATGCTGCACTTAAGCTACTAAATAATTTACTGATGATGTTTGGGGGAGCTTGCTGTCTGTTGGCATTGTCATGCAATAGGAAATGTTCATTCTATTCCATGTTTTTTATCTGTCTCATGTTTTTAGGCCTAAGGACTGTCTGCGTTCTGTTATGAAGAGAGTGAACCATAAAGATCCCCATGTTGCTATGCAAGCATTAACAGTAGGTTCTTTTTAATGTAGTGAACTACTTCCTGAGAAGTTGCATTGCAAAAAATCTTCCCTGAGTTTTAATCTTTCTTTCTTTAGCTTCTAGGAGCGTGCGTGTCAAACTGTGGTAAAATCTTTCATTTAGAAGTCTGTTCCAGAGATTTTGCCAGTGAAGTAAGCAATGTGTTGAATAAGGTAATGTATTCTATTGATTTATACAATTCACAGGACAGTGAAATCATACAGAGAACTGGGGTAGTCTGAAAGTGGAATGGCATTTACTTTCAGAACACTGGAAATTTGGTGTTGGGGGAAAGGATACAGGATTGTTGGGAAGACTGTGGCTCTGGGGCTACAGTTACTTATGTGTTCTGTTTGGAGGAGGTGTGGTATGTTAATTTATAAATATACAAATTAATTTTCACATTAATTAAATAACAGCAGTGAAACACTAAATACAGGTGTGATGAAATAGAGATAATACAGGGCTTTTATATAAGGTTGTTTTACTTCATTTTGGGCCTAATATGTATTGTACTAGTACAAACACAGTGCTGGTGTACTGTTACCCTTTCTAATAAAGTTATACACTTGACTACTCCCTTAGTCATACACTTGACTTCAAAATAAAGTGTCTATGTAGTTTATATTGATAGTAACATGAAATTATTTGAAATTCACGAGTTAAGAACAGATTCCTACATTATTTAACTACTTTCTGCTGTTCTTGCAGGGTCATCCGAAAGTTTGTGAAAAGCTGAAAGCCCTTATGGTGGAGTGGACTGATGAATTCAAGAATGACCCACAGCTTAGTTTAATATCTGCTATGATAAAAAATCTTAAGGAGCAAGGAGTTACTTTCCCAGCTATTGGTTCACAGGTATGTTAGATTTTTGGTTGTTCTTAAAAGGTATGGCATTCTTTTTGATCCTCAGTTCTGTTATAGTTTATAGCCTTGAATTTTACAATGTGTTTGGCAAACAAAATTAAATCTGTCTGAATCAAACGTTCCACTGAAGAGTCGAAATGCTTTGATTTACTTTAGATTTTTCCGTTGCAGATGAATACAGATTAAAATGGTGAACTTAACGCATTGCTATTTTTCTGTTGAATTCATTTTTACATCTTTCACTTCTGGTTAGGCTGCCGAACAGGCAAAAGCAAGTCCAGCTCTAGTTGCTAAAGATCCTGGTACAGTAGCCAACAAAAAGGAAGAGGAGGATTTAGCTAAAGGTGAGTACCTTTACTTGCTCACATGATGAATATATTGGTAAATATCAAGTAAAGTAGGAACAAATGTTTACTTCCTTTCTCTATGTGAATAGTGTATTTATGGCTTGTGGTTATGATTTCTATTCCCTTCTTTTTTTACCCTTCCTGGAGAGTTAAAGATTAAAACCATTTTATGGGTAAACAATGTGAAAAAAAAAAAATAAATCCTGATTTAAACTTTTTTTCTCCTTGCCAAACTGAAACAACATAGTAAAAGAATCTGCAAAATCTCTTGTTAAGGACATGCTCCACTATGGGAATGTTTGATACAAAGTTTGTGCTTGGATTTTCCCTCTTCCTGGGGCAAATGGAGCACATTGCTTTGCAAATTAAACATTTGTTGAGAGGAGACAATAAGGATTATAGTATAAGTTGTATGCAAAGCATTTTGGGTGTATTACTTGAAAATTTTATTCCTTTGAATACTGCTTCTGTGGTGTATTTTAAGGCTTTGATTGCTATAAGCATAAGTAGCTGTTAAGAGTCTCGCTGCCGTTCCAGTAAACAAAACAAAGATTGTTTCTTTTAATTTCCTGTTGTACTAAAGTATATTTAAAGGTTATTTAATGATCCTAGACCAGACAGGTGAAGAGCTATTCTTAGAGTGGTTTGATCTTTATGGTCTAGATGCTGGTTTTTGTGGTAAAACTTCAGCAATGTAAAGGCTTCAGATATTAGCCCTTGTACATAGCGTGGCTTTGGGCTTAAAGTTGCAGCAATACCTGTTCATGATATGAGTGGAGTTCTCGTGCTAGTACTAGGTAGATGTTTCTCATCTTTGACAGAATTGTTTTGTTTGTTTCGCTATTATCTAATATAACATTGATTTATTTAAAGAGCCATTAACCTATCTGTGTGGGTTACTAATGGTTTCTTCAACATTTTACCCCCTAGGTCTACCTTTTTGGGGTTTTTTGTGTCCTGCTCTGTCCCTTCTTAGACATAATCATTTTTGTCACAAACTTGGTGGAGTTTAAGTGAAATGTTTCTGCTCAGTTAAGTTTAATTGAAAATGACCAAGGAATGTAAAATTATTCAAGGAATGATAGGAAGAGAAAAGGAATGGACAAAATTTTACTTATCTAAGCAAAAATCTTTTTCTTAATTAATGAGGCAGTTTTTCACTGTGAGGGTGACAGAGCACTGACTCAGGTTGCCCAGGGAGATTACGGAGTCTCCATCCTTAGAGATATTCAGAGCCATCTGGATTTAGTCCTGGACAGCTAGCTCAACATGGCCCTACTTGAGCAAGGGATTTTTCATGTTTTCAGCGATCTGCGAGGGTTCAGCATCATGTACATGCTAGCAAGAATGTAAATAGTTCTGCTCAAGGTAATAACAAGAATATAATGATAAAAAACGGATGGCTTCACTGAGTTATCCCATTTGTGTTGAAGTGCTGTATATTCATCCTGTCCATGTTGAAAGCCTCAATAAATCAATGGGCAGAGTTGTGCTTTCTAGTTGTAATCATCTTTTAGTTTTTAACTGTTATTTCTAGGTGAAAGGCAGAAGTTTATTATGACGTAACAGAATGGAATTACACTAAAAGTTTTCAGAGTTAAATTTTCATATCATGCGATCCATTTTTAAAGGGAATTTTCATGTGAATGACTCCTCTTTTGTAGCTATTGAACTGTCACTGAAAGAACAAAGGCAACAGCAAACACCACTTTCCAGTTTGTATCCAAGCACCTCAAGCCTTTTAACAAATCACAAACACGAAGGCCGAAAAGTTCGTGCAATCTATGATTTTGAAGCTGCTGAAGACAATGAATTAACTTTTAAAGCTGGAGAGCTTATAACTATCCTTGATGACAGGTAATAGTTATAAAATTATAGTAGAAGTATATGAGACTGCAAAAATCAACGGAGGATAATCATATCTTTTATGAAGAAGCATACATTGGAATACAGTTGCAGTAGAATGTGTTTACATATTAAATACCTCATTTAGTTATCACCTAGATTTTCTACATACAAATGTAATTGCATTAAGATTGTTGTATGAAGATTTCTGTATGTATTTATGTACAAGTAAATAAGTGCCTTGTACAGTGCAATTCTTAGGAAAGTTTCGTGTGAGTATGCTCATTTTAACGTATGGAGGTTTCATTACATTTTATATCTTTAGTGATCCAAATTGGTGGAAAGGTGAAACTCATCAGGGCACAGGATTGTTTCCATCTAATTTTGTAACAGCTGATCTCTCTGCTGAACCAGAAATGAGTAAGTAACATTACGTTTATGGATATGTGTTAAACCTTGCCATGGCCTAAGGGTTGTTTCTGTAGTGGTTTTCCCTGTTCCCTTTCCCTTATGACATAGTTCAGTTGCAAGTTATTGTGATACTTGAAGTAAAGCTGAGGTGCCCTTGCTGTGCTCTCACAGTCGTATCTTTGTGTCAAACCAAGTTTTGCCCAAGCTAGCATTTGCTGAAAAATACGATGCTGTCTGCTGCTGCTTTGTGAGTAGCTTCCTTGAGACTTAATTTAACTACTCCACTGACACCTAAATAAATGCAGGCAACACCATTTTTTTTCCCAAATTGCCTTTTTCCTAGTCGAGGGAAAACTGAAGGGTCGGAGACATTACCAGTGTTCAAACAATTCAGGAAATCTACACGCTGCAGATATATGTGGGTGCATAGTGGAATGACGGGTTTTTTTCTGCGTACAGGTTACCTTCTTGTATCTATTTATATCAGTCTAACCTAGTCTGAATATTTTGTAAAAAATATTAAAGAGCCAAGATTTTAAGGTTCTGGAACTTGAGATCACAGGAGATTAATCTTGCAAACCCGCCAGGTTTAGAGTGATCTCAGTGTGATTGTGCCAAAGGTATGAGCGGGTGCAGAATCACGTGCTGTAGGAGTTATCTGTTGTATGTTGATAAGAATAGTATTTGGCAGCTTTTTTGTTGTGTCCTCCATTACAGAGGAGTGAGATGACTTGACAGGTACTATTTAATGGAGATGGAATAGCAAAATCTGAGAACTTTAAATTCTGTCATTTGCTCTGAAGAAAAGAAGGCTCTGGTTTGTCACAGATGATTTTACCAGTTTTCTCTTAAACCCCACACATTAGCCCTGTCTCTTCCAATCACTCTCCCTTTGTTTTCCTGATGACTTACGATGAACTGCGTTACATGCCAGGAGGCTACGATAAAGACATTTGATTTACTTGCCAAAGTGTTTCTGTTGACCTTGTGTGAACAGATGTCTTTTCTTACGCAGTGTACAGATCTGTTTTAGAAAATTGCTTATATCTGTGGAGATGTTTTTGGCATTCAAATGTCAAAAAAAGACTCATTTTTAAAGTTTTCACAGTAGGTGTTCCAAATGCAAGGAACATAGGCAACGTGCTAGCTGTATAACATCCATGTCATGGTTTTCTTTATTTTTATTTTATAGAATAAAATATGCCTGTTTATTTTACAGTGAAAGCTGAGAAGAAAACAGTGCAGTTCAGTGATGAAGTGCAAGTAGAGACAATAGATCCTGAGCCTGAACCAGTTTATATTGATGAAGTAAGCATGATAAAAGTACTGATTTTCAGCTGCTGGTACATTTAAACAGGTGACGTTCAACCCTTTCATCCTGTACTTCAAAACCAATTTGAAATATCAGGAGAACATAATCAAAAAAGAATGGGAAGGAAAAGTGGATTTAATTAAAAAACCCCCAAATCTGCACTATTCTAATTTCTTCGTGTGTTTAAGTTCCTAGGAACTTCTGAAACTGGGTTTGGAAACTGCATTCCATTTAGGGCCTTACTCCAGGATTATACAGCTCTTCACCTCTAAACTAGACGCTTGGTGTGGAGTGAGACATTTGCTTTAAGTACTCAGGATACCTCAGAGATGCCCATCTTGAATGCTGTCTTAGGTTTATTTCCAGTATAGCCACCATTGTCTTCCCTCTTTCTGAAAACTGTGAGCTTTTTGTTGCTCTGTAAGTAATAGTTAGTAAGATTCACACAATCTCACCAAAACTATTCTGCAAGGTTCCCAGGAACTCTCAGCCCAGATGTTTTTCCCTAGCCTCTTTTTTCCCTTCTGCTCTCCCTCCCAGGGGGCTCAGATTTGTTCTCTGAAGAATTTTTCACTTTCTCTCATTATCTTCCATTTCTTTCTTAACTAAGGTTCTGTCATTGTTTTTTAAAATGAAAAGTCAGTTACTATTTTCTTAGAGTCCTATTCTTGCCTCAAATACTCTTCCTCCCAAGAGATACTAGTTTGTAATCTGCTGATATAGCTTATCTCAGGTCTGCCTTGAGGTGCCTTCCACCTTTTGTCTTGTGTGATCCCATGTTGGTTTGTTTTAGTGTCTTGTTTTGTTTTTTAAATTATCATAGTATAATCTTTAAGGAAGTAGTTCATTTGGCTCCTGCCTTTCCTGAGGTTAAGGAGTAAAAACGTGGGTTTAGTTTTCACTTTGATACAATCTATGTAACTGGTCTGGTAAAGGGTTATTTGATAGCACTCAGCTGAAATGTGATTTTTTTAATCATTTACATGTAATGTTTGGTTAAGCAGTGTAGTTCACTCTAAGACATACATTTTGAGTAGTTTATGCCTGCTAATTTTCATCCCTTAGGTATTTTTTTTGAAAGGGTTGCATTTAATATGGTGTGCATCAAGGATGACTTATTTGATTGAAGTCAACTGTTCAGACCCCTCAAACCATCATCTTAAACCCCCCCCCCCGCCCCGTGTTTTATATGTATTAGTAATGACATTGCTTATATGCTGGTAGGCCTCGTACACTTACAAGATATAGTTTTTCAGTGAATTTAGTTCACATTTCTTTTTAAAGTATTCTCTCAATGTGCTTTGTGACAACATTTCCACTAATCTCGCTAGGTGGTGGTATTGCTTGTGTAATAAATAGAATGGAAAATAGAAACTGCTCAGAAAATACTCTTGAGAAGGACTTCTAGGAATAAAGGGGCATTCTGCACATTTCACTCACTACTACTAATAAATTTTATCTTTAGGCTTTTCCTTGTTCAAGCATCTTTATTCCTGTAAAGTAGCATGTATTTTAGATTGATATTTTCTTGACGTTAGTCTAGGTGGTTTCCAAGTCCTGGGAGATCCAAGTGGCTGTTTTAAATAGCTGCTTTAATTTACTATCCTTAAAGTGTTAATTCTCCCTCTCCCACATAGGCCCTGATTACACGATTTGTGTTCTAGGATAAAATGGACCAACTCTTGCAGATGTTGCAAAGTGCAGATCCATCTGATGACCAGCCAGACCTCCCAGAATTGCTTCATCTTGAGGGTAAGAAAACCTCATGAGGTGTGTTTTTTTTGTTGTTGTCCTCTCTGGTAATTACGATGGGCAGAGACCAATGGGATGAGTTTTGATAAGGCTAAATGTAAAGTTCTGCATTTTGGGCGTAACAACCCCCAGCAGCGCTGCAGGCTCGGGAAGGTGTGGCTGGAGAGCTCCCCAGCAGAGAAGAGCCTGGGGGTGCTGATTGACGGCCAGCTGAACATGAGTCAGCAGTGTGCCCAGGTGGCTAAGAAGGCCAGTGGCATCCTGGCTTGCATCAGGAATAGTGTGACCAGTAGGAGCAGGGAGGTGATCTTGCCACTGTACGTGGCACTGGTGAGGCCACACCTCGAGTACTGTGTACAGTTTTGGGCACCGCAGTTTAGGAGGGACATTGAGGTACTAGAGAGGGTGCAGAGAAGGGCAACTAAGCTAGTCAGGGGTCTGAAAAACAGGCCTTATGAGGAGAGGCTTAGGGAGCTGGGCTTGTTTAGCCTGGAGAAGAGGAGGCTGAGGGGAGACCTTATCGCTCTCTTCAGCTACTTGAAAGGCCATTCTAGGGAGGTGGGTGTTGGCCTCTTCTCCCTTGTGACTAGTGACAGGACTAGAGGGAATGGGCTTAAGCTGAGCCAGGGTAGGTTTAGATTAGATATTAGGAAGAATTTCTTTACTGAAATTAGGTTAGATATTGGAATGGGCTGCCCAGGGAGGTGGTGGAGTCACCATCCCTGGAAGTTTTTAAGAAGCGAATAGATGTGTTTCTTCAGGGGATGATTTAGGGGTAAGAGTAGTGTAGGGCTATCGGTTGGACTAGATGATCTTGAGGGTCCTTTCCAACCATAATAATTCTGTGAAATTGAAACTAAGTTGAAACTACTTCAGCTTCATGTGCACACCATGAGCACGCCTGAAGAAAGTGCTTGAGCTGTAGTTGTCGTTTCACTTCCTGTTTCCTATCTAAGAGACCAAAGTTTTAGCTGAAAACAGTCCCACTCCTCTCTGAAGAAAATTATATTCCATATTATTTTCCTTTCCAAGACCCAGGGATACTTAATTCAGTCACTAATCTTTTGGGGTTCTTTTCCCCTTCATAGGGTAGCACAGCATGAGTTGCAAAAGGAATGTAAGGAAGATTCCATGAGAGGGATCACAGAATCACAGAATATTAGGAGTTGGAAGGGACCTCGAAAGATCATCTAGTCCAACCCCCCTGCCACAGCAGGATTCCCTAGACCAGGTCACACAGAAGTACGTCCAGATGGGTTTTGAATGTCTCCATAGAAGGAGGCTCCACAACCTCTCTGGGCAGTCTGGGCCAGTGCTCTGGCACCTGAACTGGGAAAAAATTTCTATGTGTATTCACACAGAATCTCCTATGCTTCAGCTTAACAGCCATTGCCTCTTGTCCTGTCACTGGGCTTCACTGAGAAGAGCCTGACCCCATCCTCCCGACACACACCCTTCACATATTTTTAAAAGCATAGATGAGGTCACCCCTTAGCCTCCTCTTCTCCAACCTAAAGAGACCCAGCTCCCTCAGCCTTTCCTCAGAAGGAAGATGTTCCAGCCCCTTCATCATCTTTGTGGCCCTGCGCTGGACTCTTTCCAGCAGTTGCCTATCCTTCTTCAACTGAGGGGCCCAGAACTGGACGCAATATTCCAGATGCGGCCTCACCAGGGCAGAGTAAAGAGGAAGAAGAACCTCTCTTGACCTACTGCCCACACCCCTTCTAATACACCCCAGAATCCCATTGGCCCTCCTGGCCACAAGAGCACACTGCTGGCTCATGGTCATCCTTCCATCCACCAGGACCCCCAGATCCCTTTCCCCTTCACTGCTCTCCAACAGCTCAGCCCCCAACCTATACTCATACATGGGGTTGGTCTTTCCCAGGTGCAAGACTCGACACTTGGCCTTATTGAATCTCATTAAATTTCTCCCTGCCCAACTCTCCAGCCTGTCGTAAGTCTCGCTGAATGGCAGCACAACCCTCCGGTGTGTCAGCCACTCCACCCAGTTTAGTGTCATCTGCAACCTTGCTGAGAGCACACTGTTCCCTCAGCCAGGTCGTTAATGAATAGATTGAAAAGTACTGGTCCCAGTACCGACCCCTGAGGGATTCCGCTAGAGACAGGCCTCCAAGTAGACTCCATCCCATTGACCACAACTCTCTGACTTCTGTCCTTCAACCAGTTCACAATCCACCTCACTGCCCAATCAGCCAGACCTCAGTTTAGTTGCAAGGATGCTGTGGGAGACAAGCAGAAATACTGCTGAGACTCAGAATAGGCCTGTGGCTGCCCCACATGCTTTTCACTCATATGCGTATTTCTACAAGACTTTAATATTAACAAAAACCTCATAGAGTGCTACAAATTAGACTAGTCCATTAGACTGAAATTATTTGGAGTACGTCTTCTAATAGGCGTTACAGACCATTCTACCTGGATTGATAGTTGCACCAAAAATTTTGGAAGGGAACGTTGAAGAAGTAAGTAAAGAAAATTACTGATTATGAGACAGAACAGTGGCTTAAATTGACAATTCAGATTGGAGCAGGCTTTGTTAGGAAAAAGGCAGATTCCAGATCTGTCTAGAAGTTAATCAGGAAAAAATGCATACCTTGTAAGCTTTTGGATATCTGCCATCTTTCCACACCCATCTGGTTCATCATACCTCTAAGTGAATCCTGTTTGTGAAACTGCATATCAGTGACATGGCTACATGTATTCTAATTCCACTAAAGCTAAAGGAGGGTAAAAAGAAACATGAATGGATTTATTCTGTCAAGTACCAAATGCATCTATAGAAGCTTTTGTCCAAGAAGAAGATTGCCTGTATCCCAAGAAGATTGCCTGTATCTCTGATTCCCAGGTCAGAGGCAAAGAAATTAAGGGGTATGCTTGTCAACCAACCTCCAGATATGGCTTACAGTATGTTCTTCTTTCTAAATTAATTGTTAGATTATTAGAACAATGCTGAATTTTATATTAAAGCATGGGACTGCTCCTAGAATCTGAAAAATGTAATGCAGTGAGGTGATTGTTCCCAACTACCTGCCACAGTCCTTGCCATACATATGGCCATATGTAGTTCTACAAGGCTGCATTCAAGACTGTGCTTGGGCTATACTCAAGTAGGCCTTGGCTGGCTGCTCTTTTTGGCACAAATTCTGGGAATTTTGATACAGATCAGTGCTGCTTCTTGGGTTCCCACCGGTGGTGGCAGGTGCTGATCAACATTTGAGGAAAAAACACTTCATTTTCTTCTGCCATCCAGATGTCCAGTCACAAATTGGAGAGCTCACCCCAATGCTTTCAGGAGCCCAGGTTTGTGGTTGGCAGCAGTGCAGTCATCGTGTTAGCATACAGACATCTAAGCAATCCTTGTCATGCCTTTTACCACTCTTTGTGTTACACATAAAAACAGGCAGAATGCCAACAGGTTTTACATCTTTTCCCAATATTTCTGCCAATGTATTACTGATCTCAGGTTCACAGAAGCCTTTCATATAGCTCCTCTTTCAGCTGGAGTTGCCTTCAAGGAACGCCTCTGTGATGCCCTTTCACACATCGTGATGCAGAGCATTTCAGGACCTTCTGCATCTCTAATTTGGAAAATTGGGAGTGCAGGCAATGTTTCAGAGCTGCTTGTGATGCATTTAGATATCTTTGTTGCCCGGATATTTTTTTTTTCCTCTCTCAGTCTGAATGCTGAGTGCCTCTTGAGATTAAACACATCTCTTGATTAGTGAATAGTTCATTGCTTGGCCGAGTGGGCACATTTTGTGGTCTGAAGTATGGTTAGGCTGTTTCAGCTTCCTTGTCTGATTATTGCATGTTTGACAAACAGTCTTTCTGTTAGTTAACTGTGGTTTGCTTGGTAGTTTCATGATCACCAGGTCCTTTTGCTGAAAAGTTGGCAGGGATTGTTGGTTTTTGGTTTTTTTTTATTATTGCAATGCTTTTCCATTCTACTTCTGCTTAGTTTTTTGTGTGTTGTTTTTTGCCTGTGTTAGTGGTTTGAAAAAGCCCCCTTCCCCAAATTAGAATTCTAGTGAGATAGCAATGTGCTCTTTGTAGCTTTAACAGGCAAACAACTGGAATCATTGCAATCATTGTTTTCCCACTCACTGTTTTGATAGATAGTCTTTTTGTAGCAGTGTCATTCAGTCACATCATCTAGGTGGCAAATTTTCTTCCCTGAGGAAGAGATCACCTTTCAAATATACCTGAACTTCTTTATGCAAAACAGTTTCAGCTTACACGCTCTCTGGATGTTAAATGTGTTTTGTTTCACTGTATTTTTATTTTCTTTTAAAAGTGTGCTTTTAAAACCGTACCATTACTGGAAACTTCAGCTGGATTTCATTCTTAAATTGTTCATGACACTTGCCTCTCTTGCTATACCTTTTTTGGCATATAGATGGTAGTAATGATTAAAAAATAAAAGTGGACTAGCATCTACATGTTTCTATCTGATTTTTTTTTTAAACTGCTTTCTGACTTTGCAACATGCAAATCGTAGTTACTCTGATATATTTTAGTGTCTTTTGGTTCTAGCAATGTGCCACCAGATGGGACCTCTCATAGATGAAAAGTTGGAAGATATAGACAGGTAAAAGAACGTCTTGTGTTTTGACACAAATTAATATTCTTTTTTAGGAATAGCAGTTTTGTTACTTAGTGATATCTTAATTGTTTCTGTGAATACTGACAAAGAAAAGAGGTGTTTTTATCAGTAGGTTCTCATGTGTGGGGAGGTCTAAAGATGTTTTTTCCTAGTCACACAGTGTTTTATAGTATTGTACCATTTGACCTCCTGGCACTTGTCAGGCATCACTTCACAGGCAGTTACGAATATGTTGCTTATCACACCTCGTGAAAGTTCCCTGTATTGTCTTTTCTGAGCTGAAGTTAACTAAATTGTAGAATAAACTATCAAATATATTTTCTAGGAAACATTCAGAACTTTCAGAGCTCAATGTTAAAGCAATGGAGGCTCTTTCTTTGTATAACAAATTGATGAATGAAGACCCAATGTATTCCATGTATGCAAAACTACAAAACCAACAGTATTATATGCAGTCATCTGGTGTTTCTGGCTCTCAGGTATGTGTGGAACCCTTAATAGTCATTGGTGTTAACAAGCAACTACCGAGCTGTGGTTGGTTTCTCATACTTTATGGCTGGTAAGCTTTTTTTTTGGCATGAGCTAACTTTTACAAAACGTGCTCAAATATTTTTTAGGGTACGCTGCTCTTTGTTACTAAAAGAAATAGATACTGATGTATCAAGCGTGGTGGACCATGTGGATTGCAAGTAATAATTTATTTCCTATTTCTGCCTCTCTGTTCACACCACACTTGCCCCCAGAGCTGGAAACCTCTTTTTGTGATCTTTCTTAACCTTAATGCCAGGTTAAAATCATCTGCTCCGTCAGAGATAATCTCAAATGAAAGAGAAGTGTCTTCTCTTAACACAGTATGTAAAAACCAAAAAGTTTGTTTTCAGCTGCAGGCTTTGGGAATTCTCATTTTTCAGGTTCTGACACTTCCAGTTCGTTTCTGTTCAGTTCTTTTTCATCAAAAGAAAAAGCCCATCCTGTGCTTTGAGTTGCACATCAAAATAAAGATTAAAGCTGCCAGGGCTTTTGCATAGTAGGTCGAAGAAAGTAAAGAACCAAAAATTCCTGTTCAAGATTATGCACTCCTCACCCTAAAATCAGTCTCTTCTTTTAGTATCTTTTTTTAGTATCAGTAGAGAGCATTTAGCATTTAAATGACTAAAGTTAAAAATTCTAATTCTTTCATGGCAGCATTTCCATGTAGTTGTCTGTTACCTCTGAGTAGATTTTTTTGGCTTCTACATACACCATGGTATTTTTAAAAGGTCTTTTAAACATGTAAACATTGAATTCCATAGTCTAATGGACACTTGCTGTATTCTTTTCCTGTTTATAGGCATAGCTAACATTTCAAACTGTTTTTTTCAATAATTTACTTGCATTTGAGCAAGCAAAAAAAAAAAAGCAACAAACAAAAAACGAAGCCAACCTCCTAGTATCTACACAGTATTATAGAGACATTTAAGCAGATTTAGTTCTTTCATCTTCCTAGAAATGTATACTTTCTTTCAGTGCCTTTTAAAGAAGAGGATGTATGGTTTTTTGGTGTCACTAAGAGGAACATAATCAATCACATTGTGACTCTATCACATAATTGGAATGTTTTATAAATGGGCATGTTACTGGGGATTCTTAAAGGGAGAAACTGGATTTTGCAGTGAAGATGAGCCACTATAAAGTTCTGAAAAGTTAGGAGATCTCGTGACTTTGCTGCCTTCTGAAATTCTTTTGTGATATTTATAAGCCTTCTCTGAATATGTCTTCTGAGGTTCATAGATCTTAAGATAGGAAAGCTGTGTGTCCAGAACTCACAGGAACTTAGTTGTGCATGTTTTCATACTGCAACACATCGTGGAAGACAATCTGTCGCTTTCTGTTAAAATACCTGTAATGGAAGGGTTGAGAGGCTGTCTTTCAATTCTAAAGTCAGATATTAAATAATAAGTTATTTAGTTTTTAATATTCCTTTATTTCAATTCCTAGGTTTATCCGGGGCAACCTCAAAGTAATGCCTATTTGGTGGCAGGGAGTGCACAGATGGGCCATGTCCAAGGCTATAATCTTCCTCCTGAACAACTCTCTTCTCTCAGCCAAGGCACAGTTACTCCATCTGCTAGCTCAGTACTGCCTGGTCAGCCTGCACAGGCATCCTACACAAAGTAATTTTGAATATTTTCCTATTCAAGTTTTTAATTTTAATTCAATTAATTTAAGAATTTTTTTAAAAATTAAGTATAAAAGACTACAGAAAATATTGAAAGGAGACTCATTGCTTCTTACAGAAGCCTAACTTTAAACACAACTGAAAGATACTTCAGTGCAACCATTTCCAGTGTGATTTTTTTTTTTTTTTTTTTAATTGGCATCCTGTATTTGGTATAAATTCCTGACAAACTTACTTCAGGCTTTTCTGTTGTTTTTATCATTTTCTCTATTTTTTTTCTTGTTTTTATTTTATAAAGCTGGGAGAGACATCTGACATCCATCCTGAGTTACAAAAGTATTTGTTAGTCTCTGTCCCCAAAAATCACTTATTTGGGGTGGTAAGACAGATACTGATAAAGTTGAGTTTCCGTGTACTTCACCTGAATTGTTCTGCTGCTTAAAACGGTTTGTTGGGTTTTGGTCTTGTTCGTCAGCAGAGTGGAAGACAGATGGGATTCTATGTTGCACATTAAAATAAAACAAAATGTAGATTCAATCTAGTTTTAAATCCATGGGAGGTGTATTTAAATTGGAGGAGTGTTTGAGTTATAATTGGGATATTCACTGCTGTAGTTTCAAACACGCAAGGTGTCCAGAGTTAGGTGATTTTTGTGGGTGTATATCAAAGAGCTGAAGAAGCAATGAAGTGTTGCTGTTCTGTTGGTAAATTGTTTATTAATTCAACTTTATTTTTTTAATTCTTTTTTTCAGTGCAGTGGTTGGCTCTGTTGCTGGAAATACTTACTCTCAGCAAGCTTCAGTGTATAGTCCACCACCTGGTACTGTTGATGTTGCTGCTTATCAGAATGCTGGAACTAGTATGTCCCAGGTGCCAAACTATAACTTAGCATCTACACCTCTGCCACAGACAGCTGGCAGTCAACAAGCACCTCCGCAACAACCACAGCCTCCACCACCTCAGCAACCACAGCAAGTTTACTCACAGAAGGCTCTGCTATAGGATCCAGGACTGCTGATTCCTAATCTTCTCTAACCTCTGCTAAAGGCAGTTAGTAGTTCTTTGAGTTTCTTCCTTTAATCTCTTAAACTTTGTTTCTCCTCAGCTTAATAAGAATCTATCTTACTGAACAAGTTCAATTTGCACTGACTTTTTAGGATTTTTTTTTTTTTTAATTTTGCAGAGGAACTGATATATTTAGGACATTTAATTCCTTTTAAAATGCCTAAAAATTGGTACAAGATTATTTATGTCTGGTAAAATTGGCTAGTTTGTGAACACTTGCAAACTCTCGTGGCATATGTTATGTACATATAGTGTGTGATTGCAGTAGTGGCCATTTCGTATAGCTACAGTGATCATGTGAATATATTTAACACAATGTTTAAAAATAATTTACTATTTTATTTTGGTCATAAACTGACAGACATATTTCATAGTTTTGTCTAGTTTCATGAGAGAAGTGATGTCTTTTTCCAATGTAGGAAAAGCAGTAATTCTGCATATCAAGGTTACACTTACAAGCTAAAGGTCTACATATAGATTTATTAGCTTACCTGAGCCTCGGTTTTGTTACTTCATTCATTGAACATAAATGTATCATGACTATTAGATGGCTTTATCTACCAAAGTAAACTAGTTAAGTAGTAAGTCATTTGGGGGGATAACAGCAAATTATGATTCTGCTTCTGAAATAAGTAATAACTTAAAACTACTATTCAGAGGCTGCTAAACATATCATGGGACCATGCAACAGATCAGGACCTTACATTTTATCATGGAAAGCATGTAATTTATTTTTCCAAGTTGTTTTTTACAGTGAGAACAAGAATTATCTTAGGTGTGTTGGTAGAGATTGCACCAAAGGCAGAGGAATTGAGTTGGAAGAGAAGCGATGGAGTTTTAAACTGGAACACGCAGTATGAATAACACTACTTTATTCAAGTCTTCTTAATTAGACCATGGAGAATTACGGATATTTAAATCACTTTGCTGAATAAAACTTCAGGGCTTTATTTTATCTGTTGTGGCCTTGCTTAGCAATATGTTCTTTTTACTGTTCTTACACAAAATCTTCTGCCTTAAACGTCTGTTTCAATTTCCAGTTGCACCGTTTGAGTTTATTAGCCCTTCTGCAGCATGAACAGTTTGAGATATCTTGTTTTCATTCACTGTCAGGTTACTTTGAATTCTCTTCTGCAGCAACGTGCATTAGCTTTTTCTAAACCCTTGTATTTCTCAGTAATTTAGACATCCATAAGGCATGAGATTTTCTTCCTGTACCTGAGGTGCTGCAAAAGGAACATGGCAATACAAGGTAGCATTTCAGACATGCTTGATCAGAGCTGCTTGTGTAAAGACTGTCTGTACTTCGTGTTTGTATTCAATCTATTAATGCATCCTGATTCCCTCTGACTTTTCCAGGCACGCTAATGCCTCTTACAGCAACACTAGATGGCTTCAACATCAGATCTGTATTTTTAATCTTGTCAGTGTGTATGTCAGATATTGTTTGCTTTTGTGTTCTGTATTTTAGTGTGATGCTTCTGGAATTAAATGTTGCAGTTGCACATTTTACTGTAAGCTGACCTCGGTTATCCCATACGTTCCTGCATCTGTTCACAGTTACCTAACACGCCTTTGTTTCACTATTTTAATGCATCCTGGTATTTTGGCTCTTAGTGCTTTCAGATGACTGTTCGCATCACGTCTAACTAGAGTGGTGACACAGTGTGCCCACAGTCGATGTGCTCCAGCTGGCTGGGTTTCTGGCCAGCTGGCTGGTTTGATACTGGTTTTTCACGTATTGTTTTTCTCCCAGAATTGAACACTCTCACGGATTGTCATTACTTCAGCACTTGGTGTCACCACAACAGTCTGTGGATTTTGAAAGGAAGATAATTTTTTGATAGGTTGAAGAGGTGATTTTCTGTAGAAAGACCACGTAGTATCATTTAGGTAGTGTTCTTTGTGCTTTAGGTACCTTATTCCAAAATCAGAGAAACAGTGTGTATGGAAGTGGACAATTTCTACAGAAAAGTGAAAGTAACTTTTTACTCTGTAGTTCTTACACCGTGATTCAAAGAGAAGCTTGAAGCATCAAAATACTCCAGCTGACACTATTTCTATTCTGAAGTATTCATGTGTTCCTTAATGAGGGCCTATGGAACCTCTGTACAGAAGGACTCGGCAAAATTACTTGTTGTTACTAATTTGTCTTTGTTTTTAAGTTTTTCGCAGTCTTTTTTCTGTAACACACAGACATGCTTGTTCCTGTTTTCTCTTTTGAGCACTGAAAACTTGGGTGTATCTTCTAACTTATGTGTATCTTCTGCATTCCAACTTATTTGGGCATTTATCCATCTTTAAGAAAGTTAAGATCACCTTTCATTTGTGTTCATCGTGACCAAAATACACTTTCTAAAATGAAGTGCCACCACAAATTTAGTGTAGTAAATATTGTGAAAAAAATTATGGACACTTTTTGTTTACCTTCATGCCTTTATTAGAGTCACTGTTCTAAGGTATCTCCTAGATAGTTTTAGTGGACTTGGAATCAGTTTTCATTGTCCACATTTGGTGCAGTAGATTACCAGGTTTTTGTAGGTTCATAGTCTTAGTGTTTCAGCTGCATCCTATGTTTTCCATTTCAGATGCAGTTTTCAGATTAAATTGAATTTGGACCTGTATTGCGTTGTTTTGACTAAGTTCATGTATGTTCTGTCTTACTCTGGCGTTGAACACTGAAATAGAGATGTGAGAGGGAAAGTACATGTACAGCTACTGTATGGAAAGGCTTTTTAGCAGATTAAGTGTCAGAAGGTTATTCTATTTGAAAGTTACGAATCTCTGGAAAGGATGTTACTCATGATCCAATAGAAGGCCTAATGGTTTGAATGTCTAGTTTCTTTACATGTAAATTGTCAATGTAATCCTAAAGTGTTTTCATAATATTTTGTATAACCCTTTGTTATTTAACCCTTTCATTAAGGAATATAAAAATGTTAACTTTAGAAGGGGTATTTTAGTGGCTTGGTTATCATGAACTGGCACAAACTCTGGACAGAGTGCCTTCTGTCCGTTTCACTTCTATAAACAAAGCTTGTTTACCCATGTGTATCATCTCAATCTGTGTGGATGTGAGAGAGATGTCAAGATTTCGTGTAAAGCATCTCAGGAAAATACTGCGGGAGTGTGTTAAAATCTGCTCTGTTGAGGTCTTGGCAGCATGCTGCAGAGTGCACGATTGCAGGAGCTGCAGCTTCATATGTACCCACCTCTGTTTACCCGTGGTTTGCCACCTCTGGTACCCATCTAGTTATGTATTTAACATCACTGTCCAAAGTGTGTATATAGACAGCAGTAAAACAACAGTAAAAAGAAACAAAACAGAAGACTTGCTGCATGTTTCTGACCAAGTGTGGAGCAGCATATTGCCCTCATGGTACTAATACTGCTCATGAATTTTGAGGCTGGGGGAACCAAAATGAATTTGAGTAACAGGAACTTCAGAGTATTCTGCCAGATTGCAAATGCTTAGATGTAACAAAGGAGATAAATTTGCTTTTAATAGCATGTACGTGTTCTGCTGATCAAATCTAGGCTGCTATTATAGTTCTCTGGTTTCATCTAGATGTCAGGAACATCAGATACAGAATGGAGAACTGCTTAATACCTCATTCTCCAAGTTTTTTAGTATATTCTCTAATGCCACTTACCCTATTTTTCATTCATATTTAAAATAGATCTGTGCAGTTTTTAGATATAAAGGTCTTACCTTACTCCTTGTCTATTGGATTTCGCAGACAGAATAAAAAAGAACATCTCGAATTATAGCAGCTGCTTATGGCAGTTTGAATTGCCGAAGTGCAGCTTCCTCTGGAGTTAAAAACTGTGAGGTTTCTTTAAAGAAGAAGGTAAAGTAAAAGTTACAAACCCCTCCATTGCTAACAGCAGGCAGAATCATTTTTTACTCTGTTACTGAAGTCTTAGAACAGCTGACCAACTCTGTGCTGCAGATTTTTAGTTTCCAGCTGTAATGAAGAATATTAACCTTCATGTAGATGCTATCCAACACCACAGCAAAACATGGGAAGGCCTTCATAGTTGAGCTTTTTGCTTCAACACGTAGAAAACATTATACATTTTTGAAGCCTTGTTTCTTAAATGAAGATATCTGTGTTTAAAAGCATTCCATTTGCTACTATGTAAAATTAGAGATCTAAAGTTCACCTTTCATGCTGCTACTTTGGCAAAAAGGTGGTAGGAGTTTTTGTTCTTCTACCCTGCATGTGCTTCTGGAAATCCAAATATTTTTTTGTCTTTGTCATGAAAAAGAGAAGAAGCCTGCTGAGGTCTGCTTTGGTTTTAATAAAGTGTACACAGTTGCAAAGTGCATTTTTGGTTTTGTTTGTTTCGATGCTCCCTTTGATGTTGATATATGTATATATTTACATACACTGCACTGTTGTACAAGAATTGTTTTATAAAATAACACTATTTGTAAAAAAAATGTTAATTGTTTTTGGTATGGATGCAAGCTATTAAAAGTTGGGAGTATTTAGTTCATTACGTTGCAAAGTCAGTTTATAGATTTCATGGAAGAGTAATCGGAAGAGGGCTTCCTTTGCTGGAAGGTCTTGGGAGATGCAATAGGTAAGGTCTGTTAGAAGTACTTAGCTCAACTTTTCTGATTTCATGTGGGGTTGAGGTGGGCTTAGGGGGTTTTTTTGGTGGTTTTGTTTGGGCTTTTTTATGTTGCTTACACATAGATTTTTTTTATTTTTAAAAAAATTTGAAAATTGGTAATCTGTCATTAACTTCCTTCAGCTAAAATCCACATCCAAGTAATACCTTGTACACCTTATTTTGAGTATGCTGCGTGTCGTCTTTCTGTTGGTAAGACATACAGCATAGCTATTTTAAAGGGGTGATAAAGAACAAATGGAAATAACTGTATCGGTACAGTCTAACATATGCATTTGCTTACAGACCAATAAGCAAATACTACTGGCAGTCTCGTAGTTAATTTACACAGTTACTTGACAGTCAGTTCCATTTCTGATGACAGTTACATGAAGCAGCTAAAACCTGGTGTTTGCAATATGTGAAATGAAGGACAGGCTAAAGCCTGGTGTGTGAATCTACATTGCTGCTTAAAATATCATCACAGCTGAAAATTGATAGTTCTGACAGAGGTGTGCCTCATTGTTAAAACAAAGTCAAACTTCACGGGTCTCTTGCTTAGACCAGTGTAAGCATCTGAGATCAGCATGGGACTTTGGGAGCAGTGGGCAGCAGATTATCAGTTTGGTCTGTTCTTAGGGTCTTAAAATGTGAGCTAAACAACTTGGGTAAGTTACTATGTGCACTGTGGGTTAGTTCAGTGTGGTAATTTCTGCGTTTCAAGAGAATATTGATTCAGTTGACAGAAGTGTAAAAGTCCTGCCAATTGTAAAGAAACAAAATGTACTGCTTCTGATTTGGAACAGGGAGGGGGAGTTAATACTGAGTTTGCTTTACTGTCCCTCTCTTCTGGACAGAAAGTGTGTTTCTGTTGTGATGCATACGATGAAGATACAGTTCGAGAGTTTGTTCCTTAGTGTTTAATGCTTGTTGTAACATCTATCAAAATTTGGGCAACAGGTAAAATAAGGATCAGTCTGTGTTTAAGCGTATTAAACCAACTTACTTTCATTTAAACTTTCAATGGACTGGTTCATATGTAACCACCTCTTGATAGCAGTCACTTCATGTTGCATTAAAAGGCTGGGGACATTTGTGTAGTCTTACTACTGCAGCTGTTTTTCAAAATCTTAACGCTACTCTGTTGCAGGATGAAGACTTATCTCTCACAATATTTGTAAATTTAAATAAGCTGGATTATTTTAAATCAAGGCTGTCTTTGTTGATACTGATCATGATCTGTGTTTTAAGCGAGAACTGAGAAAGAAGCCATTGTGAGATAACCTGTGGGGAGGCTTACACTGATTAAGGCTGATTTACACTTCTAAAACTTCACATAAATGTTGGGAGTATGCCATGAGCAATAAACAATAATACAGAAAATCATAAGGGGGGAAGAAAGCAAATACATATTTCCAGTTGTAGCATCTTTAGACTACAGTCTCTTGAGTTGATAAAAAACGTATGGAAGGTAGTTGTAGCACCTCATATTTTGCTCTGACTTTGCTCAGCCCTGTTATGTATGAGTTCTGAGACCTCATGCATGTGTCTTTGATTTCTTAAATTGATGCAGGTTGGTGTTTATGCCCCATGGTCCCGAGAGTGGTGACGTCTACTGCCTTAGGAGTTGTGCCTTGGACCCTCCTCAGAGAGGTGCTGAATCCGGGAGAAACATGTTATGTGGTTGGTAAGTCTGTCACCAGTGTGACACTGTTCACTAGCAGAAACTCCTTTGACTGGTCAGTGTCTCTTTACTACTTTCTGGCTATAGGAGTACGTGTATCAAGAAACTGAATCCTTCAATATATCTTTGCCTGGGCCACTTTATTTTCCACAGTATATTCTTCCAACCCAAACCATTCTATGATTCTGTAGCAGTTAGTTCTAAGTTTGATTTACTAGTAAGCAGACAAATCTGTCCTGACTGCTACTGAAATCACAGTGGAATCTACTTCTAGCCAGTTGTGATGGCTTGCCCCTCTTGACTGGATTACACAGACATGTTTACTTAACGCAAACTGTGTCAGACTGTCCCAATATACTGTGCTTCACAAAGGAGTGTGAGCAATTTGATCTCTTGGTTTTACCTGGTGAAAATTTCCACAGATTAGTCTTTTGCGTTGTCCCTCTGGTGACATACTCTTGTAGCTGATGTTGAAGAGTTGTGGATCAGTTCATTTAGGCAAATGACATGCAGAAAACGAAGACATGGCCTGAAGAATATAGGTAATACGATGATTTGCATGAAAATATGATAGTTTACGTAAGAAGAACAGAGGTCTCAGCTCAGTCAAGGACAGAGAAATCATGGTTCAATGGACCTGTGTAAGCAAACAGGGTCAGTACCAACCATCTCGGTGAAATGTGCTACTGAAACTTTAAAACAGGTGTTTTCCAGAGAAACCACAAGTGTTATTTCTTTAAAAGACTCTTGTTAGGGGTATGTTTGTTCAGAGGGCTCTTTTCCTCCTGATGCAGTGAGGAAAAACAAATAGTGAAGAATTTTCTGTTTTAACAGAGTCTACAGTCTCCTTTATAACAAATTGATTGCAGCTTCTGTGGAATCATGATTTATATAACCTGATCATGTGGATAATGACACTTAATTAGGACTCAGCATTAGTCATTCTTAAAACTGCTCCTGCTCACTTAACTGTAAAGCAAGTAATTTTAATTTAGTAATTTATCTTAGTAAGCTTATTTTCTTTCAGGACAGACATGGTTTGTTCTCTTGAGCACTTCTTTTCTTACGGATAATCAGGGCTTCCTGTACATGTAAGTTGTTCCTTCCAAGGTTTCAGAGTCCTACCGATCACTTCAGGGAGCAGCTGTTTCCCTTGGTTGCTCACACCAGTCCCTAATTTTGCCTTTTCCAAAAAAAGAGACTTCCTTGAATTTGTCTATCCATAAGGCTCATATTGGCACCAGATTTGTGGCACGGGTTTCTTTCTTCAAGACAGATAGTAGGTGGCGAGCAATTAACTGCACATCTGTGAACACTGCAGAGCTGAGCACCGTTCAGTGGGATCCTGTAGTTCAGCAGCAGCAATACAAAGAGTCCAAATCCCATTTCTCTTTATCTGTCTAATCTATGTATTTGCAATGAGTTCCATATACTGTGTGTGTTTCTTTGTGGTTATGTCCTTCATTCGTGTGGTTTCTCACACTTAATTCTTATAGTAAGCATGCGCACACATACTAATGGTTAGTAAATCCTAAATTTAATTATTTTTATGTACATCTATTTCTACATTTGGACATTTTCACTCTGCAGATTTTCCTTCCACAATAATAGAATTGTCTTGCAGAGCCCCAACAAGAGTTGTTTGCTGAAGTGCAGTCCTGCTCTTTAATCACGTTCCCTCATCACTGGTTCAGTCACACAACTGCTGTCACTGGGCTTTTGCGAGTCTCTGTGATGTTGCTTTGGCCCACTCTGCATTCTTCACGTAGCACCTTACTGTTAACTTTGGATTGTCATTTTCTGATTCAGGTGTTTTTTTTTGTGTTCATCAGTGGTACAGTTTCACCAGGGAATTGGCCAGTTTTCAAGCCAGAAAAAGACCACTGCTATTCCTGGGGTCCAAACTTTAGTTCCAAATGGTTTAATGATATAAGCTGACAGTTGCATCTCATTTGCTATTTTATTCCATTTCAGGTTTCAGAAAGGCAATTACGTTATTATGTGTGAAAGTCCATCATGAATTTTTGAGTATGGTTCACCATATATTTGCTCACCTTCCAAAGCTGCCCTTGTTCTGTATCTGTGGTAAAACGTGGAATATATTCATGAATCTTTTTGGGTAATGTTGTAGTTTGGAATAGCATTGACAAGCAAGAGACCATGATGAAATGGATTTAATCTCTTTGTACTTCACTGCCTAATTTGTCAAGCGTTGATTTCATCCAAAATCAGAGTAGGAGATGTGGGGTAGGGTCTCGAGGACTTAAAGAGCAGTGGAAGAAATGAAGGGAAAAAGCAGATTAGCACTCGAGGTGGATGATGCAGTCAGGAGAGATGAAGGAAAAAGACTTACTTTAAATATATGAATCTTTAATGACCAGCTTGGTTTCTGGAAGGACACATGGTTTGTATAGAGAGGATTCATCCATATCTTGATTGTCTGTAAACCAAAGAGTATTTAAAGTCTGTGTAAAAAGTAACCTCTGTGTTACAAAAGATGCAAAGTAAGCCAGGGCTCTGAGTGAAATCAGAATTATGGCATATTTGTAATGTCAAGAGACTTACAGAAGTTTCCTGCTTTGGGTATAGTTGTTAAATGTCTCACCCAGGAGAATGATTAAAACAAAAATAAATTAAGGCTATACCTAGGCAAGTGTTTCTGGGCAGCATTCTGACACCTATGGCACACAAAACCCTGAGTACTTCAGTGTTCATCTTCAGTTGTTTACATTTGCACTGACTAGTTTGTAGGGAAAATCAGGGTTTGTGATTTATGAAGCACTTCAGCTTTCTTTCCCCCTATACCTGCATTTACTATTCTCCACTTTGGTATCAGTTTTAAGGGTGTAAAGGAAGCATGGGATGTATATATGGAGCATGGTTTACTATATCCTGCTTATCTGCCTGTGTGACATTTGTTGATTTGGTTTCCTGTAAAAACTGATACATCAGCTCACTTCTGGTCATAGATAACAGGCAGGAAGGGCTGTCAGGACTCCTGAGGAAGAATAGTCCATATAAATCCTCCATACAGCACAGAGCTGAAGTGAGGATTTTGTTTTTAGGAAGAGAAAGCAAATGGCATGGCATGATACTGCAGAAGGAAGCTGCTCTCAGAAAATACAGATATTTTAAGTTGTTCATGACTTCAAACCCATTGCTCTACAGCAAGCTTAGATAAGATGATAATGTCAGTAGGGAATAGGTGAGAATGAAGGCGTTTTGTTGTTGCTGTCTTGACTGCTTGGGTGAGCAGTTTACACACTGTACTGGCTGAAATAAATGGCACAGCTGCTGTTGTACCCTCAGAAACTGACTGTGAGGATCTCTTGTTCTGGACTGAATGTTGCATATACCTAATTTCTGAGATTGCTAGCAGAGGTAATCTAATTGGGCTTAAGTGCAGACAGCACAGCCAGCTACTAGCCAATGAAAAATCAGTCTGTTTAACTGAGGACTCCCTCAGTGCTTTTAAGTGACAGAAATACTAATAATTTCTTACGAAACGGTGGAGGTGGCAAATTATTGAAAAGATGTTGGTCTTGGGAAAAAGACTGTTCAAAAAAGGGAAAAACCTACCCTATTTTTGACCTGATTGTTTCCATTTGAACTTTTCTGATTTAACTGCCATTTAATCAGTTTTGAGGTTTCACATTTAGAATTAAACTAACAGCTAGGTTTCACATTTTCAAGTCATTTTGATGCTTAGCTCCCACTGAAATGAGACATCAAAATAATGTGAACAGCTGTGACTGTTCTCTTGCTTCTAGTCGAGGCACCAGGAAAGACAAAAGGCAAATAACTAATGTTTTATGCCTTTCCTCTAGACATCCTCTGCCCTTTACCTGATGCTCTTTCCCATGTGTGATTTGGGATTTTTTGTTTGTTTGTGGGTGGTGGGAATGTTTACTGTGGTGTGGTTTGTGGGGTTTTTTGGGGGGTTGGTTGGTTTGGTTTTGGGTTTTGTGCTTCTTGTTTGTTGGGGTTTTGTTTTGTTTTGTTTCTTTTCTTTTGACTTACAAAAGGAATGTCTATCTGTGGAAATACCTACAGAAGTTGGTGTCCAGGTGACCCATAAACAACCTGTACCTGTATGAAAACAGGAAGTGAAGGCTCTCCTGGTATTGCTGTTTGTCTGAGAGAAGTTACAGGACCATTCTGCGGGAGAGAACTGGAGAGTGTATGAGGCTTCTCAGCCCTACAGTGATGTTGATGTCCACACGTGAGGGCTGATCCCCGTTGCTAGTGCAAGAAAAGGAGATGGCAGTCATAGGAAGCGGTACAGTACTCTGAGGTGTTTTGCAGAGCATGATCTTTTTCTGCTAGGGCCCAGACTGGCTGCTGTTGCCTACCCTTTGGGTCTCTTAACGTGGTTCAGAATCATGTTCAGAATTTGGCTCCCTGTTGTTCCCTGCTTTTGCGATTGTACTGCTCACACTGCAAACAAGTTTTACTGCAGTCTCAGCTATGACTAGTCATCATCTTACAAGCACTGATCAACCTACACAGTACACTATGTCAGCATGCCCTAAACTGCTGAAACAAAGCATGCAGTGACTGCACCACATGCCACGAGCATGCAGACAAATGGTAGCTGAATTCTGGGAGTTCTGGATTCTAGTCCCATGTGCACATCATGAGTGCTGTTTCCCTGGCTTCAAAATCTCTTGGCATAGGTCCCGAGAATCTGGACTACTTCCCTTTCAGATCTTACAAAGTCAATACTCATAAATGTTGAGTCTGTTACAGTGCAAGACGTTTCTCTTAAATCTCAACATTTAAAAATGGTGGCAAGGTGTTTTTCTTTTGGAGCAGCACTGCTGTGAAGTTTAGCTATGGGTGAGCAGGTGGAGGAAAATGTGAGAAGGCTTGTTACTGCAACTCCAGCACCCTCCCAAGGTCCAGGTAAGGATTAAGCGCCAAGGAAACTTTTACATCATTTTCAGCTTCACGTTTCAGTATGTGTCTTGTCTCATAGCAGCACTCAGCATCATCCAGCCCCTCCTCAACTCCCACAGGTCTGCTCACTCCTTCACAGCTACTCCCACACACCAGGTAGTACCAGCCTCTCTCCCTCCCTCTACTCCTGTCTCACATCAGCCTCCTTCCCACATACCTCTTCAGGCCACATCTTTTATTTCATTGGAAGTAGGCTGGAGGGAAGAATAGCTTTGAGATTGTCTCAGCCACTTTTTGGCTCATAAATTTCACTGTATTGAATACTCATTATACACATCACTATGTGTTCCTCTAGTAAGTTGAGGGAGGTAGTGGTAAATACCTCATTTTAAGAGTAAGGAAGTGAGGGCAGGAATAAAGTGAAACACAGATCACTTAAGTTAGGTAGTTAGGACTGGCTTTATGGAGAACTGTGTTCGTCAGGACTGGCAGTGTTCCTGGCTGACACTGTAGCAACAGGGTATATGCTGTGCAGATCTGAAATCCACAGCAGGAGGCACCCGTCACCGCACATTTGCCCAGATCTAAGGCAGCCTGCTGTGGTCTAATGAGTTATCCCATCTCATGCATCCAGCATGACAGTCGCTTCTCAAACAAACTTTGTGAACTGTATGAATGAGTTTTGGAGTAATCAGAAAGACATTTGGTGACTAAACAATGTCAAATAAAAACATCCTTATCAATCTCAGTCATTCTCGGGAGAGACAAACACAGCACATTTACAAGCCAAACACAGGGTGAGCTGTAGTGAGGCAGTTCTGGTGATGGCCTAAAAGGAAGTGTCTAACTTTTATTAGCTCTTTACAGCTATGTGATCTCCTAGAAACCTAACTCTCCAAAATCATTGAATAGTGTGTTTTAAGTCCTCTGAAATGTCTATAGGCTTCCAGTACAAGTAGCCCATTGTAGCATGTAAAAAACCTTGCTTGGTTGCATGTAAACTACTTCACTGTTCACAGAATAACACTATTAATGTCTGCATCAAGAGAGAAAGCATTTACAACTTGATATCTCACAAGCAAGTTGTGGTGTCAAGCATTTAATAAAAACCAGTGAGAAGAATTAAGCTAGGGAGAAGTCATCAGCATCTATTACAAGAGGGATACGGGGGTGCTGGAGCGAGTCCAGAGAAGGGCCACGAGAATGATCAGAGGACTGGAGCACCTCTCCTACGAGGACAGACTGGAAGAGTTGGGATTGTTCAGTCTGCAGAGGAGAAGGCTCCGAGGGGACCTTATTGTAGCCTTCCAGTATCTGAAGGGGGCCTACAAGAAAGCTGTCAAGGGACTTTTTAGGAGGTCAGACAGTGATAGAACCAGGGGAAATGGGTGTAAGCTAGAAGAGGGTAGATTTAGGCTGGATATTAGGAAGAAGTTCTTCACTGTGAGGGTGGTTAGGCAGTGGAACAGGTTGCCCAGGAGGTTGTGGAAGCCTCATCCCTGGAAGCTTTTAAGACAAGGCTTGATGGGGCCCTGGGTAACCTGATCTAGTGGATGGTGTCCCTGCCAGGCAGGGGGGTTGAAACTGGATGATCTTTGAGGTCTCTTCCAACTCTGACAATCCTATGATCCTACAATCTTCCACTGCAGAACTTCCAAACATCAGTGTCTTAGTGCCCTGGGAAGATATATTTCAATATAAAAATCTTTGGTATCTTCAAATTTTGGTTAAACTAGGTGTTTTTTCTTTGTGGGTGACTATAAAGTGGCCCAGTTTATGGGTATATTCCTACTTATCCCTAAGCAAAATATCTTTACTTTCCAGGCTGTTCTCTGAAGTGACCTCTCTGGGGAGGTCCCAGATGATTGGAAGCTGGCAAATGTCACGCCAATCCACAAAAAGGGCTGCAAGGAGGACCCGGGCAACTATAGGCCTGTCAGCCTGACCTCAGTGCCTGGCAAGGTTATGGAACAGATCATCCTGAGTGCAATCACACAGCACCTTCAGGATGGACATGGGATCCGACCCAGCCAGCATGGCTTTGTGAGGGGCAGGTCCTGTCTGACCAACCTGATCTCCTTTTATGATCAGGTAACCCGCCTGGTGGATGAAGGGAAGGCTGTGGATGTAGTCTATCTGGACTTCAGCAAAGCCTTTGACACTGTCTCCCATGGCATACTCCTGGATAAACTGGTAGCCCATGGCTTGGACAGGTGCACTCTCAGCTGGGTTAAGAACTGGCTGGATGGCCGCGCCCAGAGAGTGCTGGTGAATGGGGCTGCGTCCAGCTGGCGGCCGGTCACCAGTGGTGTCCCCCAGGGATCAGTGTTGGGTCCAGTTCTGTTTAACATCTTCATCGATGATTTAGATGAGGGGATTGAGTCCATTGTAAGTAAATTTGCAGATGACACCAAGTTGAGAGGGAGTGTTGCCCTGCTGGAAGGCAGGAGGGCTTTGCAGAGGGACCTTGCTAGGCTGGAGAGATGGGCCGATTCCAACAGGATGAAGTTCAACAAGGCCAAGTGCCAGGTCCTGCACTTTGGCCACAACAACCCCATGCAGCGCTACAGGCTGGGGACAGAGTGGCTGGAGAGCAGTCAGGTGGAAAGGGACCTGGGGGTGCTGATTGACAGGAGGCTAAACGTGAGCCAGCAGTGTGCCCAGGTGGCCAAGAAGGCCAATGGCATCCTGGCCTGTATCAAGAATAGTGTGGCCAGCAGGACGAGGGAAGTGATCCTTCCCCTGTACTTGGCACAGGTGAGGCCACACCTTGAGTATTGTGTTCAGTTCTGGGCCCCTCAGTTCAAGAAAGATATTGAGGTGCTGAAGCGGGTCCAGAGAAGAGCAGCAAAACTGGTGAAGGGACTTGAGCACAAGTCCTATGAAGAGAGGCTGAGGGAGCTGGGGTTGTTTAGCCTGGAGAAGAGGAGGCTCAGGGGTGACCTCATCACTCTCTACATCTGTCTGAAAGGAGGTTGTAGTCAGGTAGGGGTCAGTCTCTTCTCCCAGGCAACCAGCAATAGAACAAGAGGACACGAGCTTAGGCTCTGCCAGGGAAGGTTTGGGCTGGATATCAGAAAAAAGTTTTTTACAGAGCGAGTAATGCAGGCATTGGAATGGCCTGCCCAGAGAGGTGGTGGATTCACCATCCCTGGAGGTTTTTAAAATAAGACTGGATGTGGCACTTAGTGCCATGATCTAGTAATCATGATAGTGTTGGATTAAGGGTTGGACTTGATGATCTTGGAGGTCTCTTCCAACCCAGATAGTTCTGTGATTCTGTATCTAACTTAAAGAGTTTCTCGTTTTGAGGTAAAAAATTGTGTCTATGCTAAGAAATAGTCCTTTCATTAAAATAAAGTCAGTCTTGGCTGCATTCACCAAGTAGCCCCTAACATAGTATGCTATTTTTAAGTCCTTATAAATAAGGACTTCTTATCTGTACTTTACACAAGAGTTCCCACCACACAGTATATCATCTAGCTGCATTTCTGAAACATGACAGAGTAGAACACCACAGAAAAATCGAACCAGAACTGATAACAAGCACATGACAGGGTGTATATGGCCACACTGGATGTTCTACAGTCATTGATCTTCTCTCCTTTGCTACTTGAGACTCTTCTATGATGACAGAAAGCAGAAACCTTCTACAATTTCTTTACTTGGCCTGAGTATCCAGACTGTATTTACTGTGGCTTTTAACCATGCAGCTGATACTTATTTGTAGACGTAAGCAACCAGAAATGCATTCTGGATATTTCTTTTTTATTTTCACAGTGAGTCAAGCATAAACTGAACTTGAGATGTTGGGAATCACAAGAGTATACCTATGTTCCCAATACCCCCTGTATATTTATGAAGCAATTAAAGTATGTGCAAGGACCAATGCATTCTTGCTTTGCAGTAAAGGCAAAATGTTGGAATTCTTGACATTTTAAAATTTAAAGCACAGATAGACGGTTGTGTTAGTTGAATTTAAAGTTAATATTGTACATGATAATGATATTCTCAAGGGACTTTACCTTAGGTAAAGGTCCTCTGGTGACAGATACTAAAGCCTGGGCTAGTCTTCCAAAATAATTTTATTATATTTTGGGTTTAAAATCAGGATCCTCAAAATCAGTTTTTGAGAAACATTTAAGAGAAATCTGATTTGCAGAAAAAGGAAATGTTAACTTTGCCAGTTCCTATTTTTTCTCTGCTCGGTGTCTTGTTCGTGTAGCTTCTTAATATAGTATGGATACTGTGATAACAGTAAGGATACAAAGGATGCACATTTTGTTCTTGGGTCTGTGTTTATCAAACATGACCATGCAAACATTACCAATGTATAAAAAACTACTGAGTGCCATCTCAGAGGTACAGGTTCCCACATCAAAAAACATCTTGGATGCAAATATGAAAGAATGGATAATAATCCAGTTATTTGGCTTCAACATAAATACATAGTCATTTCAGGTCTGGATATGATTTCATTTAGACTGAAATTTCCAGCTTCCTGTTGACTTTGGTAAGTCAGGATTTCAGGGTCTTTTGCCAGGAAGAGTCACCAGTTGCAAGTACTGGATGTGCCGGAAGCAGAGAGGGTCCGACCTGTTTTAGAGGAATTTAGGTCTTTCTGTTCCAAATGTAAATGGCAGCTGGCTTACTACCCCCAGAGAGAGATGAAAACATATGTCTATCTTGGGGCATGTATCCTGTCGTGAGTTATTCAGCGGATTGGACTTCTGGTAACTGTTTGCATACAAATCACTATAGCCTGAGACTTTGCTGAATCCTTGTCTAAAGAGAGAAAATCTTTCCCTTGGACTGTATCAGATCAATTAATATACAATATGAGATTAATATACAATAATACAATATATATAATTAATATACAATATACAGATCAATTAATATACAATTAATGTGTTTGCATGATGATTCCCCGAAAGCAAGCCGGATCCAGATATAATTGTTGTGGAGTATGCTGCAGATAAGACCTGGGTGCTATATGAATATGCTCATCAAGACCTGTACAGCTCTAGACAGGGTATATACTCTAATGGCAGTATCTTCGGTGTATGCAAGGGACAGTGAGAAGAAGGCAGATCAGGAAGGGAGATAATTTGGTGAGGCATAGACCCCAAGAAAGGCTGGAATACTTGTCTTGGAAGTAGCTCTTCTGATGTCTCATTTTGGTTGGAAGGGACCTCTGGATGTCATCTAATGTGACACCCTCCCCAGTGTAGAGCTCACTTGAAATTTACATCAGGTTGCTCAGCTCCTTGTCCAGTTCAATTTTAAGTCTCCAAGAACGACCTCATATAATTCCTTCTGTCACTTCAGAGTGTAGCTCATTCCTGGTACAGCCTTTGACTGCCAAAGAGGTATAACTACTCATCTATTTCTGCGTTTCTGCCTATTTGTGTGACACTGGCACCTAAGTTAAGTGCAGCCCTCTTTGCTATGTGAATCATCTGAGATTAATCTAAAGACTTTTGTGGAAATTGTACTTATGTTGAGATTGAACTTTATGTGGTGTCTCCCTTCTCTGTTTATCTTGGGCCAAAAGAATACCACAAATTCCCAGACTTTCAGTGATAGTCTCACAAATAACAGTATTCTGTTGGGGCAGCAGCATTATTCTCCATCTTCTAACTTGTTCCTTCTAGCACTAGATGCTTCCCTGGGCTTCTGGGTGTTGCTAACTGCTAGTAAAATGAATATGTAAACAAATATTAAGGTGACTTACGAAAATATATTTACTTCCACCTCCAAAAGCACTTCTCATACATGCTTTGAATGCCTGAATCTTTCAAAGGTGATAGTGCTAGAATATGGAGGATTTTCTTCATTTCTGAATTGTACCATGATTGTTTAACTTAGCTATAATCTCCTCACTGCAAGCATCCAGATCTTTCAGTTGTTCAGCCTAAACACCATTGGAAATAGTTAGCGAGTAATAAATATCTGCCATATACTTCAGCAGGAGATGAAGTTTCACATATGAGAATTCATGAACATAATGATACAGAACATTGCTGATTATGGCTGAAATGCTCCCCACTTCCTGTCCCTGGGCCAGGCTGTTCCTGACCATTACATGGGTCCACAGATATCAAGAGAAATTACAAAGCACTTCCTCTTAATTCTCTGCATGTAATCCACAGGAGGGCCCAGCCCAGCTGAAATGCCTGGCTAGAATCCCTTCCAGCTTTAACAGGAGTTTCATCATTGACTTCAGATGAGCTTGGACTTAAGTGTTTCATCTCCCCTAATAATATTGTCAAACGTATCTTCTCCCTCTGCCCTATCTCCTTCCATACTAATCTCACATTGGTGTTTCTCTGGATATGCTCTACTTTTTCACCCAGAATTCCAGCAAGGAGGCTTCTGAAGATTTTTCAATGTTTACCAGAGATTTCTGACTGCATGGTAATACCAGCTGCCGTACACACGCTTCATGTACATGGTTAGTTAGGCTTGATGCTTTACAAATTCACGTATACTGTGTGACAGCAGTAGAACTGGTGTTTTCAATCCATCTGGGACCCTCCAGACCATATATTGATAAGAGCCTCCAAGGAATAACACGCTGTTCCCCACAAAGAGGCATATGAGGAGGTCTACCCAACACAGCAAGGAACGAACCATGAAAACGTCAAGGCAGATTATGCTTTAAAGGCATCTTTTCAGAAAGATTAGTTAATTCTACGTAGATGCTTCAGCTTGTGAAAACTCAGCTAGCAAGTAAGTTTGTTTTTCTCATGCTGTGATTCGTGAGCAAGATTTGAATCCTGCTAAGCGCAGATACAGCCACCACAGTCAGAAGAATACATAAGTAATAGGTTTAATTTCATTTATTGGAGCTCAGAAAATGAGCTTATTAAGAGTNACGTTGGAGCAACTTAGTGGCACATGGGAGAGGATTGATGTGGGACAGGGAGGACAACCCAAATACCGCCTTCCCCAAAGTAGGTCTCTGCTGTTTCTGCGCTCCTCGCTCTCGAGAGAACCCTACTGGTTCTAGCGGGGGTTTTGTTTCGCCCTAGGCTCACTCCGAAAGAGGAGGGGGGAATGTCCTGCTCCCTCGGCGTGGGTTTGGCTCATTGGCTTGGATAACAAACGGTGACCCACATGCAGCGCTGACAGGGTTGCAAAGAGGATATCTATAAAAAACTCCCTCACACCAACAACAAAACCGGAGCCCTTTTCTCAGCTATCACCACGTTATCACCTGCATGTGCCTGGAAGGAGGCTCTTCCCTCCGCTGAGGGGGAAAGGAAAAAAAAAAAAAGAAAAGCCAAAACAGCTTAGGAAAGCAAAGTTTGAACAGCGAATTCCTGTTATTCCAGAACACCCCGTGTGACAGGATATTTGCTTATCATTTCGAGCCCAGAGCTTTCCCCTGATCCACCAACCCCTCACACGTGCAGAAGACCTACGTGGCGGGGAGCCCTCTGCCCGCACCTCGGCGGCGGGGAGCCACGGGCGAAGTCGCAGCCATGGTTTCCGCCCTGCTCCTGCTTCTCGCAGTTCTTCCCCGGGTTCTTCCGCTGCTGGGTAAGTGTCTGCGGAGGTTGTGCGGATAGAACGTGCTGAGAAAAGAACGGGGTCTCAGCGAACACCGAGTCCAGCCTGACCTGGGGCTTGGCAGGGGCCGTCGAGAAGTGTCTATGCAGGTGGAGAAGCCCGTGGCTATTTTAATCCTTTCGGTGCTGCCTTGGGGGACCCACGATGCGGTGAGCAGGGCCTGAGGCCCCTCGGCCACCCGCACCCTGAGGTGCCCAGTGGGCGAAGCTGCCCGACGAGGAGGCCTTTCGGGGGCTGACAGCCAAGTGGGCGCCACAGCCGTCACTGTTGGTGCCTCAGTTTCTCTTACCGCTCTAGAGACTCTGATCGATTTAACACCATCACCCAGCTTTCCCTCAGATGCCTCCTTATTGTCGAGGTTTGCAGAGGGCCTGGTGTTGAGGCTCTACCTTTCCTCCAGTCCTCTGCTCTTCAGTTGGCCTGGGGACCTGCTTTTGGCTGATGGCTTTTGTGGTGTGATACTAAGGTAGCTGAGGTATTGCCATGGATTAGAGCTATGAAAACAGGTGAAAGCTGTGTTTCTTGGTGAAACCTGGAGGTTGCACCCACTCACTCTGAGAATTACCATGATTTCCAGAGCACTACTATTTTTTCAGTGAAAATTTTTTATCTGTCCTTCCCAAAAACCGATTAGCTCCAGTTTGAGGTCTGCTGAAGCAGAAATTCATAACACTTCTTTGTAACCTTTCTTGCTTTTGTAATTAGCAGCGATCATTATAGTCAATCTCGTGAGAGTCTTCCTGAAGACAGTCATCCTACCTGCTTGCTTGGTCCCCCTTCTCTTGCTTCTGGCTTTTGGTATGCTCTCCATTAGTCTTTAATCCTGGTAGTGCTTCACTGGCTTCATGCGTCGCTTCTTGATTTACACGTGCATAATCTGTTATGGTTTGCGAATGCTGCAGAGTGTGCAGCTACCTTGGCATACTAGAAATCTCTGCTGTGAAAAAGCTACTTGGCCAGTGAGATTTTACAGTACATGGCACAATTCTTTGGATATAAGCTGAGGCTAGAGATAGGCAAATAGTCACAGTGTGGTGGGTGGAGGAAAATGAAAGCATGTGAGAAAAATTCTATTAGGACCTACTTGGCACAACTGAGTGAAAAGATTCTAGATCTCCCTGCATGGGCTACAACAGTGAAGTAAATTGGTTCCAATGGCTAGCATGTTCCTGTGCATTATAAGGAACCTTCTTCCATGAGTAATTTCCAAAATATGGATTAGCGTGTTAGAAATTGGTGTAATTCAAAGTACTAAGACTGCAGTACTCGTGATGACGCTGTGATGAACCTTTAAGTGTACCACCTTCTCTGTAGTGAAGAATGATATGCTGTTGTGGAAGCTCTGTAACTCATGTTGATACAGAACAGTGAAACACGGTTAATGGTTATATGGGTAATTCTGCTCAAACCATTTCACAGGTGCAAATCATCATGTTGACGGAGGTATCAAGTGTTTATAGAGAAGAGTTGGCAAGGCATAGAAGGTGGTGCACAAATAGCTGGCTTGTTTCATATTCTTCTAGACTATCTAATAACTCACATGGAAAGTGCTGTATGGGCATCCCCTTTGGTGTCCAAGCAGGCAGAGCAAACAGAAAAATAAAGCTGTAAACTAAAGCGATAGAGGACCGTGCTACAAGTCTGCTGTACGGTCATAGATGAGATAGGAGCAACTCTGAGGGAAAGTCTCAGCCCCAGTTGCTCCTGCATCCTGCTCCTGCTCAGTCCTCCTGTTTTGGTGCCAACATATTTTCAATGCCTGCTTGGCTGCGTTAGCCCTTTAGTTGCTGACCTATGTGTTATTCCCTGTCAGACCCCCACGTGCTCTGGGGCCCTTCTACAAGCAGTCGTGTTGCATTTATGCCCTGGTAACTCTTTGTAAAGGTGCAGTCAGAATAGCAGAGAGCCAATAATTTGTGTTTAAAAAAAAAAATAATTTTTTTTCACTGACCTCTTTGTTCAGCTTTCTAACCTTGTTTCGGAAGGCAAACCTACTCACCCTTTCAGACTTGGTTGAATCCAGGCTTTTGACTTTGGGGTGCCTCAGGTGCAGAGCATCATCTCTTTAACACCATAAGCTGCATAAAATAAGGAATGCTATTTGAGACCACAAATAGAGTTTTGGCAGTTTGAAAGATCAGGCAGCACTTTCCACATGTGTGAAAATGTCTGACATCTCTTTCGCCCTAGAACTTTAAATGAGATTTCAGGAAAAGGAGAGTTGCAAGCATTGCATTTTATCAGTTTACAGTAACTTAGTGCTAAATGTTAGTAGAAAAGCAGAATAAAAAAATGTTATCAGCAGCAGTGATAATTGCACATTTCCTTGTATTGTCTGTAAGTAAAACAGATTGGCAAAAGGCAACAATTTCTGTATCCAGTGCACATCAGTTTTACACTACTTCCCAATGAATTGGAAGCCAAAGGACAGGAGAAGGAAACTGAACTGCAGATGAAATAAGTCTAGGTCAGCAATTTCTCTGGGAGAGAGGTTATTTGTTCCCAGGTTGTCTTCCGCAGAGAAGTACCGTCGTTTCCACATTGGAGCATCAGCAGAGAAGGGAAAAATTTCTGTGGTTAGCCTTAAATTGTTCTCCATTGTAGAACTTGTTTAATTCAGCAATCATACACTGAAATAAATGATGTTTCAGAATAGCTTCAATCTCCAGTCATGCGAATTAGTATTTCTCTTTCCTATTATGTAGCCCAGTTAAAATACAGTTTTAAGACCTTGTGCATCCTTTTATGTTATATGACCTAATATCAGAGAGAACTCTTAAGTTACTCTGCTAAAATATGTCTCAGGGGGATCAGAGAGGAGACATTCTCAGTCTTTGGGCAAAACCAGCTCAGAAATGTTGTACTCCAAGTACATCCAAGTCTGATATGCTAAAAACTTTTCTGGTGGTTACGTTTTTGAAATAAATCTTGAATACCTGTCAAGGGTTCCCAGGCATACTGTGAAGCACACTTGTCTAAGAGGGAGAAATAACTTTGGGAGCTATGAAGACCCTTGTAGATTTTCGTAAGTCAATAAGAGGCATACCCTATGATGACAAATCCCACCATTGTCAGTATTTCATTCGTCATGGAGAAGTGTAAGAAAGGAGAAGGAAATCTCCGATAATAGCAGTCAAGTGAAAAATGAGTATGCTGTTCTAGCCCTGCAAGTACCTTGTGCATAAAGCTTAAAAAATACCCTTCCCATCACTTAAGACTTCAAGGATCTTAGCAAAGCTTATGAGAACAGAACTTGCCACTGTGGGGAAATGGACCCTGAAGAACTTAGTGGGAGCCAGGATCAAGAAGCCAGTGCTGCTGGAGTGCTCAGTGTCAGGATCTGCAGTGTACCGTATGCATGCTCCCTTGTTTCAGTGACAAGTGTAGCTTGGAATAACACCACGAATGTTTTTTTTCTCTTCAATTTAGCCTCACCTCTCAGCTAGTTGCATTCTACAGCCTTTAACAGATGTGGAGCTCCACACCTTCTTTAGTTGAACAGGTGATGAGATTTTAACCCCAAGAGTAGTGTAAAGATTCTTATTTCGTTTAGATAGTAGGTAAGATTATTTCAAACCAAATGATTTCAGTGTTTTCTGTCTTTCAGATACTAGCATCTTCTTAATCTATAATGAAGATCACAAGCGCTGTGTACTGGCTCAAAGTTCTAATTCAGTGACTACTGCTCCTTGCATTCAAGAAAATGAGTCACAAAAATTCAGGTGGGTCTCAGATCACCAGCTTATGAGCGTAGCATTCAAATTGTGCTTGGGAGTGCCTTCGAAGAAAGACTGGGTTCCGATCACGCTGTATCCTTGTGACAAGGCTAGTGAACTTCAGCGATGGGAATGCAGAAATGAGACACTCTTTGCAATCCAAGGGGAAGATTTGTTTTTCAACTATGGAAACAGACAGGAAAGGAATATTATGCTGTACAAGGGATCTGGTTTATGGAGTAGGTGGAAAGTCTACGGAACAACAGACGATCTGTGTTCTCGAGGCTATGAAGGTAAAGTTTTGTAAGTTAATTTTTGTATTTCAAACTGATTTCTATGTGTGTCTGATTTTAAATGTGTAGAGGTGTAGGAGAATTTCCACCTTCTCATTGATGAATGTAACTTCTGTTGAAATCAGTGATACTTAAGAGTGTATTTCATGTTTTTTGAAGGATTCAGTTTGCATTGTTGTCACAGTTCTGATAGATAATTACCCATGCATGGTAGTGATTCATTTGGAGAGGGGAAGAAAAGTCTGTGGTGATTCAGAACATGTATATAGCTGTTGCACAACAGTTAATGATAGCTCTTGTTATTGACATGTGTACAGACAGGTGTAGTGTAAGTGTATATAGTCTGTTGATTATGTTGTTTGGTTTTTTTCCTCGGGGAGCAAGTATTATTTATGCTGTAGGGACTTGGTTAACTCTCGATATCTTCAGCTCCAGTAATGTTGACGGTGCCTTCCTTGATGTTTGAAGTGATTAACATAGTTGGCCTGAAGTGTTAGAGAAAGAGATAGGATATTGGAAATAGTTGAATTTGAAAAAGTTACGTACAATACATACATATGCGCACACATATATAGACATATATGTATAGTAACTATCTGGGAATACATTTGGCTTCCCATTTAGTATTCTTTGATAAACAGAAAAGGTCACAGAGGGAGGTATGGGTGCATTTTCTGTGGCATGGATGATTACATTACTAGTCCTTGGTCTATAGCCGGAATAAAAGAACTCCAGCAAAGCAAATCCCAAGTAGTGTTCCTCTCTATGTCTACCTATCAATGTATGTACGTTATTTGGGCGCACACAGAAAACTGCTGTAGTTACTTTGACAAGTGTCACTGAGTCAGGTTTCTGATGGAACAAAAATTTTTAGAAATCAATGGAAATTTTGTTTGTGCGTAGTATATTGGAGTCACGCTGTCATATGTATGATTTAAGTTTCTATGCACGTGCTCTTCCCTGTCTGAAACAGTCAGCTGTTAAATTGGTCATTGACAGAAGAATCAGCAGTGGTTTGTGCTTAAAAAGAAAATTGTTTTGTGCAGATTTTGTACTGTTGGTCATTAGGCACGTAAAATTTAGCACAGGAATGAATGTACTTATCTTGGCTTGGTCGGTTTTGGTCAGTGGCCTCCTTAAGCAATAAAAATTTGACCAGTTTTGAACATGGGTATCAGCTTAGACCTAGAGAGTGAAATGATCAATGTCCCATTTCTAGTCCAATTTGTACTAAGGTAGCAGGCTCTGCTTGCTGTAGGATATGATCATAAAGGTGAACCGGTATATAACCCATACTTTTTACTCCTTATACATGTTTAAATTGTTGTGTCTCCCCAGATACCTACACAGTGAAAGGAAATGCCAATGGAGCACCTTGTGTATTCCCTTTTAAGTTTGGTGATAAATGGTATGCTGACTGTACAGATGCTGGCAGATCAGATGGCTGGTTCTGGTGTGGAACCACTTCAAACTTCGACGTTGACAAGATGTATGGATTTTGCCCATTGAAATGTAAGTTTTGTATGTTCATGATTCTGCAGTGCTGTTGTGCAGCTGCCTGCAATTATTGTTGTCTTTGTTTGTCTATTGTTGTCTTTATTGTTGCTTTGCCTACAAAATACAGTTTGAAATGTTGCGTTTTTCTGTCTTCATTCAGCCTGCTATCTTTTTAGGGACTCCTTAAATGTGCAAATATAAGGCTCAACTTAAAAAAATAATGACCAGCTACATCCAGGTGAAAGCGTGTTGGGGATAAGAGTAGTGTAGGGCTATCGGTTGGACTAGATGATCTTGAGGGTCCTTTCCAGCCGTAATGATTCTGTGATTCTGTGATATGCTGAAATCTGTACTTGCACCGTTTACTTAGAAAGTTAATGAGATGTGAAGATGTTGCATTAGTATATGCAAAAGGCCCTGTAGAAATTTGTGCAGCAGAATTGGAAGCTAGAATATAACCTAATGTAGACTGAATTTCCTTTTAAACATGAAGGAGCTTACATGAACTTTTTACTAAATCCCAGTATTTCCTGATTCTTTGTGCTGTGTTTAAAATCAGTAAAAAATACTTATACTCTAGATTCCCTGGTTTGAGTATAGTTAGTTTCAACCTTTGTATTATGAATATACAGAACTTTATGTAGAAGTGTTGCTATTACTTTAAGTAAAATGGAGTAACATGCCTGTATGTACTTGAATTCTTTTAAATTTGAATACAGTTTCACTGAACTTCTGTATGACATTTTGTATGACATTTTCTGTAAGCATTTTGCCTGCAAGCTGCTGCTTATTTTGTCATGCTGAGAAAGGTAGCACTTATCCCTCCCTTCTTTATTCTTGTGTTTTGCTGTATGCTTATGCTCCAGCTGACCGTTGTCAGAGCTAAGGAGAAAAATATTTCTTTGTGGAGAAAGCAGTTTGTGTTGATCTTAAGTGGTCTGGTGATGAAATATTAGTGTCCTTGCCTGATTTCCATGAATGTTGCATTTGTTATTTCAGACAAATGAAAATTGTGTGGGTGGGTGGTTTGTTTGTTTGTTTGTTTTCTGTGTAAGTATTGTTTTCAAGATATTAAAATCATGTTGGGCATATCAATCCCATTAATATAATGCATGCAAGGTTAGCTTAAGAATGCTACCTGTCTAGTGTTCTTTGATTATAGTGATTTGGAGGCATCATTAACTTTTCTTTTTTTTTAAATTCTTTGGCATAATTCAAGGAAATCCATTCAGAAGGCTGCGATTGTTTTTGGAATAACCTGCCTTATGCTGATTGCCTGCATGTTTCCTTCCTGATTCTTCAGTGCTGGCTATAAAATACTCGAATTTGGGTCAGATGTTTTACTGCGAGACAGGCTGTGGTAGCAAAAGTTTTAGACAGTCCTGTGAAAGAGGAATGCACTTCATGAGAGTGTGATAACAAACTTCAACAGCCCCTTTATACAAAGAATGTTTAGGTCTTTGTATGTTTAAGTTTATTTAATAAGATTAAAGTGTTGCTGTTTCTTTAACTGTCAGTGGGAGCAAAGGTGCCAATAACACAAATAAGTGATGCAGACTTTTACAACTGGTCATACTGTGGCCTGGATGTACAGTGACCTTATGATGACTGAACTGGTCAGGTTTTTGTTGTGAGCAGAACGGGCTCATATGTTTTCCACAACGAGGAGGACATAAGACTATACATATAAGAGTTATACTCAAAAGAGCTGCAGAAATTTGAACAGTGGAGGTAACCTAACTGTGAATACGACCCTTTACTTGGTGCTTTAAAACAAAATACTGGTACAGTGGCAGTAGAACCAAATCTCACCGGAAGAAACTGTTGCTGCATCATACAGTTCTTAGGAGCCTAGGAAATACTGTTTTTTTACAGGTTATGCTGTACCTTTTTGAGCTGTGTGTTGCACTGCAATATAAAAGTAGGTGTTGGAGAAGAAAACGGTGTTAAGACCATCAGGACAGTGAGTCGTGGTGTGCCTTTAGCTGTATTTAAATGGACAAAAGTCCATTGAGGCCCCTTTCTTGACAAATGAAAGAGCTGGAATGTTGGTGAAGAATTTAGAAGGCCTTATAAGTGATGCATAAAACTTGCAGCTGACTAGGAAGGAAACAAAAATTGTAGAGAATGAGGAAATATTTAGGTAGTCTTAGCCTGGTATGTTAATTAGTGGTCAAATCTACATCCTTGTATTCATTTGCAAGTACTGATACTTCTTATAACAGACATTTTCATCTTCTGGGTGTTTCAAGATGTTTTGGAGTGTTTTTCACAGTGCTTTTATCTCTGGTTCAAAATGCCTGTTGAATTGGTCAACTAAGTTATATGGGTTTAATTGTGTTGTTTCTTCTGATTTACCTGGAACTCAAAATCTGACTTTGGACCTCACAAATTTATCCAGGAAAAAGAAAGAGAGGAGCACTTTAGGAAAAGATATCTAAGTGAAGATAAGCATGTGAAGGCAGTTTAGTGTAATTTAGACTTTAATCAACTCTAAATCTATTGGCTGTTGACAGCATTGTATCTTTATACACTGCTTAACAAATTCACATAAATTGTAATGTCTTTATTATGAGATTCCTTCTATACTGCATGCTCAGAGAGAAAGTGATGGCAATTATTTTATAGATTGTTTAACAAGATTTATATTCAGGTTTTGATTGCCAAGATTTTATTCAGGCATTTTTTCAAGGATATTGGACAGAAACTCCCCCTTGTTTTGGATGGATAACTGAACAAACTGTTACTGTTTACTGTTACTGCTAGTCAGAGGCCAGATTTCAACTGACAATTTTAAAATTAAAATCTCTCAAGATTATTCAGTTTCCTAATTGAAGAGAAATACTGTGTTTTGATATAATATTGACATTTTTAAAATTATAAATGTCTACATTGGCCAGGTCTTTATGCCTTTTCTGTAAGTTTGAACTTGTTTGTCAAGGGCTATACCTGAAATTCAATGCATTTTTGGTATGATATGAGTGAAATCTTCCAACTTACTATATTGTGCTTCTGGAATTCTGATAGGAATTGTAGCGGAAGTAGCTAGATCTCACTCATTACAGTGTATACAGAAAATACATGTTGAATTCATCTGTGTAAGGATGTTCAGCTTTTCTATTCTTCTTCCAGTTGTGTACTAAAGACAAGTGTGGTTTAACATTAATTTAGTTTAGATGCTAAAATATATCCTTCCAGAAAAGTGATTCATCTTCTGGTTTCTCTGGGGATACTAAGGTTTAAACAATAGCATACAGATTTCCCCAAACCCTGCTCTGTGAAGGCATTTGACCTCATAGACCTCTAATGCCTTAAAAGCAAATTTTCCAAGGTTTAAATAAATAAATTACGAGACTGGGGGAGTGAGGTGGAACATTGAATGAATGCCTGAGACTTGTTTACTTCTTCCTCTGTAGTAATTGTACAAGATTTATAAAACCTTTTCAAGTCAGAGCCAGTTTTCTTTACTGAATTACAGATATTTTACTGGTTTTGCAGTCTCTATTTTATCCCAGGCTTGGGTTTGTGCACAGGAATTTATGGTCTTATAGAACATATTGTAGTGAAGAGATTTTTCCTTCATAAAACATTTTGTCATAAAAAATCTTGGATGGAAATTGATTTGTGGGTTATGGTAATGGGATGAAATTTCCCATTTTTAGTCAAATGTTATTATTGCAGTGGATTATATTTGGCATTTTTTAAAAATTATTTGAAAACAAGCATTTCACTATAGACTATCACATTTAATACAGGAAAAAGTGGAACTGCTTGCTGACCTGCTGATGTAACACGTATCATCCTTTTTCTGGAGTTTTGTTTATGGTACTGTTTTCCTCTTACTTGCACAGCTAAGTTTTCTGAACTCTCAGAATTCAGAAAAGGAAAAGACCTCTTTCTCTCAAATTTTCACAGCTTGCAACTTGAGAAACTCTGATACAGGCTGCAGTAATTTTGGTTGTTTTCCTATTGTCAGCACACATCCAGTGACCTCTGCTATATTCTGCTTTTTTCATGCAAATTTAATCTCTTTCTGTGATATATAGCTCAGTGTTGGGGCCTCCTGTAGATTCCATTTTTGACGAACAAAATCATAGTGTTTTCTGAAGCCGCACCTGGAGTCCTTTGTTCAGTTCTGGCCTCCTCAGCCCAAGAGAGACATGGAGCTCCTGGACTGAGTCCATTGGGGAGCTACAAAGCTGGTTAAGGGCTGGGGCATCTCCCTGCTGAGGAAAGGCTGGGGGAGCTGGGCTTGGTTAGCCTGGAGGAGAAGAGGCTGAGAGGGGACCTGACCAATGGATAGAAGGATCTGAAGGGAGGATGTGAAGAGGAGGGAGCCAGGCTATTCTCAGTGGGTCCAAGCAATAGGACGCGAGGCAATGGGCACAAACTGGAACACAGGAAGTTCCACCTAGACACGATGAAGGTGACTGAGCAATGGAATAGGCTGCCCAGAGAGGTTGTGGAGTCTTCTTCTCTGGAGAGAAACCTGCCTGGATGCGATCCTGGGCAGCTTGCTCAGGGTGACCCTGCTAGAGCAGGGAGGTTGAACTAGATGACCTCTGGTGGTCCCTTCCAACCTGAACCATTCTGACATTCTGTGATTCAGTTGCTTGTTGGGAGGCTTCAGTTGAGACGAGCTGGGACAGGCTGCAGGAGTGTGATACCTTCTGGGGTTGCTTCTAATATTGGGCAGTGCTGGATGATGTTTCCACTGGTTTGGCATTACCTAAATGCGCTAAGTTCATGTATTCAAGGAGGTCACAGGTCATGTAGCAGAGAAGAAAGCGTGATGGTACGTCAGATACATGCATAAGACAAATAAGGAGTTGTAAGAAAGTCTGAGATAGATGCTGATAATGTAAGTTTTGAATTCAGTGCTTGGGTCTGATTACCTCTATCACAGTAAGAAAATCCATGGCCACTTTACATAATAATTGGAGTTTCTTAACTCAGAAAAGTGGTCAGCTTGATATACACCTTAGCTTGCACGAGTCTGGAAGTTTGTAGTCTTTTTTTCCTCCACAGTGACAAACCAACTGTTTTAGTATGACTTAAGCCACTCATCATCTACCTTAACAGCAGCTTTGTTATACCAGAGAAAACTGTGACCTTGTTTCTTTACCTGTCTACTGTCCAACATAGCTGTCATGATATAGCTCTGCCCTGGATCTGCTTACATTTAGAGAGCCTCAGGACTCATTTCAAACCGGTTGTCTATAGCAATGTGGAGGCTTTGCGTATTTTTGCTACACAATTTATTCTGTGTTTTATCTGGCTCTATCTTCATGATTAGTTACAGCATTTCTTTTTGTCTCTACAGTTAATAGTATTGATATGTTGTGGAATACAGATCCTTTAACAAATGTCCAGTACCAGATAAACGCTCAGGCAGCTCTGAAATGGCACCAGGCAAGAAAAAGCTGTCAACAACAGAGAGCAGAGTTATTAAGCATCACAGAGTTGCATGAACAAACATACCTGACAGGTAGGGTAATATTATCCATCACTTTGTTTTTTAAAAGTGCATTATTGTAGCAATGATGCTTCTATAGCATGTTCCATCTTTAGAATGGATGTTTCTTCAATTCTGGTAATTGGTAGAATTAAATTGTTAACTTGAATGATTCAACTGGAAAAATTGGACAGATAACGGTTATTTTATCCTGATTAAATATTTGCAGAAACTTACAGTAACATAAAAACACAGTAATTAAGTAATACAAGCAATAAAAAATGAATATTGGAATGCAGGAAAATGCAAAATAGTTTGTAAACCACTGATGCAGATTCCAAGATTGTGTCCTTTCTGTGCTCTGCTTTTTGTGTGTACTAGTCAGTGTTTTTGGCCTACATCATTAAAGCTCTGGTATCATCATATGTGCTAAACTATGAAAAGAAAGAAAAAGAACTAATAAGGAAATAGCTTGTTATATTTTTTATCTTCTTCGATGTTTTTTTTAACTTCCAAAGCTTCTCCTGTAAGAAAATAATGCTTATAAATAATGCTAGATAATTCAGTAGGACCATACATAAGCATGATATTTCTAGGTGCTTTTCAGAACTTGAGCAATAATTTGTAACTGGTTTTGGAAATCTGACTTATTGACTGAAAAAGTAAAACCTGATGAGTCTGAAAGATGTCCTAAATGTGCTACTAAAAAGGTAATGTTTGAAATGATTGCATTCTAATGTATTTTGATAAAATGCAATCCATTTATTTACTTGACAGTGTTTTATAAAATAGAAACTTACACTTGTTAATTGTATTGGAAGAGAAAATACACAATAGGAAACCACTGATGTTTCCTTTTAGGTTTTGTGACCTGGTGTGCAACTTTATCGATATTTTTGTTATTCTGGAACAAAAATAGTTGTTTCATATTTATGATTATTGGTTTACAGAAGCGCACAGAAGTTTGGGGTTTTTTTCTCTCGTAGTGAAATTCTCCACACCTAAAACCGTGAAAGCTCTAAAACTATAGTGACTCTTTAAGATGACATTTTCTGTACATTTAGCACAGCTACCTTGAGTAAAAGGTTAAAAGTTGTTAAAACTTGTACTGGGAAAAAGGAGCAGGAGACAGTCTAACTACAGTTCAGTTCTCAAGTTCTGAGAAAGCGTTTGCTCTTCCTGTGCACTTCCAGAATCTCTCTTTGTCTCTGTTACCTAGGTTTGACTGGCAGACTGAGTTCTGCTCTCTGGTTTGGTCTTAACAGTTTGAATTTCAACAGTGGATGGCAGTGGGTTGGTGGTGCTCCTTTTCGATACTTAAATTGGGTTCCAGGTAAGGTTAAATATGTTGCTGCTCAGTTTAACAGGTAAAAATGTGGTCATTATGCAACATATTTCTTTTCTAGTATCCTGTTCTCCTGCAATTATTGAGCTTGTTTTGATGTTGAAAGATTGTGTCTGTGGCTATAAACACTTCAAATAACGGCCTTTATGCAAGGGATACGCAGCGGGCTTACTGTATTATTCACCATGGAAATAGTAGCCTCAGAATCCAGAGGAAGATCTTAAAAGTCATCTATTTACACTCACTTTACTTATTTCTATATGAATACAGACTAGATCTCATGCTATAGTAAACACAGCTATTTCACATCTATAGTTGCAGTGTTGAACTCTGATGGCATTATCCAAAGGCTGGTCGTTGCCATCTGTATACACGGTGAAGAAGAGGCGCCTGTGTTAAGGTGTCTTTTTGCAGGACTCTTGTTCCCTCGTACTGGCTATTCAGGAAGCCTTTGGAGACTAATTTAGAGTAGATGCCTGAAGTTATGCAGTGTAAATACTCTTCTTTACCTTCATTGAGCATCTCTCCTGTACTTAATCTGCAGTAACTATAAAGGCATGCTCCATCATATCACCAGTGGCTTCCTTCTCTTAGATAAGGCCAAACCTATGTTTTAGGTGGACAAACTTTCGGAGTAGGTAAGCTTTGAAGAGTGACTTGAACTACTTTATAAATAGCTCTCCAGTGGAGTGAGCACACAAGGCAAACAGATGGGCTGAACTGCAAGTTGCTGTGAAGATATTTATAGGTCTGTCATCCAAGTGCACTGAGGAGGATCTGTGTGTAATGAAGAGCGGGGGAAAACTGTGCGGTGAGCCAAAGTAGCAAGGGGAAGCTCTTCGTGATAGTTTAAACTGAAGACAACTCTCAGTTGTCCTGTAAAAAATTAGATGGGTTTTCATCCAAAATCTCTTTAACTTCCTGTATTCCCTAGTTTCATTCAAAGATAATACACTTGAGTCCACATAACCGATTTTATATTTGTGCTGTCTCCTTCATGAGTTTACCTTGGTCAGCCTATCTTTGTCTCATCCCCATAACCCTTAGTGTTCGATAACTGGCTGTTCTTCCACTAGTACATTCTAAAAGAATTTGTGGAAGCTTCATATTCTTCCATCTCACTAGCCCTAAATAAATAACAGAAAGCCATGGGAACTAAGTTGTCAACATTTAAACTAAAATTACACTGGTTAGGCATTTGGAAGGGGTAACTGCCAACAGCTGAACTCTTTTTGTGCATTAAACCAATTAAATTTGTATTTTTAAAGTAAGCATATCTTCTTCTCCTATGGGAAGAAGATGTAACTGCAAATAAAAGATGAAACTAATAAAACTAACTATAATCTAAGATAATGAAATCATAATAAGAAAATTTTCAGTGAACAAACTCGCATACTAAAAAATACTGTTTTGCTGTGTTTATTGCTAAGCTGTAATGAGACTTGCTTATTATGCAGTATAGTGGCATATGTTCAGAAATGAAAGAAAATACATAGAATGTTAAGTTTAATCACATTAGACCAGAACTTGAAAGGTTCATCCAGTGTATTGCAGAAATTTGTTCTGTTATGGAGTTTCTACTTTTCTTCTAGATGTTTCTGTTAGTGCTAATGCTAGTCTTCAGTTGAAAATAGCCAAATATCCTGCTTTTGTCGTATTGTTCAGGCAAGTGGACAAGCAGTTTGCATTAGCAGAGTAGTTACTTATTATTTTTCTGTCTTTTCTGTTATAGTAAGCACAGAATTTGACTAGCTTACTGAACGGTGTTTTCACCTGAAGATTGTGCACTGAAGTATAGTCATCCTTCATTTAAAAAGGGAAAAAACCCAAACAAAATAGATACATGCACTGTAATACCTTCCATCAAGAGTTTGAACCTTTGAAGAGGCTGTTAAATTGTGAACTGAAGAAATGTCTCAACTTGTGGGTGCTGTGAAAAAATACCTGTTACGGGAATGAATTGCCTTGTTCAGTCTAAAGGACTGTGGAGGATCATAATTGTTTGAATGATAAAGTATAATTAAAGCATGGAACGGATTAGAGTGTGAGAGTAATTGGGAGGGTAACCATGATGTACTTATACTATGTTGTTGTTTGTTTGTTTGTTTCTGAAGGACATCCTTCTCCAGAACCTGGAAAAATCTGTGCAGCATTAAATCCTGGCAAAGGTGCTAAGTGGGAGAATCGGGAATGCGATCAGAAACTTGGTTATATTTGTAAACGAGGAAATGCCACTTTAGAATCTTTCATTATTCCTACAGGTAGGTTTGGTCATTAACTCTTTAAAACTTATTAATGGCCAGTGTTTTGATCTGTAATTCTAATAGGTACATATTGTTGCACCTGGTAAAACTGAGCAGACTTGACCAAGATTCCCTGTAAAAGCGAACAGCATGTACTTCCTTTTTGTTCAGGCCTCCCTGCTTCTTGTGTAGTAATCTTTCTTCAGTAGCTTTGAGTTCTAAATTCCAGAAATGATGGAGTTCTGTTTTCCAAAACCAAACAGTACTGTCAGATTTTGTTCATAAAATAAAAAGAGAAATAATTTGATGTTTAAAAAATGATGTCATTATCTAAAGCTCCATGTAGTCAGTGAAACTAACCTATTTCTTCTTACTGTCATTTCCAGATTGTAAAAGTCTGTTTACCAGTGCAAGTTGGTAGTGGACTAGAGGAATTTTTAGTAATTCTTGTGAGAGAGTTGAGTATTTTTCATATAGCTATATATTTGATAAATAGAGAGATACTTACATATAAACAAAGAAAATTATTTATTTGCCTATAAAAAAATTTAACTTATTTACAAAATTATTTAAACTATATACAGATACTTTTTCAGAAAGGTAGTTCTGGCACTCACTGTATATATGCAGGAAAAACAAAACAGCGATAAGTTTTCATAGCCTTATTTAGACCTATGTCTTTATTTTCTTTCTGTGTACTACAAAAAGCCTGTGAAACCTATTATTTTGTTTCATCAGTCCTTCTTTGTGTTCTTTCCAAATTTCTTTCTCTTTCAAAGACATACAGGAATCTCCTAAATCCACTGATACTTTGTGTAGGCTTTACAAGCAGAAATCTAAACCTTTACTGGATTTCTAGTCCATTTGTTAGTATGTTTTATTGGCAAACCAGATATTTTGGAAACAGTGTTTGAAATTTGGCTTCAACCCTATGTTTTTTAACGTTTTTCTTGCATTTGCCAATATATAACCCGTCCAGTCAAAACCACTTGGGACAGGTACTTCTGCCTAATTTGTTTTACTATATTGCTAAGAGAAAAAAAGCCCACAAGGATGAGCTACTGTCGTCTTAATTAAATATTGAAATAAATATTTAATACTTAATTAAATCAATGCTTCAGTATTGCAATCAAGCATATTTGTTGCCTTAGCTGAGAAGGACTTATTTCCTAAATTAATATGTAAAGTTTTGTTAGTACTTGTATGCTATTGATAACTGGGTAGTTTAATTTTGTAAGTTGTCTTAGATTGTTCAGCTGGCTACTGCTTAGTTTTTCAGGCTTCATGCATCAGTTCTTAAACACTTATGCCTAGAAGTATACTCTCAATTCAAGACTGGCTGCTATCTTATTTAGATTTAAATTCAGTTGGAGAGGCGAGGCTAATGGCGGTTTCTTTCTTATGCATTAGGCTTTTGGTTCTCTGCCTCTTGCCCCCCTGTTTACCAGTAATTTGGAGGAAGAACAGACATGAGACAGAAGTTTGCCATTGTGCAGAAACTGCTGATTAAACATGGTGACAGATTAACCAGAGACTGGCGGTGATTCACTTCAAAAAATATTTCCCAAAATGTCTCGTGGGGGGAAGTCATAAAAGAAATAAGCATGTGATCATGCAAGGTGTTAAGTGCCCTCAGCTTCCAGTGTTGCATAGGAAAACCGATGACAGATGATGTTTTCCTGACTAGGGTTCTTGAGTCAAGAAACAAATTAATCACAAATTCATACATGCAAATATTTGTGTGCTTATTATTAAGCACAGAGACCATCCTTTGACATTTTAGCCCTAGAAGTTACAATTGAGTCTAATAAAGTAGTATGTGAGGACTGTGGAACAGAAGAACACTCTACAACAGTATAGTCATGCTTGTGGCTCAAAGAAGGTAGAGAAAAATCTTCACAGAATGTTTATTTTTGTGGCAGATGAAGATCTTCACAAAGCCAACAGCTCTACAGTTGTTTCACAGCAGGTTTTTTTCCAGCAGGGGCCCAAGCATTGTACACAGCTGAGGGATGCAGAATCTCAGGGCTTCAAAGCAGCTGCCCTGTAACACAGCTAAGTGGATTAATAGGAATCTGTTAATTTCACCTGCAAAACTTGCTTATTTTTTAACTTAATTTTCTAATTTTTGCCAGTCAGAGGAGGTGATTGTCCCACTCTACTGTGCACTGGTGCAGCCTCACCTTGAGTACTGGGTGCAGTTTTGTGTGCCATAGTACAGAAAAGATATCAAGCTATTGGAAAGTGTTCAGAGGAGGGCTAGGAACGTGGCGAAGGGTCTAGAGGGGAAACCTTGTGAAGAGTGGCTGAGGTCTCTTGCTTTGTTCAGTCTGGAAGAGAGGAGGCTGAAGTGAGACCTTATTGCTGTCTTCAGCATCCTCAGAGGGGGCTGCAGAGGGGCAGGCGCTGATCTCTTTAGTCCTGTGGATAGTGATAGGACTGGAGGTAATGGCATGAAGTTGAGTCAGAGGAGATTTAGGTTAGACATCAGGAAAAAGTTTTTTCACCCAGAGGGTGTTTGGGCTCTGGAACAACCTCCCCAGGGAGGCGGTCACAGCACCAAGCCCGATGGAGTTCCAGAGGCATTTGGACATCATTCTCAGGCATATGGTATGATTCTTGGGTGTCCTGCACAGGGCTGGGAGCTAGACTAGATAATCCTTGTGGGTCTCTTTGGCTGGGAGTATTCTGTGATTCTAAGGAGAGGCTGTGTGTCTGCCTACCTTCACCAACTGACTGACAAAGTAGATTTAATCCCAATCCAGGACGGTGTAGTGATCTTAAAGTGTGGTTCCAGATCTTTCGAAAAACATTTTGTCAGAGGAAACAAATGCTGTTAGTGTCACTGCTGTGACTGCTGTGTGAAGTGTCTCTTATCAGACCACAGAGGATGACTTTGAGAGAGGAATTTGAGTGCCTGAATCACAAGACAATCTTCAGCTAGCACTTTCACCCTTTTAGACACCAAATTCAATCACTGTGATTTCTTCGGACTTCAGGAAGCCAAGCTTATAGTTTACAAAAGTATTTGCAGTCTATTTGAGAAATAACCATCCTATGCTTACTTGATTTTCTGTGTCTAGATCACGTTCCAGATCGGGTTCTAGATTAGTTTCTAATTTTTTGTGATGGGCTCTATGACAGTAAATTCATCAGCTTGACATTTGGGATCACATTTTTTGCACATTAATGTGGTTTCCTTTGTTACATCTTGTTTGTTGTAATTTGTTTCTTTTGCTTAAGTCAAATGAAGTTCAGGGAGTATACTTGTTTCCATTGGAATGAACAAATAAATTGTAAGGCTTTGTGTTGTCATGTATTTTCTTTAAAAAAATAGGGAAGCACATAGTTAATTTTTGCTGAGTTTTGGAAAGGAAGAGCTGGTGACTTTCTCTGACTGGGAAATCCCCAGCTATTGCATCAATAAGAGTCACACCAAAAAACTAGACTTTCAACTGCTTTTCTAGTTTTGTGTCTTGCAACAAATTCCTTGGTGTTACTGGATTTACAAGCAAAAGGTTCTCTCGCCCTGCCAGAGCTGCTTTAGTGTTTGCAGTGTTAGTCTCACAGTCTCCATCAGTCCGAAAAGACTCTGACGGACCCACTGGGGAATAAATACTTTGTGACTGTCATTATAGCCATGTCTGAACAGCTGTTGTCTCTTCTATTCAGTGTTTACTGTTTGGGTACTTTAAGTGTGTTGGAAGTGCATCTATGCATCTATGCCTAGATCTTGTTTTTGAAGTAATTCTGTGACTGTTACAGAAAAGCGCTGTAAAATGCATATGCTTGGAGCTGAGACCAGATACAGGACAAACTAGGCACTTGTCTGAAGCATCAGAGTAACCTCTACAACAGCATTTGCCACCTCTGTTCTCCTTTCTCCCAACATAACCACATAGATACAGTTATTTTTTTCAGGGTTCCCACACCCTCTATTCCAGTTCCTTCTGTCCTGTGACATGACTAACAGGGCTCTGACTGAGCCCCTTGTCCTGGAGTGACAAAGTTCAATTTTACTTAAACTTTGTGAGAACATGCTAGCACTTTTTTGAGGCAGGTCTGCAAACAGCAGACACTGTTTACAGCTGTGCTAGAGACCTGTGTTGTGACACGAAGTATCTAATAATCATAAGCATATTCATGTGTGCAGATTATTGTCCCTGTAAGTATTTTTCAGCTCTGATGTTCTTCATGAAAAAATACATAATTAATATGTTTGTTAAATCTTTCCTTATGCGATCTTTAGTTAAGAATAGAATTCTGAAACTCTTCATGGTAATTTTTCTTTTCAGAGACTAATGTGCCTATTAGATGTCCTGATGGATGGATGTCATATGCTGGTTACTGTTACATAATTCACAGGGACCCCAAAATCTGGAAAGATGCCTTGACATCTTGCAGGAAAGAGGATGGGGATCTGGCAAGCATCCATAATGTGGAAGAGTACAGCTTTGTTATTTCCCAGCTTGGGTACCGTGAGTATTTTTTTACAAAAACACATATATTCATACTAAAAAAACTAAAGAGTTTTGCATGTGTCTTCTCGGTTAATAGCAGAAGGAGTCTGTTTAACAAAAGTAATATTCTGGATCACAGGGAACAGAGTGCAGATGGAGGTAGATTTTAGATTTAGGAAATCTTTGGAAGTAAAAAAGCACAATAAAAGCACAAAAAACAAGCAAACTGTGCTATCACAGAAAAGCTGTGGTCAGTGTTGTGAATTGCATCAACCCCAAATTCCTATTACTTAAGGTCTGCCTCTACCTCCTTTTACACAGATTAAAAAAAAATAAATTCAAATTTTGCAGAGTGTGGAAAGATTTTTACCATTGGTCTAAAAAGATAGATGCAGGTAAGCAAAGTTTGTTGGTCAGGTTGCCTTCTCTAAAGACCTTTCCTAAACTGACTGCACTGCACTCTTTGTAAAAGTGAGTGTTTCTAAAAGACAAATAGTCCTGAAGGAAACCAGGCTTCTCACATATGGCACACTCACTGCAACAGACTATTTTGAAAGCGTTCTTTTCAGAAGAGTAAAATTGGAACTAAATTGGACTAAAGAAACCTTTTAAGGCAGTTTATGACAGTATCAGATTACCCTTGTTCACCACTGGGATGAGAGGAAACACCATGTATCGCAGTGCCTAGAAAATCGTGTCTTCGTCAAAACTCTGCTGCAATAAGTCCTGTACAGAGAGATCAAAAGTCTGTCTTTGTGCCGAACAATTCACAGTGCCACGACACAAGAAAGGAAGAAGGGCTTCTATTAGATGTGTATTGTCATACCAGCCAAGCTTTTGTCAGCATCACACGCAAAGGAGAACTTTAGAGAGGAACTTGAAAAAGAATAAAGACTAAACAAACAGTTCCCGTTGGTTGAGAGTCCCACTCCTGTAGCTGATGTCTTTCTGGATGGGCTCATAATCCCATTTTGAATTTATATGGGTGATTTCATTGTCAGGTATATTACAGTCAGTCTGGATAGAAGATGTTAGAGGAAGATTTATGGAAGAATCACAGAATATTAGGAGTTGGAAGGGACCTCGAAAGATCATCTAGTCCAACCCCCCTGCCACAGCAGGATTCCCTAGACCAGGTCACACAGAAGTGCGTCCAGATGGGTTTTGAACGTCTCCGTAGAAGGAGACTCCACAACCTCTCTGGGCAGTCTGGGCCAGTGCTCTGGCACCTGAACTGGGAAAAAATTCCTACGTGTATTCACACAGAATCTCCTATGGTTCAGCTTAACGGCCGTTGCCTCTTGTCCTGTCACTGGGCTTCACTGAGAAGAGCCTGACCCCATCCTCCCGACACACACCCTTCACATATTTTTAAAAGCATAGATGAGGTCACCCCTTAGCCTCCTCTTCTCCAACCTAAAGAGACCCAGCTCCCTCAGCCTTTCCTCAGAAGGAAGATGTTCCAGCCCCTTCGTCATCTTTGTGGCCCTGCGCTGGACTCTTTCCAGCAGTTGCCTATCCTTCTTCAACTGAGGGGCCCAGAACTGGACGCAATATTCCAGATGCGGCCTCACCAGGGCAGAGTAAAGAGGAAGAAGAACCTCTCTTGACCTACTGCCCACACCCCTTCTAATACACCCCAGAATCCCATTGGCCCTCCTGGCCACAAGAGCACACTGTTAGCTCATGGTCATCCTTCCATCCACCAGGACCCCAGATCCCTTTCCCCTTCACTGCTCTCCAACAGCTCAGACCCCAATCTATACTCATACATGGGGTTGGTCTTTCCCAGGTGCAAGACTCGACACTTGGCCTTATTGAATCTCATTAAATTTCTCCCTGCCCAACTCTCCAGCCTGTCGTAAGTCTCGCTGAATGGCAGCACAACCCTCCGGTGTGTCAGCCACTCCACCCAGTTTAGTGTCATCAGCAACCTTGCTGAGAGCACACTCTGTTCCCTCAGCCAGGTCGTTAATGAATAGATTGAAAAGTACTGGTCCCAGTGCCGACCCCTGAGGGATTCCGCTAGAGACAGGCCTCCAAGTAGACTCCATCCCATTGACCACAGCTCTCTGACTTCTGTCCTTCAACCAGTTCACAATCCACCTCACTACCCAATCAGCCAGACCACACTTCCTCAGCTTATCTGCAAGGATGCTGTGGGAGACAGTGTCAAACGCTTCACTGAAATCAAGATAAACCACATCCACTGCCCTGCCCTCATCTATCCACCTGGTTATGTCCTCATAAAAGGCTATAAAAACTATGATAACAAACTGAACAGGAAAACCCTCTGAGTGCTGCAGATGAGTTGTAGAAATCTGATATCATAAACAGTGAAAAAACCCCTATTAAAAAGTAGCGTCTTTATCATTTGTGAAAAATACAATGAATAAGTTTTATCAACGGGGTAGTTTGTACTGCGCTTGGAAAGATTAGTGTCTAAGGGAAGGACTGTGCATGTAGTTGGTCAGTGTGATCTGAGTCATAGTGCTGTGAGCAACAGGAAACACCTGCTCCCTTTAGCATAGGTTGGATGACAGACTACAAATAAATAAATAAATAAAAAATTAAAAAATTGCACCAGACAAGTCATAAAGTCAGTTCTAGAGAGCAATACCCTTTGATGATGACGGAGTTCAGACTGTTTATAAATCCCCAAATTTTTAATCCTCCTTACTCAAATAGTGTATTCAGAACAAAACTAGGTATGAACATTATAGTGGCAACATGTTAGAGCAGAGGATTTTAAGCACAAACAAATGCCTAAGCTTTACAGCTGCTGTAAAGTAACATCCTTGGTTAGTCCTGCACTTTTCTTCCAGCCAAAAACTAGCTGTTAACTCCATTAACTGTAGACTGAAAAAAGTCCAACAACTACATGAATTTCATTTGACTTTGAAATGAAGTAAAATATATCTCCTGGTTTGGGTCAGGACAGAACTAATTCTGTTAAGTGATTTTTCTTTTTAGCCAAAGCTCTTTTAAGTAACTGCACTTACTGAAATTGCCATCATATTTAGCAGACAGTGCCTGACTCTAGCTGTGATAAAGTGCTAAGACCTAATGTTTAGAGTTAGTACCAAGGGTTGGTGTGCAGAGCAAGGCCACTGCTAAACCTTGTGTACCATGTTAGGGGGTGCAGGGTAAACGGCTGTACCTGTGGGGAGGAGGGGACAGGACAGGTGACCCTAAACTGACCAACTAGGTATTCCATTCCATATACGTCATATTCAGTATAAAGCTGAGGGATCACGAGGGCTAATCCCTCCTGTTCTTCTTCTTCAATGGCTGGCATCTAAGCAGGACTCTGTCCACTCTGTCTTTGATCCTGATCCATGAGTTCATGAATCCAGTTCCAAGATCCAGATCCTCAAACTGTTTTTTATCTGCTTCTGAGTCCTTCTGCAATAGCATCAGTGGTGATAGTGATGTGGTTGTCATTGTCGGGGTTGGATTTGGTATTGGTTTTGCATATATTTAATTTTACTAGTATTATTTTCAGTAGTTTTAGTTTTCTTTTCCAGCCCACAAGTCTCTCTCCCATATTCCCTTTCTGTTCCCTGTGGGCGTAGAGGGGGTAATAGAAAGCACCTGTCACTCGTTTAGAGGCCAGCCCATCCCTAACCCTGGATTATACAGGAGTACATGTAATAGGGAAGCTGTGAGTACTCTGGTTGTCAGCTTTAAGAGACAACACTGGGTGTTAGAGCATTAGAAAAGAGGGCACTTTTTTCTTCGTTATGCTAAAGGTAGGAAGAAAAGGGGGAGTAGTGTTTTATTTAGGTTTTCGTTCATATCTTGTTACAAGAGTTTTGGGCTGGAAAAAAAGAGTGAGCCTACTTGCATTGCAGCATAACTCAACAAAGAGTATTTTGACTGTTTTACACAAAGAGAAACATTCTTATTGTATTTCCACTACAGTGAGTAGCCTTTCCTGGTGATTGGGGGGGTGTATAGGAGTAACTATCTGCCCTCTTTATGAAAGAGGAGCCTAATTTTCCCGTGACTGCCTTATAAACTTCCTGGAATAAGTTGTTTTCTGTTTCATGAGAATAAAAGTTCGTATCATTTAAGAGGACTGTCATCAGCCTTCTTATTTGTATATTTTAGAGCCATCTGATGAGCTGTGGATTGGGTTGAATGATCTCAAAGTTCAAATGTATTTTGAATGGAGCGATGGGACACCTGTCACCTACACCAAGTGGCTTCGTGGAGAACCCACTCATGCAAATAACAGACAAGAGGACTGTGTTGTTATGAAGGGAAAGGTAAAGTCATGAAGTTATTGATTTAGTTATCTTACCATTTCATTTATTGTTTGGGATTGTTTCTATATTACAGTTTGAAGCAGCCTATTTTAGAGTCTTAGAGGTGTTACTTTTTTGAGGAAGGATCGCTGTTGAAGGTTTCCAAAAAGTTGTTTTCGTTGTCTTCCCTGAGAAGCAGGCAAGTGGTGGCTTTCCTTGAAGGCAACCACCCCCCCCCCCCCCCCAAGATCCGTATTTCTGGATTTCAGTTTGTGTATCATAGATGGATTATGGCTGTAGCTATAAATAGGAGTAGCAGCCTGCTGTTCCATTCTGCTTCCTTAGAAGACTTGTCCTTTCACTTGTATCAGCACTCCAAAGCAACGATGTAGGTTTTGGCTGAAGAAATAAAGGAGGTTTTGGTTTGTGAAAGAGAAATCTGAAAAAGAGCAAGTCTTCAAGTGTCCAGAGCTTGTTACAGAGGCTGCAATGAATTCTTCTAATTGTTTATTTAGTAAAAAAGCAGAACAAGCTACTTAGGGTGGGTGTTTCTGTATGGTTAAGAGTAGGTTAGCTGGAAGCCGTCAGGGATATTTGAAATAAATAACTTCCTCTCTCTCTTTGAGGGAGTTGAGATAGGGGATGTTTTGAGGTCTTCCAACTAAGTATTTCTTTGGTTCTCAGAGAGTGTGAACTGTTACAAAAGTGTTCCATACACATTGCTTTATGTTTCTGGTTTTTTCTGCTGCTCATATATGCAGCAGCAGATAATTGGCCTTCAAGGATAATGAAAAAAAGGAAGCACCAGGGAGCTACAAGGATCAGCTCCTTCCTAACAGGTGAGGAGCCACAAGTGAAGCATAATAGCCCATCTTGCAGGGACAGAACCTGTCCAGCTACAAGCAGGTAGGGTAGGCAGGTGGTAGCAGACCAGAGCTGATGTCCAGGATGATGAGGTGAGTTCAAGGTCAAGCAAAGTACCTGAGTTAAGATTGGGTCTGGAGAGAGTAGCCAGGGTCAGACACAACCCAGTGATTATTTGGCAAGCAATAGTGACATGGTGACAAGGTGATTCCAAGATTAAGCCAGTAAGATAGTCCCAGTGTCAGGAACTGGACCAACACTGACCATAGCCAGGTACAGACATTCCTGGAGTTGGAGACAAGTACTTCTGTTACAGCATGGACAGGGATTAAATGCCCAGGTCTGAGCTTAAGTGGAGCTCCCTAACGTGTGGGCAGGCAGGTGGGAGGAGGCCCCAGGTGAAGATGGTTTGGGCCATTTAGGTCTATTGGTAGTCTCAGGCCACAAACGGAAAGTTAGAAATGGATTTTGGAACAAGCAACAATGCCATCAGAAAGGACTTATATTTATAACTTATTGTTCATTGTGTTATGATTTTTGTCTAATTTTTCTTTTGAATTTGGTGGTCATAGATGCAGTTTTGTTTGAACTCCTTCATTACATTGTTTTTACTTTTCATTTTAATTTGACTCTCTTCCTTTAGGACAGTGATGCATACTAATGTGATACAAATTTGCTACAGTGTAAAGAAGCTATGATTTGTCCAGTGTAAGGTTTTGAAAGGGTAGCTATTGACATATGCTGTGCTTTATTTTTTTCTACCATTCTTTTTGGTGGGAAGACTCTCTTGCTTTCTGTACTAAGTAGTAATTCAGACTGGTAAATGTTACTTTCAAGGCTAAATTGTAAGGGTTTGATGCTTGCCATCAGACCAGTTTTTCCTTTGGGTTCAAAAGTCCGTGATTTCTATAGTGATAGCTATAGATTAAAAAAAAGTACATTTTTACTTTTCATATGTGTGGCTTTTGTGTGGAATGCTCATTTTATTGTGTGTTCTTCCAAACTTTTTCAAAACACATAGCTACTAAATAGTTGATCTTAGTAGAAAAAGTAAATCCAGATTCCATGGAAGTTGTGGTAGCCCAGTATCTCTTGGGATCAGCCCTCATCTGACCAAAAAAAAGCATAGTTATAAGTTGACTTTCCATGGGTTTTGTTAAGGTTTGTACACCTAAATACATACATGGTTACATTACTGATTATTTTGGGTTGTGCACTCCTCGGTGGAAGTCATCTGAATCCGTAATTTATTTTGGTGGAACCAAACCTGCCTCTGTCTATGACACCACCTTCTTTTTAAAGGGAGTGTTTGGGTTTACTTAAGGAAGCAGGAGAACAGAGATATATTTTCAAAAGGCAGCTCACAGGACACGGTAAGAAGTCCCTAGAAATTACTGAATGAATTTTACAGTGAAGAAACAGTTATGGGAAGATGGCAGAGGATCTCCCTTCAACTAGACAGCCAAAGCTTTAGAGTAAGTTTTCCTGTGTTGAAGAAGTCTAAAGGCTGTGAAAGGTGTGCTGTTTTCTTCCAGGCTGAGGAGGTCAGAGATTGGGTAGTTATTTGAAGGGCCTACTAGTCTAGTGTGGCTGAGAAAGAAGTGGTAAGAGATGATGAGACAGACACCAATTCACTTGCCTGGTGGTCAGCATAGGACAGAGAAGACACAAGTACCCACTGAACATCCTAGGGTTCTCTAGTGCTGTAAGTAGTAGTGTTGAGCTTTGGGAGAGTTTTTGCTGGAAGCAGGGTTTGTTGAGGCTATTGAGGACTTTTCATATTGTGGCACAAAGGTTTCTGTATTGTCATAATGATTATTTTAAGTTTTCGGGGAGGAAGAGAGAGAGGGAATAATAATTACAAAAGAGTTTACCACCAACTGCTATGATTTTACTTTTACAAAAGTGGAGTCTTTAAGATGCAGGTGAGAGAGTGCTTTGCACAGGGGTTTCTCTTCCTTAATTCATCTGTTGAACCAAAATGTGCGTAAAATACAGCAGGAACACGATGTGGGGTTCCTTACTTGCAATACAGCTCCCACTGATTGTCGTTTCTTCTGAGAATCTGTAGTAGGAGGAGTAACAATGTTAGTTCTAACTTTGACAAGGACCTTTTTGCATCTGCAAAATTTTAGATAAATATTAACTAAGAAATGTCATCTTCCAGGGTTTTTTTTCTGGTGCAACTAGATTTCTGCAGGGAATGATGACATCTCCCATTCCTCCTGCACACTTCCGTAGGGCAGACTTCAATTTGTTTAGTAGCTTGGTTTCCAGTATTCCATGGGAGAGAGTATTGAGGGACATAGGAGTCCAGGAAAGCTGGACGCTCTTTAAGGATGAGGTATCGAGGGCTCAAGAGCAGGCTGTACCCATGTGCTGTAAGGCAAGCAGGCAGCACAGGAGACCGGCCTGGTTGAACAGGGAGCTCTGGCTGGCGCTCAGGGAGAAAAGGAAAGTTTATAGACTTTGGAAGAAGGGGCAGGCCACCCAGGAGGAATAC